>JAQJVL010000040.1:617183-1217183 GCA_035578905.1 Stictocephala bisonia
AGATCTCATCGATCACATGGTAGACTAAACTTCAATATTAGCAAACAGACTGTCAACTGTTGTTTGAAAAGTTGGGAGTGGTTGTTCCACGTGGTTGCTGAGTTGTCTGTTTATTTACAACAAAACCTCAATTTCTCAGCTAGAGTATAATTTATTACAGTATTTCGTTAAATGCGACACGAGATCCTGAGACCTCGTGCTCATACGCTATATCCACACCCTGCATAGCACTTATGACGTCAAACTTGATAGTTCTAAAACAATAACCTAGAGTGCTATATCTTCAATTAATGATGTGATATTATGCGCAGAACTTCTGTTGCGCAGCGAAATCTCATCCCACACTGAATTGATGGTATGTACCGAGATCTTGTGATGTACAGGATGAATGGCCTAGAAATTATTACAAGGCAGTGAACATGTTAAATTAGTTTTATTATTATTTACAAGGCAGTGAACATGTTAAATTACTTTTATTATTATAACATTATAAAATTAAGTATAATAATTATTGATGATTAACAATGCAAAGTATAAAATAATATTAGTATATCTTTGAAATAATCTATCAGTTAGGGATTTAATAAAATTAATTATTTCTACTTTCATTTACTACATTCATTTATATAACCATTGACTATTGAAACAAACAGACTGTCCAAAGTGATGCATTTGCTGTAGACGTGTGCCTAAGCTGCTATCTTACGGTGATCGGTTTCAAATGAGTGCTCAGACGACTATTTAACATACTATTAGCTCAGTTACTAGTTACTTCAGCATGTGCTGGAGAGAGACAGGGAGAAAGATGAAGAGAGGGAGAACTCTAGCGCCCTTGGGAGAACTGAACATAGAATCTCACAGAAAAAAAGGAAAAAATTGGCTTCTCGGAACCCAAATGAGTGGACAGTCTTCTTGTTTTTGTAGTCAATGATATAACACTATACTTATCTTGACTAGTGCATAACTTTGAAAAGACAAACCTTTGTTAATTCGTCAGTTTTAACCTTATTCGATTCCTTTTCTTTTGCCAATTGTTGGGCCAAACTATGTCGCTGCTCTTCCAATTCATTCCAGTGATTATTTAACTTTCTCCAGGATTCTGTTATTTGTAAGATAGCTTTGTCTTTCTCTTGGTCAACTTGTACAGCTACTGCTAGCCGTTCTTGTTCTTCTAGTACTCTCACTTGAAGAGCTTGAATTTGTTGCTCACAGTGCTTGAATAGTAACAACATTTTTCAAAATAGATCTTTAAAAAAATCGCAGATATTATCATAATCAAAATTTGCATCAAATAGTCAAAAAATAAAAGTTTTTTTCAAATAAGCTAAAATATCTTTAAATAAATCTATTAATAAGCTCAAAATAAGTAAAAATGTAATATATATGATGTGTGTTTTGACTGTCAATTGAAGTGAATGAAAATTATACTTCAGACACAATGAACTACATACAGGGTGGTGGACAAAATGATCCAACATTTGTTTTGGTAGTATTTATTCTGGTTACCTACTAGTACTGTGGTGTAAGTTGGCAAAACTATCAGCTGTTTGTGGAGATTAGTTCCCTCTGTTTCTGCTTCTATTATTATTATTGTTGCAAGATGGCTGACAAAAGAAGATTGTCTGTGGATCAACTCATAAAGACTGTGTTATTTTTTAATGAAACAAAAATTGCGGTGCTTACACAAAGATGGTTTTGTGCTCATTTTCAAACCTGCTGGTGACCATCATTTAAAACTATTCGTAGACTTTATGAAAAATTTAATAGTGATGGCTCAGTATTAGAGAGGAAGCATCAACGGCCTTCCACGGTCACAGAATGTATAAGCTGTCAGAGCAGCATTGGTGAAGAGTCCAGGCAAGTCAACTAGAAAAGTAGCAGCAGACCTTCACATTTCGAGGCGATCTGTGCAGCAAATTTAGAAAAAAGATTTTCATTTACATTTATACAAAATTTAAGTATTGGACCTAAATTAACGATTGACAACAAACATCAACGAATGGTTTTCACAGAAAGGGCTGTTAATAAAGAGTATTAAGACATTTCGATTAACAAGATTTGGTTCTCAGATGAGGCACATTTTCACTTAGACGGTGTTGTTAATAAACCAAATGTGGGTTTTTGGGCTTCTGAAAAACCACTCGTACTACATGAAAAAGGGCATCATGCTCCAAGAATTACGGTATAGGCAGCCATCTCGAGCCATCGGCTAATAGGGCCATTATTTTTTTAACTTACTGTGAATAGTGAGCGTTATCTAAACATGCTACGTAATTATTTTGTACCTTAACTTATCACAAAAGGGTTTTAATTTTTAAAAATAAAAAAAAATCAATTAGAGAACCAGTGGTTCATTAGGATGAAGCCAGACCACACACGGCTAACGTTGTTTTAGACTGTCTGCATAAAAATGTCAACCAAAATGTAATTTCAAACCGATTTCCTTATCGTTTTGCGTATGTCCATAACTGGCCCCCAAACAGTCCTGAGTTGAATCTGTGCGATTATTTTCTTTGAGGGTTTCTGAAGGAGAAAACCTTCCCTAAACATCCAAACACATTGATGGATGTGTGAGTGCTAATCATTGAGGCATGTAATGAGATAACCGAGGATATGTATCGCCGAGTCATCAATAACATATAACACAGTCAACAATAACACTCTGTTTGATATAACTATTATGTTTTGTGACTAGGTGTTGAAGCAGTTTTCAGACAAGAAGGTGGCCACACTGAACATGTAATGGTCTAAAACTAATGTCCAGGTATGCAGTAGACAATTTATATCAAACTTAACTGTATTGCATTCACAATAAATTTTCTTTAACAAAACTAAATGTTGAATCATTTCGTGCACCACTCTGTATGATATAACTATTATGTTTTGTGACTTGTTTTTTAACTTTGTTTGACCATAATCTTTTATTATATAAATTTAAACAAGTTATTAATATATGCACCTTTATTATAAGCAATTACAAATATGTGATCTGGTAATATCTTCAAGAAACGAAGAAGGCAAAGACCTCAGAAGCAGGCTGACACAGATTCAACCCCATAATAAGGAGACAATAGAGGATATTTTAGAATAGTTAACTCCTTTACAATAAATTTTGCAAAGCACATGGCATGAGACTACCACAAGATCATCCTAAATAAAGCCTTCATCCTACATACAGGAGATATCCTTTAAGCCTGTGCACTTGGTAAAGATATAAAACAGATTCTATTTATACAGTACCACGTAACATGTATGGGTGGGCGGGTGGGTGGGTCAGTACCACGTAACGTGTATGGGTGGGTGGGTAGGTCAGTACCACGTTAAGTGTATGGGTGGGTGGGTAGGTAAGTACCATGTAACGTGTATGGGTGGGTGGGTAGGTCCATACTTGGGAAAGTTAATGATTTTTTTTAACTGAATAAAGTTAAAGTTAATACTCTAAAAAGTAACTAATTGAAGTTAAAAGTTAGAATAAATTGAAACTAACTAATTAAAGTTAAATTATTAGAAAATTAACTGAAATTGAAAGTTAAAAGTTAGTTTTGGTACAAAACAAAATACTTAACCTGTATTATCTTTTATTATTTATAATATCTTAGATAAATAGGCCTATCTATAATACATTATTATACAATACTATTAATTAGACTATAGCAATTTCTACAGTAATTTTTGTAATATAACTGTCCGAAATCTTAAAAATTAAATATTTAATTTAATTTTTAAAATTATTAACAAAAACTGACATACGTCTTTGAAATTAAAGTTTTACATTTTTAAGCTATACTTTAAAAAATCAATAACTATCTTATAGCAAATTTTTTTTAATTGGCGCAGATAATTAGAAAGGCCAAATAAATATTATGACATGTTGACTCCAGGTGATTTTTATCAGGCTGGAGATGATAAGGAAGGGTCACTGATAAGAAAGTATGGGGATCAGCGGTAAACAAAAACTGAACAAAATATACTCACTCTATAAGTGAGTGAAAGCAGATCTATTCATACTATTTTCGATAAGCAATTACGTTTATTAGATGTTTAAGAATTTGCCGTTCTGAGTGCATGTTTTATTCTTACTGAAGTAAGTTAATTAAAAATTATGAAAACTATCTAAATCATTAAAAAATACAAAACTAATTACCATTGATATTAATATTAAAGATAGTATTATCATTATCTTTTCTTTTCGACGGTGCCAATAGCAAAATAATGAAGACAGAACGAAATATAGCAATTGTTACTTGAAATATGTTCTGTAATCTTGAAGATATTTTATTCTGTTGCGTGGTATCATATAATGGATTGATTTTACCTAGTCAGCCTAATTTAAAATAAAGTAAACGTTTGAGGAAATGTTGGTTTGATTAACCATTTAAATGGGTTTTCCCGACTACTTTTGAACAGGACAATTTAGATATGTAATGATAAATTAATCAAGTATTGACAGCATTAACGTCAAAATGCAACTGATTCTCCTAATTAATTATACAGATAGATGGGTAAAAGATTAAATTACATTATTAGAGTTTATGAAAGATAAACAAGCTTAGGCCCAACACGTTGATTTAAAACAAGATAACTAAATGACTATCTCAACTTTATCCCTAAACATAAACTAGTCAAGTGAAATGATCACCCCATGGACACAAGTCAATCCCACAACAATGGTATACTCGTTTGGTCTGCCTTTTTTTTATTTATAAGGCAGTAAAATGTGCGTAAAGGGAAGGGGGTGCGTCTTCAAAACAGTGACCTTGCTTGTTGGTGACAATTGGGGATGAGGAAAACAATCGGTCTTTGACCTGAGTTTTAGATACTTTCTCCCCAGTCCACATTCCTCGGACCAAATGACACCTTTTATCACATTTGAAAAACTAACTGATTTACTTTAACCGTTAGCCAAATTTTCAACTAGTTAAAGTTAGAAGTTAAACATTACCAAGACTAACGAATAAGTGATTCCCATTCATAGAACGTCGATATAAAACAAATCATTCACAATGTTCGCTTGCCGATTTTGGAATAATCTGCCAGATCACATCAGAGGCGTTGTTGAGCGTGCTTGGTTTCGGTCCTGTGTTACAAGGCCTTCTGCGGGCCTCACGGTATTGAGGATTCCAGGACCCTAGGAGTATGTTGATGGCAATGTATTAATGTTGATGAATGACTTTATTACTAGGTTAATTTGAATTTTTCCTATGTTTTCAATTATTCAATTTTTATATACTTAGTAAAATGTTTTTATTATTTTGGATTATTAAGTAATAAATTAAAAAAATATATTGATTTTATTTTACTTGTTAGTATGCTTAGTAAAGTTATTTGATTCATTTTATTATGTTATTACATGTATTTGTAGTTGTTATTTTTGGTTAGGTGTAAGAGATGACTTGGTAGTCCTAACCTTGCCATTTGTACATTTTATCAATAAAGACATTTTTCATTTCATTTCATATTTTGATCAAATTTTCATGAAATAATGTACATAAATAACAAAGGTAACTAAATTTAATAAGATTTCATAGTAATATGTCACATGATATTTGTGTAAAATATCTGTTTAATCGTTGGTTGCTGCATCCCCACTTACGGTAGGAGCGGTCAGCTGAGGGGCTAAGGCGTTGGCTTGTCACGCAATCAGTCCTGATGAGACCTATACCAGTTATTCCCCTGCCACTCCCGTGGTTCGGAATTCACGTTAAGCCATTGGTGCCCAGGTTAAGTGTTATAAATGGAACACAAATAATGAGGTTACTACAATGCAGTATTTTTAATGACAGTTACAAGACTCTGAGCTACTCTTATAGACTAACAGTTTCACTTCTTTCCTCTCTAAATTTTACAACTAAGTTAGGGCATAAAAACTAGTAACCAAATGAGTTATGACTGAAAAATTGTCAAACTTGAAGAACATAAAATCATGTATACTATGAAATCGATAAATAAAATATAAAGGCCCTTTTTTCAAACAATCTGAAAACTAATTTTACTAATTACAAAGACAACACAATTTACATAGCACAATTCTCAAGTACACATGGCTCATGTGCCTGAGATAAAAAGCTGTAGTCTTTACTGAGTATAGCAAAAATAAAAAAAAGTTAAAAGTTTGTCTTATTTTACCAGGCGAAGTTAGGGCTAAGAAGCCCTCTCCAACACTTAACCTGGGCACCAACGGCTTAACGTGAATTCCGAGCCACGGGAGTGGCAGGGCAATAACTGTTATAGGTCTCATCAGGACTGATTGCGTGGCAAGCCAACGCCTTAGCCCCTCAGCTGACCGCTCCTACCGTAAGTGGGGATGCAGCAACCAACGATTAAACAGATATTTTACAATCAATACCACTGTAAGTGTATGAGTGGGCGGGTGGGTCAGAGCAGGGCAAATAACTCATATTATATCGGTAGTTATTTTTTACTAAACATTAACTTAATATATATTTAAGTATTTGTTGAAAAAAATCAGTAACTCAAAATTGATTACAAAATAAACTACAAATACTGTTAAATTGGACACAAATAGTTATAACCTTTTATGGATAACAATCTAACAATATTCCGGATTGTAATAGTTCTTAAACAAATATATGTCTAACAATAGCTTACACTCCACAAAACCGAGTATATGGGCTACTATTAACAGCTATTTCGACTCATTAAGCAATGAACATTTAGTTAAACAGTTGAGTAATATGTCACAAATATAATGTGACATATTACTATGAAATCTTATTAAATTTAGTTACCTTTGTTATTTATGTACATTATTTCATGAAAATTTGATCAAAATATGAAATGAAAAATGTCTTTATTGATAAAATGTACAAATGGCAAGGTTAGGACTACCAAGTCATCTCTTACACCTAACCAAAAATAACAACTACAAATACATGTAATAACATAATAAAATGAATCAAATAACTTTACTAAGCATACTAACAAGTAAAATAAAATTAATATATTTTTAAATTTATTACTTAATAATCCAAAATAATAAAAACATTTTACTAAGTATATAAAAATTAAATAATTGAAAACATAGGAAAAATTCAAATTAACCTAGTAATAACAGTCATTCATCAACATTAATACATTGCCATCAACATACTCCTAGCGTCCTGGAATCCTCAATACCGCGAGGCCCGCAGCAGGCCTCGTAACACAGGACCGAAACCAAGCACGCTCAACAACGCCTCTGATGTGATCTGGCAGATTATTCCAAAGTCGGCAAGCGAACATTGTGAATGATTTGTTTTATATCGACGTTCTATGAATGGGAATCGATAACAGTGCTGTTCCACAATAGTCTTTCTAGTACTGATCTCAGAAATGATAGATAAGTAGGCGAATCGTGATGTAAAATCGAGTGCAACATAGTGAGTATAAGGAGCTGTCGGATACGATCCAACTTCATGAGAGAAAGATTGTTAAAAAGGGGAGCTACATGTTTGAGTTTCAATCTTGCGATCTTTGAGTTTCAATCTTGCAATCTCTAAATTTCAATCTTGCAATCTTTGAGTTTTAATCTTGCGATATTAGCTCTACAGCTATGATGGAAAGTAAAGCGAATATAGTAATTTTGGGCATGCTGCAATATATCCGCAAGCTCAACTGTCATATCATTGACAACAAAGTCGGAATAAGGGGAAATATTTTAGTTTTTACAAGGATCAATTTCAAGTTCAAGGGTAAATAAACAGCAAATTGTGACTTTGAAAGCCAGAAAATGCTTTATTAAAATGTTTTGTTAGTGAAATGAGACCAAGTGCTTTGTCAATGTCAAGCCATGGTTCTTGACCTTGTCACTGTTTGGAAGTTAGTGATTGCTGTGCGTAAGGCTAGGCCAGTTTTCTAAATCAATATTCCTCAGTAATCTAGGGGATTGGGTTTTGTTTTCTTTGAGTTTCAATCCATGTTGAAGGCCCAAGTTGCAATAGCATCAACATCGTAGTCCATGTTGGTAATAGTCCCTGAAACGTCAGTTATAGAACAGTGGCAGAGAATCTATAGATCATCATCATACAGATGAAAATTGGAATGCTTAACAAGATATGTGATATCAACAATGTAAATAGAGAAGAAACGAGAACCAAGCATGGAGCCCTGAAGCAGCCACAAATAACAGATTTCAAATGAAATTCCCTATCAGTAAATCTAACACATTGCTGGCAATCAGATAGGTAAGACCTCACCCAATCAATAGAGCCAACAGTGACTCTCATCCTGGACAGTTCTAAGATAACAAGTGGATCATATACACAGTCAAAGGCTTTAGAAAAATCAAATAAAGTTAAAATTGAAATGTGTTTTTGGTCAATCGCTAAGCGAATATCATCAGTAATTTTTAAAAGAGCACTAATAGAATTTAACCCCTTTAAAACAAGCGGATGGTTACTCACCAGCACCTATTTTGTGGAAAAAGACGAGCGGGTGGATAACAGCCTGACCGGCGACTTTCACGTTTAATACTTGCATAATTAAGGAAATACGACAAACGAAAATAATGTTTATATTGTGCCATATTCGGTGACCATAACTAAAGTAGTTCTGAACATTTGGTCACAATAAAATATAAGTCTTTATTTACATCAGCTGACAATACGCACCAATTTTAATGACAGTCCAGAGCGTGCGCCATTTATGACTCACAGTTTACATTCCATTCCAGTCTGTTACTACATGAGATTGTGTGTGCTGCATGTATTGTTTATTGTTTTATAATAAGAAAAAGGAAACAATCCAATTTTATTTGTACAGTTTGCAAATAAGGAAATCATCCAATTTGCTTCCCGAAACATACATGTGCAAACTAATTTTTTAAAATTATTGTATATATTTTTATAGTGTTTTTTAGATAGTTTGAACAATAATAAATATTTACAATGGATCTGAACAAATATGTGCTATGAATAACCTTATATATTAAGTAAACCAACTTTCATTGTTTGGCTTGTGTTTTAGCTCTTTTTATGTAACATGCAATCTTGTAGTTTTTTATATTTTCTGTTATGAAAGACTTATTTTTTAACTTATTGTGATAAATTTGTATAATTGAATAGAAGAATATATATAAGGAATAAAATAATAATAGTTCCCGTTGTAAAAATATTTCTTTTTATTATAGTAAACTAGCAGTAAAATTAAAATAAAATAAAAATTAAAACTTTTTAAAAATATATGATTAAAAATATTTTATGAAAATAAAAATTACTAATAACTATTACTACTTTGTAGACAGTTTAATTATGTGTATATGGGTAAAATATTTTTCATGAACTATGGATATTTTTTCAAAAAATATTCTCTCAAGAATTTTTTAAAAACTACTACATTTTCACAGTTTTTACCGTCGTCTTCTTCGGCATGCCTGTTGAAAAACAAGGTCACTTAAAAAATGTGTACCTAAAAAATTTCCAAGATTTTCGTAGTCCTAAAAGGGTTAAAATGTGTTATGAAGAAAATATGTAACATTGCTAACTTCTGATAGATCCAAAGCTAATCAATATAGGAAAATGGTTTCAAAAGGGTTAAATTCTCTTTAAAACAATATAAAAAATAATATGGAATAAATCAACCATAAAGAATAGTACGATTGATAATGAAAATGAAGAGATTAAAAAACATTTCCTTAGGTTCATATATTACCTGTCTTCTATACTTTTCTTCTTCAAGTTTTTGTCTCAGTTTATTGGGATCTTCAGAGTGAAATGAAGGTTCTTTGTTCCACAATTCAGACAGACTTAATAGATTAGTTGAACTGAAAATAAGAATCGATTAGAAACAGTATTAACAAAATATTTAGGGCCTATAGGAAATTTCAGACATACTTAATCAAACCATGTTTTTTTTTTTCAAAACGTAACTAGTCTAATATAACAAAATTAATAAGTAAATTTAAGTTTTTATAAAATGTTAACAATATATTTAGTAAAATAGACATATAATAATATCAGTCTGATTGTTAAAAATAATGTTATCCTGTTCCATAGGATACAGTAGGCATATTCATTTTTTTTTTTTTTAATTTTGCAACAATTGAAAAATAAATTTAACATGTAACATTAGATGCCATACTTTATTCATTGTTTAATTTTATTAGCTCATATTATTTTATTAACTTAAGATGTACATATTAACTTAATATTTTATACTGGGCATGATCAAAACCCATTTTCTTCTGCTCCCATTATTTCTTATAAACTAACAGAGCTATTTCACCATGCAATTATGTACTGCACTGAAAATACTACTATTTTTGTTTAATCAAAGGAACGAGATTAGCAACACAAAAAATTAATAAACCCCAAATATAGATTTTCTTATTTTTTGCCACAGGCCTAAAACACGCTCAAAAACTGTGTCTCTTATCCTCCAACACACTTCCATTGATGGTACACGTCTCCTATCGCTAACCAATAATGAATCGTCATAGAAAAATTAAAACTATTACAAAGTGCATTATGAGACAGAAAATGTTCACATCTGGTCCAAAGAAGTGAAGTAGAAGTAAATAAATCGAAAAAGCACTAAAAATTACTCAATTTCCCTGTGAAAGTAGCTACTGCTGTTTTTATTCATTCTGAAAAAAATAATCAACAAAGAGGAAATATTCGGACTCAAGCTAAACAAATTACCTAAAAATTATGAGAAAAAAATTAAAAACCATAGAGAGATTCCACACAAATCTCATGGCATAGGCTTAGGCCTATTTATAATTAACTATAATTTCTTATAGAACACAGTAAATTACTTTTAGAAAACCATTATTTTTGCAAGAGTTTAGTTTCAGGCCTACCTAAATTACTGATCAAGGACATAAAGTGATCAAACTAGCATACATAATTGTCTACCAATAACAAGATAATCTGTCACTTCTTCACCTTGGATTAAAGTTAATCTAACTCTTCCAACATAAAGTGTTTTAACCAGATGAGGCAAAAAAATTTTATATTGCCTTATCCAGTTATTTACGGGTCACAGAAACTTCAAGAAGAATCTGCAACAGATGGGGAAGGTCAGGTCACCTCAGTGCACATACTGCCCGGATGACAAGGATGATGTAGAACACTACTTCTTTGTGTGTGAGCGCTTTGCTGGGGAGAGAAGAAACCGGTGTGAAACTGTCCATGTAACTTTTAGCAATAACTTGTCAATTTCCTACCTTCACTGCAGAAAATGGATAGGCAATCCTGAAGCACATTACTGAAATGCAAATAGCATTCAGCCAAAATGCTCCTGCCAAATTATTGAAAGTTTAAAATTACGTATTTCTTAAAATTAAATTTTATAAAAAGAGTTCGTTATTCTACTCTTAACACGATAAATTCTGCACTTTGTTAGTGACTTTGATTAATAGCTGAAATTTACAGTTTACCATAAACTTCAATAGTGGTATGTTTGTACAAAATTGGTACTTTAAGTTAACAACGGCTTTTCTACAGCCTCAACTAACGCTGACGAAATATCAATTTTAGGTATAGTTGTATAGTATTAATTACGTTGAATTGTTATTTAATGGGATTTTAGTTAACTGCTGGAACATTTGGTATGATGCTATGTGCATCGTACTTTGGCTTTTGAATAGTCCTGGTTACCGCTGATGAAATATTCATTTTAAGAGTAACTAGACAGTCTATTTAACGTTTTCATAATTTTTAATTCTGGTGGTTTTTTATTCAATAGGATCATAGTTAGCTGCTGACACTTTCAGTATTTCTATAAAAACCTTAATGATTTAACCCTTTGAGGACAGAGAAAAAAAGTGCTGACTCATTTTTTCCCTCACTTTTTAAATGCGACATGTCAAATATTTATGCTGAAAATTTGGAGATGCGCAGGCACGTTTTTATAAATTCATTTATAAAATATGTTCTAATAAAGATACAAGGGTACTTCTTTGACCAGAATGTTTGAAATTGAGTACTTTATCAAAATAAATGACCAAAAGTAATCTCATAATTTTAAAATATTTATATTTTGTCAAAAAGTTTATTTCGTTTTAAAAATTTATTATTTTTTTAAACGCTTAGAAAAAAATGTATCTGTAGGAAACTGTGTTACTGAAGTCTAAACTTAATCACCTACAAATACAGAAAAAATTATAACAATCAGATTGAAAATAAAAAAATTATAACATGAAATATTTTGTTAATACTGTCAATTTGTCTGTTTAAATTAACATTCTGTCTAATATATTCAGTTCTTTTTATTGACGTTATATTCCAACAGCTGGCTCCCAACGTAAAAAAATTCTAGAACGTCTGCGTATCATTCCAAAAGTTGTACAAGTTATCGAAAGCGGTAAATTGGATGATATTGGAAAAACGTAAATGACGAAATATAGTCATTCAGTTTCCAAAGGGTTAAGCTACAGCCTAGTACCATTCTTATGTAAACCTTTTAAGGTTTTAGTAGGCTGTAATGTGATAATTATTTACAATTAAATTATAACCTATAAAATGAATGAGTAATTATGAGTGTTATAGTGTAAGTATCCATAATAATATTATATGATCCATTATAAATATTAATAAATATGAGTAGTTGTATCTAAGTGCCATGCAGGCTACATAATGATTAGTGTCACTATCTATGTTACGAGTATCTGTAAATTTCAGCTATTGATTTAAGTCAGTAACAAAGTGTAGAATTAATTTTGTTAAAAGTAGAATAACAAACTCCTATTAAAAAAATTTATTTACAAAAAATGTGAAATTTTAAACTTTTCTAATAATTTTGCACGAGCCTTTATTTTGGCTGCTTGCTATTTGCATTTCAGAAATGTATTTCAGGATTACCTACTCATGATCTGCAGGGATTTGGCAAGTTATTACTGAAAATTATGGGCAGCTTTATATTGGTAGAGAAGAGCGTTTGTCTCTGCAGTAGGTCCTGCTGCAGCAGACACCATAGTGAAGGCAATGCTGGAAAGCGAAGAAGCATGAAGAACTGTTGTGTCCTATGTACCAAGAGTGAGGAAGGATGCTTGACTGACCCCTAGGTTTCCGATATGAAGTAGAAAAGTGACCTCATAAGAGCACAAGACATGTGGCTAAGCATCAAGTCATCTGAAAGTGTTCCGGCTTGGATTAACGCGGTCATTAGGGATTTTAGTAGGTAGGCTCTCATTACATTATCCTACCTAACAACTAGGAAGAAGAGTTTGACTAGTTGTTGACTAATTATTTAACCCCAATAAAAGGTAATATGAACAAACCACGAACCTATATAAAGGATACAATATAAAGACCATGTTAAGTTAGTCAACAATAGTATCATTGATGAAAGTGTCTAACCATAGACAACTTCCTTCTTGATATCCTCTTCAAAGGCAAAAATTGTTGAATTTAGGCTTGCCCAACAGCAATTAATGAACACATGTGCACTATTATCAATGTGCAAAATTAAGGTAAACCTTATTTTATACTGATACTTAAAATACATATATACCTTATTTTATGTTGAAGAACTGCACTTCCTCTAGTATTAATTTCTGTATTTAAAATGTCATTATGTTTGCCTTCACTTACTTTGGTCTTCTGAGAAGTTACATAATTATGTTTTCCATCAACATATACAGATTGCCTGCTAGTGGAACTGCTTGGAAATTTATCACTCAATTTGCCATTTTTATTATGAATTTCCAAACCATCATTGTTTTCCTCATCAATAAGATATGGTATTGTACTTGATTTATTTTGACTACGAGATGTATCAGCATCTTCAAAATTTAAAGATCTTTTAAAACCTGAATATTTAATTGGACATTCTTTTCTGTTAGCAGCATGAAATTTAGAACTTCTCCCATTATTTGAAGGGAAATTAGTCATAACTTCAGCAGGGCTGCATGTTAGTGATAGAGATTTAGAATCTGTTTTAAGGGATGATTCATCATACACATTAGGTTTAAATAAATGGCCAACTTGTTTATTTAAGCTATTACCAAGCCTATACCTGTCTGGACCTTGATATTTGCTTTCTGTTATACTCTTTAATCGTTCATGAATATTTTCTGTTTGTTTATTTAGGAATGAATTTGTCGTAGGATTATTAGAATTTAACACTTCCAGATCCAACAATTGGGAACTTATTATTTTATCTTCGCTTTTCTTTAATAGCAAGGTTGAGTTGTTAGTTTTTTCTGTTTGAAAGTCTGGTTCACGGTATTTTAATTTTTTTTCAATTTCATGCTGGGTTTCTTCCATTTCCTTTAATAATTCAAAAACCTCAGGTAAGGCAAGGGAGTGTTTCTGATAACTGCCCTCAACATATAATTTATCATCATTTGATTTCAATTCTGGTTTGAGTGACTTGTGCTGCAAACCACTTCCATTATTAAAACTGAGCTGAGCTGGTTCTTTACTGCTATTGTTCAAACCAATTTGTCGAAAACTGGCTTTATTTTTTATCTCAAGAAAACAGTCAACTTCATCTATTAATTCTTTTTTATCGTTGTTGTGGCATTGAGCTTCATTTTTTTCAGTTTCCTGATCTATTAGACCTTGATTTTCAATGTTATCATTTGTACATTTGATACTTGCAATTTTAACATTAACATTAAACCTGCTTTGTTGGTTAGCACTGTGTATGGGTAAATTATCACTAATAGAATTTGAATCTGCAATATGTCTTTCAATTAGTAACTTTGAGTCATTTTCAATACCTTCGGCAGATTCAAGCATATGATTATCATTAGAAACAAGTGCCAGTTTGTTCGAATTGCTCTCAATTTGAGCTCTTAAAATATCAGATTCTGTGAGGGAGTTAAGAGATTGTTGGTTAGTAAATGAGTCTTCAATATGTGATGAACAGCATGTTATGGACCGATCCAAATGTTCTATCAGACAAATTCTGCTCTCCAAATCATTTACTTGAGTTATTAAATCACTTACTATACTGTCTTTAACTTCATCACGGTCAAACGAAAAGCTAATATCACAATCTGAACCAAAGTCTGGGGTACGAACTAGGAAAAAATCTGGTGGTATCAGAAGTAGAAGATCTGTATCATCAGTATCACTCATTAGAACTGCTCCACATGACAATAATTAATGCTCTACAAACATCTAGATGCAACTTCAAAATATTTTTAGCAACTTTTACTAAAGACGAATTGAAATCACCAGTATGTTAATTTTCTTGGACATTAAAGTTAATAGGCCCTATAACCTAACAATCAATTTTCCTATGTTTCTGAAAATTTAAGAAATTATTTTGTAAAACTACAGCAAATAAAACCACTTTTGTAAAAATTTAGCCTCCCAGTAATTTTAAATCTATTTCCAACACTATAATACATACGCAAATTTAAATATTAAACTTGGCTGGATCGCTAAAACACAAATAAGAACTATACTTTTGTCAACATGTCATAAATGTATACAATACAGAAAAACAATCCATTTGGACTTTAAAATGAATCAACAGAATATAAACAATAAACAGTCAAGACGCAGGAGAATGAGATTGATTACGTCGTCCTAGCCCGCCCAAGTTGAAGTCATACAGTATGTATGTCTCTACATATGGGCCTTAGAGGTTGCGATTTTTACGCAACCCAACTGACTTTCATAAATTAATTACTATTTATATGCTTAAACTGTTTAACATTTGTGTATTTGTGTAAAGCCCGTCGAGTATGAGCTGGACAAACAAATTTTTTTTTCAGAATTCAAATGTTTGTCCAAACCGTGTGAGAAATACAGGTTAATTGTACATTATATTAATAAAAAGTAACAAATCAGCAACGAAATAAATATTTTAGATAATAATTTATATTATGAAATATAATGTCATTATTTTACTAGGGTCAATTAGTCTGGTAATCCAGCAGTTTTAGTGCTACTGAGTTGAGGTATGGTATTATTTAAAGACGACCTCCTCAATAAGTCAGATAAATTATCAATGGGCGTAACATTCAACCTTGACCGAGCTATAAGCATTTTCTTGTGCTCTCTGAAAGTGATAACTTCACGTTTACTGTAATAAACGGCATGAAAAGTGATCGGTTCAGTGTTCTTAAAACCCTTGATTATATTGTTCCTTACAAAAAGACTTCTCACGTGATAAGAATATTTATGCCAGTAGTTTGGTTATTAGTAGGGTTTGCCAGTACAGCTGTTTAAAAATATATTACAATTACATGTGACTACAATAACGTTCCACAATGAACCTCAAAAATAGATGATAATTTGAGACACAAAATTTAACATTGGATGAGAAATCTATCTGCTTTTAAAATAACTCATGAAACGTAGTTTATAGTTTCTTACAAATTAAAAATTAATCAGCTTCTTTTGTCGTGAGGACAAGCTAGAATGTAGAACAGTTGGATCAAAATTTAAACTTCAAATTCAAGAAAATCTAGAAACATGTCATTTTTTAATTCCCTCAAATTTTAAAACCTCTGAAGTTCTGTTAAGCATAAATGATATTCTTATTCACTGTTTAGTACTTTATAGCTTTATAGACACCCAAACAGCGATCGCAATAGTTTCAGTTTATTTTTCGAATCCTTGGATACGTTTTTTTTCTTTTTTTTAGGCCCAAAAGGCCAAGGGCAACCGGCAACTAATTATTGCTTACGATTTCAACTTAGATTCGTTGCTTTATGACAATAAATTCAATACCTTCAAATACATCCTAGCTTGTTATGACATAAATTTGTTGGCTGATTTTCCTACTAGAACAAGTGAACACTCAGATAGTTGCCTTAACCAAACTACTTAAATTAAAACTTATTATATCTACACGTGCACTTTCATTATTTTACATTCTATTGTCAAGTTGGGTGATTCTGTTATTAAAAGGAATATAAACCTTCGCCTGTAACACCCAATGATCACTTCCACATTCATATTTTCTTTTTACTTGCACATACTGCACTCCCAATTTCGTTTTCTGTTTAGCTAAAAACTAATATTGATTCCAAACCTCTTGTATCTTTGTGCTATGTATATTTATGCATTTCTTTATGATCAAAAATACCATTCATAATCTTCAAATCAAATGATATACTAGCTAAGCCTATCAATTTCATTTCATTATCATTTATTACCACCTCTCCAAATGAATCCACAACTGTACTGATTTGGACTTTTCTATTGAAACCCCCCTACACTATCTCAGTCTTACATTGACCGAGGTAAGAGTATCATAAAATACTTCTTTCTTTTACATCCTCGTTAGGATCATACACTCCGATTTCAACAACTCTATTACCTCTTATTTTTAGTCTGACTATAACTATTCGTTCATTTATAGCATCCAATGATTCTACGTATTTGATCAAGTGCTTTCCTACCAATACCGACACTCCTGCCTTTGCTATAAAGCTCTTATCTACAAAATTGTAAAAATTAGAGCCCAATTGTTCACTTCCTATTCCCTTATTTTTAGTCTCTGATAAAATGGCAATATCTATCTTAAACTTACACAACTCCCATATTACTTGTCTTTGCATGGTTCCAAGGCCTTGTATATTACATATCCTAAAACTTATTGTCCACTTGCGATGCTAAGCTTGAGTTCGTATCCTTTATGTCCGTCCTAAATCTGAGGCTTATCACTGGGTTTAGCAGCAAGGTGAATTTTACATTGGCAATGAGCTTGCCTACCACAAAACCTTCAACCTTGATTTTTTTATCAAGGTGTTCTCCTCTAGCCTTTATAGATCCAACTCCAAGCTGCAAGGAAGCAGCCCTAAATTCAAATGATTCAAATGATTTATTCAGCCATTAAATTTTTACAAAACAATAGGCCAAGTCATATAAAGTAAAAAGCATACATCATGCAGCATTACAAATTCTAATTGCTAAATAACCTAGATTATAACTAATAAAGAAAGAAACATGCAAAATCATAACAATAAAAAAATAAACTTGCAAATCATCACGTGCCAAACATTAAAACATGCAAATCATCATGCCAAATATTTGTGGAAACATACCTTCAGAAGTTTAGCCCTAACCTATAAATAAATACTCCCTCAAGCATTTATGGTCTAAGTTGAAATATTCATGAAGACAGTAAACTGGATTGTCTATGAGCCAATTTTTTAGCACCTTTGACAATTTGGAATTTGGAAGAGCCCTTATAGACGACGGTAGCTTATTATACAATCTAATACCTGTAACAGGAAAACAAGATGAGGATTTATGCAATCTAATTCTAGACATAAAAATATTGTTGTTACCTCTAGTACGCTGGGGGTATACATTATTGTTTAACATTAGGGATCATTCTCTTCTCTTTATCACTAAAATACAATCATGCACATATAGGTTCACAACAGATAGGACTCTATTTACTACAAATAATGGCCTACAGTGATCCAACCAGCCAGCACCAGACATAAGGCGAATTGCCCTCTTTTGCAGCAACAGAATTTTGTAGGTACTAGTGGTGTGACCCCAGAGCCTGATTCCATAAGAAAATTCAGAATGAAAAACGGCAAAATATGCCTGCCTCAGGTAATGGCCGCAAGCCTCCTGAGAAGATACTATGAGCGACTCAGTCACCTACAGACCGCATCAACATGGGGCCCCCACAGTAACCCAGAGTCCAAAGTAAAACCTAAAAGTTTAACAGGATCACACTTAGGGGGATTCTTGCACAGAGCAAAAGTGATTTCCAGAGTCTTTGCTTCATTAAGTGAGAATTTATTGATCTCAAACCAGTGAGAAGCAATCGTCATTAATTCGTGTACGGCTGATTGAGAACAAAAAGGATCAGGTCCACAGGGATAAAGTGTGGAATCATCAGCAAACATTTTAAATTTGCCTGATACATTAAAGTACAAGTCATTAATATCAATAATAAACAACAGGGGGCCCAACACTGATCCCTGGGGACCCCATGTTCCACGGCCCGAGACTTAGACAAAATCCGATTCCAGCTGACAATCTGCTGTCTATGAACACGATAGGAGCTAATCATCTTGAGTTCGTCATCTCCCAGATACAGTTTAAGTTTTATGATAAGAATGTTTATGCTGTACCGTGTCGAATGCACGAGAGAGATCAGACAGTAAGAGAGAGGTTGACATTCTATTCTCAAAAGCACTCAATATGACTTCGACAAGAGAATCCACTGCCGAGACAGTAGACCTCATTCTTCTGAAGCCATACTGAGCAGGCACCAGGAGGGAACGTGACTCAAAATAATTGTACACGTTCCACCCCGGGTTTTTGGTCCACTAGTTTTGGTCCACCCCGGGTATTTGATTTCCCTGTTAGCCACTCCAATTGTAGGAATCCCTCTATTCGCTACATGGGGAGTCACCCGATGGTGGACTAGGAACCACACACGGGGTTTTCTAGTTATAACAAATATTATATAACATCAAATCAAACGAAAACATAATCAGTTTTTAACAACATGATGTCTCTTACCATCGATGTAAAAACCATCGGTCTCTAAAATAAACAAATCGAAAACAAGCGCCATCGATGATCATTCATGCTAACATTACCAACTTGGGTGGTCTTTTGTCTAATTTGAATTCTTCTTTGTATGTGGTTTAGTATTAGGCGATTTAATGTTTATGATTGAAAGAATGAAAACATTTTATTTCCAAGATATTATTTCACTGTAATACTTCACTGTGTGTAAGCTAAGTTTATTAGTGCATTTTCTATAAGTTTATTAGTGCATTTTCTATTATTTATTATATCAACAAGAAGTTTTCACTGATCTATTTGTTGAAAGCATTTCTCAATCTTTTCTATTTATGTATGTAAATGAGTTCACAATAAGTAACATAAAAAAATTACATAAATATATATATTTACATTTTAAACTGATTGGTTAAGTAGGCCTACCAATTTAATCTAGTCTTGCTTTTTACATATATTTGCTTCCAGCATAACCTAAAATATATATAGGATAAGCAAATTATTGCCAATAAGTAGCGTTTAAGAAATTACCAATATTTTCATAATATTGTGTAAATGCTCTTCATGTCATTACAATTTGGCTCAGAAGTAAACTACACCAATCCTGCAGTGTCTACTCCCCTTTGTAATTTTTAAATAGCAGGTTCTGATCCGAAAGTCAAATGATTGACTGTGAAAACTCCCTGATGTGTAGACTAAAGCAAAGTTAATATCCTTCTCTATTGAATAATTTAGTCACACTCGATCTTACGACACTACCTGATGTTGACTTGGGACTACTTGCAACTCCATCAACTATCAGAAGACCAGTTGTCATCTGTTCATACATTTTGAAACCATTGTGTTATTTGAACAGTCTTGGCAGTTTCCCCAGCGCCAAGGCAAGCGCAGCCTTTCCCCGCTTGGCTACAAGGCAACGCCAGCTGTCACCTGTATTTTGATAATGATAAAATGATTTTTATTTCGCCAATCAACAATATTTTATTTGTTTGCAGTTGAACATTACTAACTGAACTCAATGTATTGCAGATGAACATTACTTCACTTGATAATATTCACGCTTACATTAAATGTAACATATGTATTTCAAACATAACAGTTTTTATGACAAGTGTCACTAAATGTCAACTGAGATAGATTGGTTCTAACTGTTTTGATTATTTAAAAAAAGTAAATTAAATTAGCACAACATTTATTAGTAGGGCTATATGAAAATAAATTAAGGGATGTAATTAAAATCTGACCTCAGGGGGCTCTAGAGAATTGTGTTCTTGTTTTTAAGGTTGTTCGATTAAAAATTATTTTTGACTTTTTGAATAAAATTGTTAGTATCTATGTAAGTAATAAATGTATAACGGGAAAAAATTCTGAAACATTTTTTTATGGAGATATGGCTGCCCAAAGTGACTAATTTGGGCTTTTTGGTGCATAACTCATGAACAAAAACCATGTGATATAATTTATTAACATTTTGAGATAGTGGACAAAAGGTACTAATCAACTTAGTATATAGTAAATCTAAAAAAAATATTCTTCTTTTAAGTGTTACCAATTACTTTTCTATAAATGATATTTGTTCAAATTTTGAGTTAAAATTTTTAAAGTCATCTTTGGCTAAAAAAAGTAGATTAGTAGGCCTAATAAATATAAAATTCATTGCTATAGTTTACTATAAATTTGAGAGTTATTCTAAATCTGTCAACTTTGCGGGGCGGGGCAGACAGGGGCTATGAGGGTGAGAGAGGAGAGGGGGAATACATTGCTTGTTCGTCAGTGAGTCAGGATCTTTACTACTCTTAGCAGCAGTTGCGATAAAATCTTGAACAAAATTCCTTGGAGCGCTAAACTGGTCACTCGGATGAACACCCTTAAAAGTTTAAAATTGTATTTTGATAAGTAAAGCTGTGGGCCTACAACATTTATTTTAATTTAACATTGACCTTAAATGAAGAGTCAAATCCAATATGGTGGCAGGTGTAGCAGAATTGTAATAGCATTTTTGTATTTTTTCCATCTCAATTGATTGTATGCTTGGTCAAAATATAACTTAGTTTTTAGTAAATTCCTTTCCTTCTTGAAGAACAGCCTAGATTTCTTGTAAATTATGGGCAGGAGATGGATGATTCATGCCCTTTAAATAAGGGTTGACTACTATGATTGACGCAGATCCTCAATGTTCCGTTTGGTTTTTTAAAACTGGAATCAGGGAAGCCTTATATTGGGATGAATCGATTCATAGAGATCTGTGTGGTTTTCCGGTCTATCTGGTTCTTTCATTTGCTACAGTACCGATAAGTAAAAGGTTTAGCGATAAGTTAGGTTATATTATCTTCATTTTTGTTAAGGTGGTAGCAAAATAAAAAAACAATGTACTACTTATAACAATTTACAATTAGGGTTTATGATAAAAGTTATATTATTGATATAAGTTAGTAGGGCATATGTGCCATACTAAACTATTTTTTTTTTTGTATTTTTACTGTTTCATAATATGAATAAAACATTTCTATCAGAATTACGTATCATACAAGAAATTTATAAAATGCTATTTTGGAAAACTAATTTTGATTAAATTCTGCTTAATTTTATGATTTTGAAATCATTTCTAAAAATCTGTTTAGGAACTTAATTAAATTCAAAATATTAAAAAAACATTTTAGATTTTGTTCATTGTTTTCATGACCAATTATTGTAGGCCTATTGTAAGTATTGTTATGGTCCAAGAGGGTCTGAAATAAATAAGGCGACTTCACTTCTGGCTACTAACAGTTTACTTTTATTTACACACTCTAAATAACTAAATTAAACACTATGAGCTATTTACACATTTAAATTACTAGATGGACACTAATTGATACTTGAAATTAATAACAATTAATGTCACACCACACTCGAATTTGGTTCACACAATATCTGATGGTGCTTGATTTACTGTCACTTTTAACGCATTTTCACTAGACTATCACAATTAAACACCGTCACTTCCCATGGGGCTGACTCTGCCACTCTTTAGGCTGTCATTTATTGACTAACTGTCAGGTCGGCCGAAGGTGTCTTTATAAAGCACAGCTGTGTAAGCCCAGGTTCTAGAACTGCTGATGGTGACTCTAGGTGGGGGATCTAGATCCTTCTGGGTACTAGTTCGGGAAGGGTCTGGATCTACCCAAAGGCAAATATATATTAAACAAAAGAATGCAAATATAATTGTGATATACAATTTAATAACATATACTTTCAGTATTTTTATAAACAATGTACATTTCTGTCATGGGTTAAAACATGTTTTTGTAAGTGTAATGGACGGGACACTCTGAGGAAGTATAACCTGACTTATTAATTTTGATACAGAATTTCTGCTCAATTCATGAATGAAGATTTTCAATAAAAAAACGCTTGTTTCATAATATCTTAAATTTAACAATGCCTTTCATTCTTTAGTGACATAAAATTCCATTTTCTTGATATTAATTATATTTCCATGTAACGGACGGGACAAGACATAAGACATTATTTATTTCCTGTAAAATACAAAACTGTACATGGGAATAGTCAACTTAAATACTAGATATCTTATCCTAAATTTCTTATGAACTAAATTATGTATGTGCTAACTAATAAATACATGCCATGCTATATTAGTGGTTCTTTATCACAATTTAAGAACTCCCCTAAAGTGTAAAATGTCTAAATTAACAAATGTCTCTTGACTGATCTTAGGAAATAGTTGTCAAATTCAATAATATTATTACTCATGCATATTTTATTAATTATTTTACAAGTCATGTAGTGCGTTGATTTTTCGAATTTACAACTGCTGTGTAGAGTATATTGTAGAAAGTTATGCCTGGTGTTATAATTTAAATTGTTTGTATTCTTAAATTTGTTTTTATTTAAAAAAAAATTACATATTTCGTAAATATATAAAGGCTTAGAAGAGTCATAATTTCTCCTGCTAAAAATAAAGGCCTACAATGAGATCAGAATGGTTTCTTAAATAATATCCTTATAGCAGATTTTTGAATTTTGAAGATGCTATTAAGGCTTTCAAATATTGTGCTGCCCCAAACAACTATTCCATAGCGATTAAAATTTGAAAAATAAACTGTTCTAATTATATTTTCTGATACACAAGAAGACAAGATTTTTAAAGAGAAACAAACAGAATTAAGTCTGTTTGCTAAGTAATTAATGTGTGTATTATAATTTAATTTAGAATCTATATGTATGCCCAGAAATTTAGTGGAAGGTTGAGTCGTCACATTTGTAATATGAGGAAGTTGTAAATTGTGTTTTTAAAAGTTAATTATTTGCGTTTTTGAAAAGTTTAATTTCAGCTTGTTTGCATGGAACCATTTTTTGAGGCCTTCTATGCATTCACTAACTCTGGCGGAGAGACTAAGTGGATTTTCGCATCTCGCTAGGGCTGACGTGTTATCTACATATTGACAGATATCAGTCAATTTTAATTTCAAAGAAGAAGGGAGGACAGCCATGAAAAAATGAACATAATTGGTCCACAGATGGAACCTTGACATCCCGTATCATTCCGTTCCCAGCGAGAGTGATATTTTCCTTTTTTATCCTCTACATGTACTCTTTGAAATCTAACGTGAAAGTAGGATGTAAAAAGATTTTTTGTGAAAGGGAACTAATCGGATTAGGATCAAACGTTCAAGTATATTAGAAAAAATGGGCTGTATGGATATCGGACGAAAATTGACAAGGTCCAAGTCATTTTTCTTCCTTATCGGCTTTATAACTGAATATTTCATTAATTTAGTGAAAGCGAATAGTTAAAAATGTAAGTTAGGTGTAGTGCTACGATGTCTGCTATATGTTTAATAAGGAACATTGGAATTTCAGCCCAACCTGTAGACTTTTTATTTTTGATTTGACTGATGACACCATCACTTCATTTTCTAGAATAGGAGACAAGAAGAATGTTTCCTCTACTAGATCATGATAGTCAGCACAGGCTTTCATTGCAGCATTTAGATTGGGGTCAATTTCAACCTATCTTTAACGCTCATAAAGTACTGTTTAGTAAATTCGCTGCTTCAGCTCCAGACTTCATCAACTGATTTTTATCTTTATCCTGTAATTTAGGTAACACCGCACTATTGTTGGGTTTTCCCACATCATTGTTGACAATCTGCCAAGAGACCCTAGATACATTATCAGCCATCTCGATTTTCCTATTATTAAATTTTAGTTTTGCTAGTCTTATCAAACTTCTTAATTTACGTTTAGAGGTATTGTATTTATTTTTAAGAGTTACGTTATGCATGTTACTTCTAAGCAATACATGTAGGTTTCTTTTTTCTCTACTTAGTTTAATTTTTATTTATATATTTTTTTATTTATTCATAAGACACCGATATTCAAGATATGGGCGAATATGGATTTCGAATGAATGTGATAATAATAATAATAAATTTTATTCCCAAAAATTGTTACAATAATATTACAATTATCATTACAGGAATAACTGGCCATCATATCCAGTAAAGAATGCCTAGCACAGGTTGTATTGCTTGTTCCTTATCTAAAACCAGTCTGAATATTTCCTTACAAGAATATAGGGGCAGTCCACTGCAGTGAATGACATGTGACCTTGATCTTACGTCTAATAATAATATGTACAGAGCATCTGCATATAGAAAAGGACATTGATTACTTAGGTACCTAGTTTATATATAATGTCCAATACACAAGCTATTTACAAAAAAAGCTTAAAATATAAAATGTGCTTACTGTAAATTAATTCCTACCTTCAACACCAATTAATATTGAAATATAAACAATTACTTTATTAATATCAATTAATAAGTAGCAATAAAAGAAAAAACAAACAAAAACAATTAAATGCATTTTCAACAATTAATGATTTCATACAAAGAGGTTCTCGTCAGATTCAAGATTAGTAAGTATTGAAAACAGTAATCATTATTAACTAGGAGGATAATTTCTCGCACTATAATCATTGTTAAATTTCATAATTTTTATGTATATAACAAAAATTACAATCCTAAAAGAAGAAGAAAAACTATGAAAAAAATCAAGTAAAGTTTACAATTTTAAATTAATACTGAGAGTAAGCTATCAATCTCATTTTTGTTAAACAGCCATTCTTTGACTTTCAGCAAAAACCTTTTATTATTTGTACACTGTTAAATAATTTTGGGCCTAGGAAGACAAAGCTCTTTCTGAAAAAAGCTTTATTATCTTTATTTCCAACAAAAAAAAACCATGTGTTGCACTTCTAGTTATATATTCATAGCTAACGACTCCCTTATTATCACTTCGGTTTAAAAAAAACTCATAAAACTTTAAAGACAAATAAATATGACTTTTAGTAAGTAAAAGTAAATAAAAGTACTTTTAGTTCACAAAAATAGGAAAAGCTGAGTCGCGTTTTGCTTTAAAGGCAATGATCCTAATAAAGTGACTTTGAGTGACCTTGAGAGGTTTTAAGACAAACTTATATCCGCACCTCCCCAGATTTCAATTGCATAATTAATTCTTGAGTGTATAAGTGCAAAGTATAGGACACGCATAAATTCTGTGTTCAAGATATTTCTCAGAAAGTAGAACTTTCTAATGTTTTTCCTAAGTTCAGTTTGAAGCTGGTTAACATGTGGTTTCCAAAAGAGTTTTTCATCCATTATGACGTTTAGGTATTTTATCTGTTCAACCTGGTCAATAATTTCACAATCACAATCTAAATTAGGTATACATGTATTAATTTGGTGGAATTTCAGTATAAAATCAAATGAACATCCTTTAAAATCGAAATTAATGAACTTTGTTTTTGAAGCATTTACTATCATTTTATTATTATGACACCATTCATAGAGAATTTTCAAGTCTGTATTCATACTTTCCCAGGTTTTCCCCAGCACGATTTTGAATATTGTAATGCAATATCATCTGAAAAGCAATTATTTTTCCATCAAAAGATTGATATAACAAATCGTTTATAAATATTAAAAATAAATACACTGAAAGGACGGAACCTTGTGGGACGCCAATATTAATTATTTTTGAGTTACTGTATGAGTTTTGTATTCTTACTTTTTGTTCATGGCTGCTAAGATAAGATTCAAACCATTTTAAAGTAATGCTACTAATACCAGCTAATTCCAATTTATTTAATAATATATTATCGTCAAGGTCGAAAGCTTCGATAAATATTCCTGAAGTTTTTTGTGATTGTTCATGCTGTTATAGACTCCTTCCATGAAACTAGAAACTGCATTTTCCGTATTTTTGCCTTTAATAAAACCATACTGACTTGGGCTGAAAAACTGATTTATATTTAAAAACCTAAGAGCCTACTCTGCATAGCCTTCTCGACTATCTTATACAACACAGATAACAATTAGATGGGTCTATAATGATGCACCAGTTCCGGATCGCCTTTCTTATAAATTGGCACAACAACACTTTGTTTTAATTTATAAGGGAAAATTCCGGTTGAGAAACTCAAGTTGACAATATCAGCGAGAATTTTTGAAATAGAAGGCAATTTAATCAATGCATTTAATCAGTTCGACAGACAAAGAGTCACATCCAGTTGATTTCTTATTTTTTAATTGTTTTATTATAAGGCTTAACTCTTGACTACATACAGGTTTTAGAAATATGGAATGCGACTGTCGAGGAATGCGAGCGAATCCCAGCCGACAAGTACTCTGCTGCGATAAGCCCCCCCCCCCCATCAGGTGTAGAGGTGCACTGGCAAAGTAATCATTGAACTGATTAGCTATTGTTTGTGGATCATTGTCCACATTGTTGTGTTTGTCTCTAATTTGTGAGATGGATTGTTTCTTCGTTTATTTGTTAATTCATTAATTATTTTCCACTGTTCAGTTACATTTTCATTATGATAGTTTAACAAATTTCTATAATACATTTGTTTTGTATTAGCAATATCAACATTAAGCTGTTCCCTATAGTTATTATAAAACTCCCTTAACTCTACATCATAGGGCCTCTTAGTTGAGATTAACTAAGAGATTAAATAATCTCTTAGCTAATTTATTCCCTTTGTACAACTTATGAAGCAAATAGTCATTAATCCATGGACTCTTTGTTTTAGCTTTAAATAATTTTTGTTTAACTACCTTACACTGCTTATTTATATTGATTCTGTCAAGGATAATATAAAATGCATCTAGAGATGCATTTACATTATTATTATCTACTACTACATTCCAGTTTATTTTGTGAAGATAGTTTTTAAGTCCTTCGAAATCAATTTTTTTCATTACATTTATTTAACTCTGCTGTTGAGGGTATGGTGTTATGGGAGTTAGCTAATTTCATTTTTAAGCCAATTATACTATGATCTGTTATATGTGCATGAAACACCTCGGCCGTGAGTAAGTTGACATTTTTAAATCTTACAAATATATGATCTATACATGACTTTGACTCATCTGTAATCCTAGTATACTCATTAATAAGACATGTAAAACCATAATTACTCATTAATGACATGTAAGTTTCAGAATCTATTTTAGATTTAATTATATTTATATTTACATCTCCAATAAACACATAATTTGAAGTGATTTCTTGTAATTGTTGTTCTAATTCTCCTACAAAAGTATGTTGTGAAAATTCATGTAATCTATATACACCTAATAAACTAAAAATAATACAGTGAAATTTTATTTCTAACACTAAAATATCTGCTGACTCTGCATATTATATTGTTTTTCTCGTGCTTGAATGGAATCCCTAACATAAATACTAATAATGCCACCTGCCCTGTAATTTGCGTTACATTTGCAGAAATAATTATAGCCGGGAATTTTATAATTACATACTTCATAATCAAAAATCCATATTTCTGACAAAACAATTATATCTACATTACAACTAATGCTTAGTAAATTCCACAAAAATAAATCAAAATCTTTCCTCATACTTCTAATATTCAAGTGTAGGAAACTTATGTTTTTATCTTGAATGGAGAAAAAACTATTAAAAGTTAAACATTTATTATCTGCCATCTATTTATATATATTGAATTTTATATATGTCTCTTATAATAAGACAACAAAATTTATTTTTCCTTAAACATAACACAAACAACTTACATATGATGAAGTACATTGATTAAAGTTTCTGCAAGTCTTCTTCTCTCTCTATCTTCTTACAATTCACTCCATTGTCTTTTCTCACAAATATTTTGCCTCCCTTACACCAAACATAAGAATAATTTTTTGCTCGCATAGCGGTTTCCATGGTTTTCGACAGCAGCCGTTTCTTCTCGGGGGAGATATGAGTGTAGATGAGCGAATGTAGTCATTGTTACAAAATAAGGCTGACTATTCCTTAGAAAGTATCATTAATTAATAGCCCAATGACAAATGAACAGCCGGGGGTTATCAGCTGATCCTTCTCAAAATGTATTTTGACTCTGGTTGGGATCGAACTGAGAACCTTTAGCACATGAAGCTGGGATTGAACCAACTACGCTACCAACCAATTATATCATTTGATACCCATTTTTTTTCTAGAGAATTTATGCTTTTTTGTGAACACGTTTTTTGGAAAGCATCTATTTAAATGTAAAAGAAAATTATCAAAAAACATTTGTATAAGGAGTTAACAAAATTACTCTCATCCTTATATTTTGACATTTCGTAAAGTTCAGACCAGTCATCGTCAGCTAAGCTATTGTAAAATCGTGTAATATTTTTATTTGAGAATTTTCTGCATGAAGGTGTGTGTTGAGTTTTTACATTTCCTACTCTTAACGTAACAAATACAGCTGAGTGATCGACAAACCTGGATCCTCTACAGAAGCACTTAAAATTGAAAAATTACAAAAAAATGTGGTCAATACAACTGGAGGAATTTTTTGATATCCTAGTCGGTGCATTGAGGCACGGGCTAAGGCCATATAAACTAACTACATCCAGTAGTTGCTTTGCATATTTATTATCTCTTAAGGTATTTATGTTTAGATCTCCACCCAGTATTATTTTCTTTTTAACTCTGCTATTTTTTCTTTTAACTTTTTCTAGAAGATGCCCCAATTGAAAAAAGAATGTTTCGTAACTTTTTGCATCAGGAATTCTGTAGATATATATTATTAAATGTAGGGCAGTTTTAACTCTTATTTCAGCCACCGATACTTCAAATGTGTGTTGAATGGCAAAATTTTGATACTCCACTAATTCAGATGCATATGGCATTAATTCACTGCTTACAAGAATGCAGGAACCTCCTCGTTAACGTGATTACCTAAAGTACCCAGCAACATAACAAAGCCCACTCCTATTTAAATAATTTTTATTTTGTGCTTTTAGCCAATGCTCTGTCATAAGTAATATTTTTGGAGAATATGTGTTCAGTGATAAGAATATGTCAAGTTCCTCTAATTTGTTACTAGCTCCCTGAATATTATAATTTATTATTAATAGACTAGATTTAGGTTTACAATTAAGAGTCTAAAAAAACTTGATTCAAAGATAACTGTTTCTTAATTGTTGGCTGATGACAGGTTGTCTAAAGTTGATAGCTGGTTTATAAGTAATGACTGGCCCGTAGATGATAGCTATTCGTCTGTATAGAAGTTGTCTGTGCTTGATGGCTGGCGTATTATGAGTGGTAGTTGTTCTATAGATGCTGACTGAACCATTGATGAGGAATTTTCTCTGGATAATGACTGATTCATAGATGTAGGTTGTTCTATGTGAGATGTCTGAGGTAAAAGTGGAAATTGATGGAGTAAGTTGGCTAGTGGTGGAAGAGTATCCTGTTGGGTTTTTGATATACAGCTACGAAGCAGATCCATGAAGTCCTGATGTTTAAGTCCATTCCGCAAGGTTCTTGTTGATCGCTCTTCCTGCACAACAATGGTGATCATCGCATCTGTCTTGCGTTGGAACTCTACAATGTTTTTCACAAATAGTTTAGAGTTAATTTGGTCTCTTAGGCAACCAAGTGGAGAGCAAATAAGTCTGTTGAATTTACGATCTTAGAAATCCTTTAGCAAATCATTAAAAGCCATGTCTTTTGTCTCCAAAGTCCCTCGAGATGCAAGAGGCAAAGGTCACTTGTGGATTATTTTTAAAAGTACAGAAAACATCAGTCATTTCTGCCTCTATTACGTCTATCACTTGATTATTGATGTTCTCATTGGGAACATTTATAGGAAACTTGTTTGCTTTTTTACTGTAGGCTGGTATTGTTTGAGGCGATTTCTCTGGCCGTATAACAAGTTCAATTTACCTTGTTTTATAGTCCTTATTTCTTGCAATTTCAAATTTTTAAGTGGTTATATTAAAATCAATAGAATATTGGTTAAGAAAATAAAAACTGTCAAACAAAAATTTCCATTTAAATTGTAGAAATAATTTACAAAATAAAATAAAAAATTTTTACTGACTTTTTCACTTGTAGACTAAATTTGATTGTACAAACACTGAATATTTTACAACTCAACAAGAAGGGCTTTGTTCCTTTACCCACAAAATATTTAGTGAGTGCAAGTAAGTTAATAAATTGAAGGTAATTTTGCATAATATTTAAAAACGCACACACATTATGTTGTATCTCTTATACAGGTAGTTCGTGGTCAGGGTAGGTTCGATATAATTTTCTCTTAGAAACATTACAATTGTAGTTATTTGTTTTGACAATTCTTATGCTTTATAGTAATTAAAATATGTTTTTTGTACCAAGTTATGTTTTTCAGTATTTGTATTTTTTACATATTTAGTTATTATTTTTCTTAATTTTGTGTTTGTATTATTTTTCCTTGAGCTTCATGACAAAATGTTATTCTTTTCATAAAAATAAAGAACCATTTCTTTCTTTTCTCTTTAATAAAACGTTCCAGTATGATATTATTTAGATTGAACAAATATTAAACCAATCTAGATTTTGTAGTATCGTTGATGAACTCCTGGATTAACGTTTTAACGGGACTCATAAAGTCTGATTATATGAATAAGAACCAACCATAATCAATCTATTACTTTCCAATATCTTTCCTTACTTTTTTCTGAAGCTTTTTTTTTTTTTGTGCACGAAGTTGCTCTTTTACTTTATATCCTTCCGTCATCTTAGTATTGGAAATCTTTCTTGCTTTCAAACATTTACTGAAGCTTCCATTTATTTCTTTTCCTTATCTAAGTAATCTCTCCATTCCTTCTAATTTTGCCTTTTTGTGCACAGGATTTTTCTATCAAGTTTTTGATAAAAGGGACCATCCCCGAAAGGAATATAAGAAACTTAGTTCTGCGTTCATTTGCACTAACAATAGTTGGGACTAGTTTTACAGTCAAGTGTTTTTCCTGTCTAATATGCTTGCTTATATTAATTAATTCATATTCAAAAAAGTTAATTTGCTATGCCATTATTTAAGAAAAATATTTTATAAGGGTGTATGAACTTTTAGATGTTTAAAAAATGTTCATTTAAATAAGAATAGTCATTTTGAGTCATAAAAAGTGCCTTACACTTTACTGCACTGTTGGTAAATAAATAATTTAAATTCTATTGAAATCAGCCTGAAAAAAACATTTATCTTGGGCATATATTCGTCAGAACCTAACAAGAATTGAGATAATTTGGTTACTATTTGTAGTTAACAATGCAATAAGATACTTTGTTCTAATAATAGACCTATAGTGTGTAAATCTTTTGATTGATTATCACAATATTACTTTTTTTTTTTTCAGAATCATGCACTGTACTTGGCCACTACTCTTCAGCTATGTTGCCACTGCCTTACCTTTAGATAATACCAATACGAAATTGGGATTTAATGATTCATGGTATCCTGGAATTGACTTGATTCACTTATCACCAAGGAGATTTAAGGGAAATGAAATTGAAAATCCCTTATTTTTGCTGGATCGCTTGAATCCATCGGATGGATCAAGAAGCTTGGAGTACTGCCGCAGAAAAGCAACTTGTCAACCCTCTAATTATACCACATGTTTAGGAGCTAAACTGCCATACACCAAAATTTCTCTAGACCTTGTGCCAAATTTGGAAACTCAAGAACGAATTATGGTGAGTTAGTATTTAATTTTCAATTTGAACTAACTAAAGAAAGTGTATTTATTTAAGTAATTACATTGAAATTAAAAAAATATAAAACTAGTTGTTTACAGTAATATAGAACAATACTAATTTAATCCGTTACACAATTGTCTACTGTTTGTTTCTGTAAGAGAATAAAAATTCTGTAAACAAAACTCATCAATCTATAAAAATGTTAAAATCTTAAGGCACTTCTTTAATTTATCTGCTCTTTGTTTGAAATGTTTCTTTTGGTTAAAATTGCAGCTAGTTACTTTTTTAATATTTTCCCACTCATTTTCACAAACATAATTCTCAAATTTAATATTGAAACTAGTTTATTATTGGTAATTTGTAGATTTTTTATACTAACATTCTATTTTGTGCACTAAATCAACAGTGTTTAATAAGTACTGATTCTAGTTTTAGTCACAAACAATTTGGCTCTACCTAAAGAGTGTGTTATTACATCAAACATTTTATTAAATGTTAGGTGATACATCATTTGGTATACCTATATCTCTTCATCCTACAGAGATAAGGAACTCCCATATTGTTATACTAACTTTTTATTCAGTCTAAAAGAGCCTCCATCTACCAGTTCATATGGGCCAAAGACTTGTGCACATGAGTTTAACAAACATAAACTCAGTTGGACATTTGAAACTTGTGTATTACACTCTACAGGCAGAATAAGAAGGTCTAACCATCGAGCCTTTGTTTTATCGTAGTGTAATTGAATTTTAGTCAACAGATTAATCCAAGAAGTGCCAATGGTGCCCTTCTGTAGTAGCGGGCCAATTTTAGGTCATTTGCAGGCGTTCTTTAAAATACTTGCCATTTCATAACTAATAGTCTAAATTGAAACATTTATATGTCAATTTATTCACAAAAATGTGGGCAACAATATATTTGATTTCAGGTTTCAATTGAAACATTTTTTAGGTCAAAAAGAAACAGAACTTTTTATAATTTTCAAAATAATTTTGTAAACATTCCGTTGTCTAATTCTAAACCGGTAAATGCTACTGAAAAAGTGTAAATGTACAGCTTGTTGCAAATTTATTCCTGATTACAAAAATATATAATTATAATAACTTAGGTATAAAAAATATAAGGTATAGCATTAGATGGGCCAGGAAGGTCTATGTCTATGTTGGCTTGAGTAGGATCAAAGTTACTGTTGTTCTCATTTCTCCACTGGACAAGGTCTTCTCTGTTTTGCATGTAAACATTATCACTGCCAGAAAAATAATCAGTCAAACTGTTATCACTATCATAGTCACGATTATTACTAACATTAGGGTTTACCTCAATGTCAGAATAATCAACACTGGATAATGGCTGCTCAGTTCACTTGGAACGGTCTACGAAGCTGTTACTCATATTTACACACAAAAATATTTATAACATTACTAGAACACTATCACAATAACACAACATAACTATAAAATACAATAATCTACAAAAACTTGAACACAACACAAAACACATAAAACTTCAGTTTGTTTACATTGCACTGTCACATTGACTGAGCAGTTGATCATTTTTTGTTTTTGTTAAATGTTTTGGCGACGAATATTCATTTCTTACCACTTCTTGGGTTTAAAAAATTGTATTTTAATTTGTTATAAATATCATTTGAATTTATGTTAACCATCTGTAGGTTTAAATTAATTGAAATAAGAATCAGATTAGTATGTCATAAACTATAGATTTAAATTAGCTTACAAAACTTTTAAATAATATCAGGAAAGAAAATATGTTCATGCATTCATAATACAGTATATCAAATAGGTATTTTATTTATGAATATATAATAAACAAAAGAGGCCAGTGTGTTTTTGAAGGGGTGTATTTAAAATTAAAGAACCCGTTTATAAAATATCAAGTATTATGAGTAATACCGGGTGTTTCAAAATGAATAGCGGGGTTTTAGTGTGTTATAATATTTATTACATCAAACTTACAGCCACAAGGGATATATCAAATGAAAGAGAAACTCAAACAGTTTTGTTTGTTGGCATCAGTGCGGAATGTTTCCGCCGCAATCCGATAGAAAGCGCTAGTAGCAAAGATGGCGACTAAAGAAAAGAAAGCGTTTTGTGTTTTACAGTTTGCAAAGACGGAATCTCTTGTTACTGTGCAACGTGCGTTCCGTATTAAGTTCGGTTGTGATCCTCCAGGTGATAACAATATTCGTAGATGGTATCATCAGTTTGAAGACACTGGCTGCCTTTGTAAAGGCAAGAGTACGGGACGACCAAGAACTAGTGAAGAGAGCGTTAAGCAAGTGCGTAATTCGTACACGCGTAGCCCTATGAAATCCGTTCGGAAGGCTAGTCGTGAATTGGCAATTCCTGTGATGACTGTTTGGAGAGTTTTGCGGCGACGCTTGCAACTACGTCCTTATCGTTTGCAGTTGTTACAGGCTCTGAAGCCTACTGACCATGTTTTACGTGCCAACTTTGCTAACGACATGTTGTTGAATGACAATGAAAATTTTCTGGATCTTGTCGTATTCAGTGATGAATCGACCTTTCACCTTAGTGGTCAAGTAAACACCCATAATGTTCGGATTTGGGGTTCAGAAAATCCCCGCATGATGGAACAAGTGCAACGAGACTCCCCTAAATTGAATGTATTTTGTGCCATATCCCGACAGAAAGTTTATGGTCCTTTCTTTTTTGGTGAAGCAACTGTAACTGGTCCCTCTTATCTGGATACTCTACAGCTATGGCTCTTCCCTCAACTGACACAGGATGAACCAGAGAACTTCGTCTTTCAGCAAGATGGTGCGCCGCCTCACTGGCATAACGAGGTACGCGATTGGCTTAACCTCACAGTACCCGACCGCTGGATTGGCCGTAAGGGGCCTAATGATGGCGCTTGTTATCCATGGCCTCCACGGTCACCCGACCCAACGCCGTGTGATTTCTATCTTTGGGGGTTTATTAAGGATCGACTGTATGTGCCTCCAATGCCAGCCAACCTTCCCGAATTAAGGAACAGGATTGAAACAGCTGTTGCGGCAATTACTAATGAACACTAACCAATGTTGGGGAAGAACTCGCATATCGTCTTGACATGTGCCGAGTAACGAATGGTGCTCACATTGAACACTTGTAGGCTATTATGTAAAACTGTTTGAGTTCCTCTTTTGTTTGATATATCACTTGTGGCTGTAAGTTTGATGTAATAAATATTATAACACTTTAAAACCCCGCTATTCATTTTGAAACACCCGGTATTTTGAAATCAGAGTTGGTGTAAATTAAATGTTTTCTTGAAAGATTATAATGTGTTTTATTATTAAAATTATCATTACTTATGTTTTGATCATACTTCATTGTAAAATGGACATTTTATGATAAGTGTTTTAATACTTCAGAACATTGTTTAAGAATGAGTCAATGTGATTAATATTCATTGCAGGACCACTTTGCTGTTTGGAGAGGCCTAATGCATTTACCAAGATGTTGGGCTGTGATCCAACCTTTTCTGTGCTCATTGTACATGCCAAAATGTGACAATGACCAAGTAGATCTGCCCTCACAGGTAAGCTTCCATTTTGTAATGCTTTAACACTTTTGTAATTGTTCAACCGTAATTTTTAACTTATTTTGAAACGTGTAAAAAAGTTAAATTCATTTGACTAGCCTACAATCTAAAGCCCCCCACACATATATGTACGTGTTGGACAACTTGAGTCCAACACCAACATAAATATTCAGGTTGCTACACACGGACAAGTATAGACCGCGCGGCGAAGGTCCGGCCTCGAGCCCGCCGAGCGGTGATAGGGAGGAGACGGGTGGAGGGCCCAATATGCCTGCAGTCCTGGAAACATTCGCTACTGTCAGACTTTCCCACGCTTGCTTCTAAAATAAGTTACGTTAATTGTTATCTACGGATGCACATTCAGTACGTTTCCAGACTGCGTGCGATATATTTGCTTGTGGTTTAGCGTGTTAGAAATGTTTACTCAAGTGTACGATAAACAATTATTTAGTTGGTTATATGTTTGTTTTTATCTAACTACTGTAGTGTAATAAGTCAGTTTGTGTTTTTCCCCTATAAGTGTGTTAAGAGTCTGCAGAGCCATACTGGTTTAATTCTCATAAAAACAACGTTATTTTGAATCCATATTTTTATCATTATTTATTTACCACACGTTGTGTATGAGATGTCATTTAAAATGCTATCATATTGCGAATTGGGTTTACTTTTGATATTATGAATACATACGCCTAGTTTTGAAAAATAGGTGAAAATAAAAACTTCAAACTAAATAATTTTTATATTTATTCTATTAAACTAATTATGAATCCACAAAGCAGTTCAACGAGTAATTTCACTCTTGATCAAATGCAATTTGTTTGGAAAAGACAGTTTAAAAATAACTGTTAAATTTTGACAAGCGTGATCATTTGTCCGGTTCGAAAAAAAACATCGTTCTAATGAGATTTAAACCAACATGGCCGACAGCCTCTGCAGACTCTTAAGGTTGTAAAATTAGTGAACGTAAATCCTAAATAGTTTATTCCTTTAGTGGTTCCTGCCTCAACTATGGCTCGCTTTATTCCTAAAGTAGCCCAAGGAAAAACTACTAGAAGTCAGGCTAGGGACATTATTTGGAGAGTAAGTGAGTTCATGGCGAATGAGGCCAAATTAAGAGATGAACAACGAATCGCCGTAAAAAAAACGTTAGAACGAACTGCAGTTGCGTGTAGCATTTCAAAAACTCTTATAAAGGAAATTCGGCGTGAAAAGTGTTTATTGGACACTTCAGCGGAAGGAGAGTGTTCGTTCACAACTCCCAAAAAATACAAGAGAAAAACAACAGCGACAGAACTAGACGATTTCAACAAATGTGTCGTTAGAAAAACCTTCCATGAGTTTTATAAAACTGACGAGTCACTCCCAATTCGTCATTTTTATTTTAAACCAATTTAAATAATTATATGTATTTTAACGATACGGGAAATTACAGAAATATTTTTCTTAGTGACAGTAAGAAGTATATATTTCTTAGTCACTTAATTTCAATTAAAGTTACTAACTGATTTATAATTTTTATGATATATTTAATAGTTGTTATTGATAGGCTATACGTTTTAATTTGTTAACTTTCAAACTCTTAACCTATTTGATGTTTTTATTTTAAATACTGGTCTTATTATAAGAGATAACAAAATACAAATTCTCCGTAAACGCGTAAACAATAACGCTTTACGATCTGTCTGTGACCGCCTCGCTCAGAGTCGATGTTTTTATATGACTAGTAGGCCAGCCAGGAGGCCGGACCTTCAGCGCGCGTACTATATAATGGTCAGCATAGTAGTTAAGAAACTAGTCTTTATATTTAAAATAATTTAGTGTTTTGTTCACTGAGTTTCTGAGGCAACCTCTGAACGGATTTCAACGAACCTTTTTAAGAATTGAAAGTAATTTTCTGTAGCGTGAAATTTTGAAGCCATGTTTTAAACTTAAACTCAGTTTTTAAAACCATTAATTTTAATATTTAAAAAAAATCCAACAGACGATAGAATAATTTTAACACACTTTTAAAATTACGCATTTCAGAAGTGAAACAGCTGTTTCTTTAAATATTTGAAACATAAATAGTAAGTTCAAATTCCAAAACATTTAGACCAACTTTGACTGTCTGATATTTGTGTTGGTTGTTGATGTCAAGGGATTTTTCATAACGCCTGATTATTTAAACACTTAAAAATAATTAATTATGATATTTTGTTTGTTCAGTGTTTAGTTTATTCCGTTGGCGTCATAAGAGTTTATAAATCAGGTGTTTTTAAGCATTCAGTTTAATATTAGTAGGAACAGTAATAAATAAATGACAATAGATGTTTAATTTGTTATCTTGATATAGGTTAGCTGTTAAAATCGAAAGAGAATTTATTGTAATTATTTTATACTATATTTAATTTGATTTCTGTTTTTACATTGACATCAAACGTCATGATAAGCGATAGTGACAGAAACTGTTTATTTAAAACTGTGTCTTATTGCCTATACAACATGCAAAGTGGACATATTGAACTTTGATGCAATGCTGTAAATTACATATCGCAAAATTGGGAATTCCATAAGGATTTCATAATAGGTTTTGAAAACTACCGTAAACCAGTTATGTCCAAAAAAGAATATATTGATTTGCTAGAAAGAAATCGTTAGTACGCTGGACATAATGAACTTATTTCTTTGAGTAACATTTGGGCTTAATTGCAAATGTAATCTTTTTTAAACTTATTTATTTATTTATGTTTTATCGTTGAACATTTTACTGTTGAAAAAAAAATTAAAATCTGTAATGTCTTTTATTTGGAAGTGAGAAAATCTGGTAAAGATATTATCTTATTTAATGGCTACAAATATAAAGAAAGCTACCCAGTTAAGTGTCGGGACATAGTGTGGCACTGCCTGGGTAAAACCTGCAAAGCCTATGTTAAGACTAACCCAGAAAAGACTGCTATATACAGTTCCAACAAGACACAGTGGTAAGCATCCAGTAACTATGAGAGCTCTGACTCCCACACCATCCCAGCGTAGCCACAGTCCTCTAAATCAAACTCCCGTAACTACAAGAAACAATCCAGCTGCTCCTATTGCCTCTACGTGCTCTAGTACTCCTGTACAACACCTAACTATAGACACTCTAACACCAGCGCAGCCTGATAAGGAAGTGTCAGCCTCTTCATGCCTTACATCGAACGCACCTGCACCACTAATTGTAGACCTGCAAGCTGAAAATTATGCTGTCAAGGAAGAGTTGGCACAGCTTCGCATCGAGAGATAGGTTGTTCTGGACCACGTGATCGAGTCGGACCAAGGCCTCTCAAGTACACTGACACTGTCTTCCTGCCGCCTCCATCTTTGACAGCTGAGACAGAAACATCGATAGTGACCTGCAGAAATGAAGATGTGCAAAAAGAGAGCCTGGATAACTGCTCAGCTGCAGAACTTGAAATAGCTCATAATACTATAAAAGAGCTGAAACAAAAAATGCAGGTCCTTAACCGACCATGTAAGCTATGTGTCATTCTAAGGGAGGAAGCAAGAAACATGATAAATAGTCTTAGGTGCCTGGAAGAAGAAAACAAGGTTTTAAAAAAATAGTATCTTATATCCCTACCGACTGTGAAATCTGCAACAACACCTCGCAACACAGCCCATTCTCAAACTCCACAACGAATTTGAAACACTGAGTGAAGAAGAGAATCAAGACACAGAGGAGGAAAAAGACTTTGTTACTATAAAAAAGAACAGAAAAAAAAATTCTGAAAAATCACTCAGAAATACTGGTTACAAGAACACAAATAAAAGTAAATACAAACCGAATCTCGCCACAAACACCTGTATAGCGATTCCCTTCAACCGAGTCAATATAATTGGGGACAGTCATGTAAGGAATTTAGCCTTGATGATGTAGGAAACATGTATGAGCAGGACCTACGATTAGTGGGACGTGTAAGCCAGGTCTAATCGACATAAAGCCAACTTCCTATCCCTCCCGAGGACGCTGTTACATGCTGATGGGAGAACCAATGACGTGGATGCTGGAAGACAACCTTCTTCAAGAACCTGGAGGACGTCCTAAAAACATGCAAGGAGTCGTCAAGAGTACTGGCCCTGTCTCTTTCAACAAGGTACGATTTGAACTCCAACAACCCAATCCATCACACAGTCAGGCTGACAAACTACTACATGGCCGAACTATATCGCCACCACGAAGGAGTGGAGATGTTGGACCTCAGTTCAATCCCAAGTGACCATCACACTGTCCATGGCCTTCACCACCGAACAAGCGGAAAGCTTCTTATAGCCCTTCTGATAGCGGAGAAACTGGCTCTAATGACACCACTGGACACCATACAACCAGCTCACTCTCCAACTGATTCCATTGAAGTTGACTCAACAGCATCACTGTCACACGAGACATATGCTGAGGCCGTCAAGGCAGCACGTCCTAGCCAACTTGACGAGACTGACGCTGCGGCGGCAAAAGTGCACATGTGTAATTCGCCATTGACTGTCAGCTGTTTAGTGTGAAGCTTTCTCTTCAAAATGCCCTTAAGCTCATTTGCGTAAGTAACATGGTTTTGTCATAACCTTCATTTATGTTAACGTTGTTATTTTATTGGTTCAAATGTTTTAAAGATGGCCAACAAGACGTTGAAGATGATTCGCGGCCAAGTTGCCCTTCAACGTCAAAAACGGATGACAATGTCGAAAAAGTTGCTAGTTTGATTCGGTCTGATCGTCGATTGAGTATTCGTGCAATATCTTAAACTGTAAACATTGATAAAGAATGTGTACGGCAAATTTTACATGACAATTTCAACATGCAAAAAGTATGTGCCAAAATGGTGCCAAAAATTCTCATGTTTGAACAACAAGCAACTCGCAAAAATGTTTGTACTGACATTTTGGATGCCATTATAAATGACCCAAATTTATTGGAAAAGGTAATAACATTTGATGAATCCTGGTTTTTTACGTATGATCCAGAAAAAAAGCACCAATCCATGCATTGGAAGACTCCAACTTCACCGAGAGCAAAAAAAGCAAGAATGAGCAAGTCAAAATGTAAAGCAATGATGATTGTTTTTTTTCGATATTCATGGGATTGTGTACCTTCACTGGGTTCCTGAAGGTCAATCAATCAATCAACATTACTTCCTTAAGGTACTTATCAATCTGCGAGAAAGAATAAGAGAAAACGACCCGAAATGTAGAAGGAAAAATCATGGGTTTTCCACCAAGACAATGGCGCCAGCTCATTCCGCGTTATCTGTCAAGAAATTCCTGGCCAAACACAGCATCCCAGTGTTAGATCATCCACCTTACTCACCAGACCTGGCACCATGTGACTTCTATCTGTTTCCTAAGGTGAAATCTGCATTAAAAGGAACAAGATTTGAGTCCGTAGAAGCTGTTTAAAGAGAAAGCGACAAGAGTATTGAAGGAGTTGACAAAAAATGACTTTCAGCACTGTTTCCAACAATGGAAAATTCACATGGAGTGTTGCAGGGATAGAGAAGGGTTGTATATTGAAGGCGATAATAAATAATTATGAATAAAATGAGAATAAAATATTTTACAACAACATTCTTGTTATTTAATAGCCACACCTCGTATTTCATCCTTATCTCATATAAGCAAAACTTTTTTAGGCAAGCCAAGTCCAACACTCAGGAAAAATTAAGCATAGACAAATTAAAAATCTAAATATTATTCATCAGAATGGGCAACCAACAAATTGGATGAATGGTCTCTCATGTGTGAAGAGAAGCAGCCTGTCATCCTTGTAGTAAGTGAAAATGGGTTCAATGATAAAATCATTTCTTTATGTAAATTAGACAGTTACACCCTAGCAAATTATTTCTGCCGAAACACTTTCGAAGGTGGAGGCATTGCAATTGTTCTCAAACATTGTTTCTCATTCACCAAATTCAAAATTAAAGATTCACTAGAGAAAGATTTTGAAGCCATAGGCCTAAACATTCTTTCAAAAAAAATGAACAAATTGCTGTAATTGGAATTTACAGATCTCCCAGGGGAAATGAACCAACATTCTTTCCAAAATTTGAGTCGCTCTTACAGGAATTGACAACAAAGAAGAGGTACTTCATTCTTGTAGGGAACTTCAATATCGATATACTTAATACTTAACACCCCTTAACTTAACTAAACGTTTTGTTGACTGCTTGAGGTCTTTTGATTTTAAATGGTTAATAAACACCCCTACTAGAATGACAGCCACCTCTAAAACAGCAATTGACAACATCATATCAGACATTCCTGGTGTTGAGGCCTCTGTGGTCAATGCAGCAATAGCTGATCAGTACGCCCATCAGGCACTCATCTCTGGGTTCTGCCCATCAAGTAATCCTCCTACCTCACAGAAAATAAGGGACACGAGACCTCAAAAAATGCACAATCTAAATTCTTCTCTCTCAAAAGAAAAGTGGAACTTTCTGAACTCCACAGATACCATAGAAAAACAATTTCAAGCATTTGAAAAAACATTGAACTTTTATTTGGGCTTGTCCTACCCAGTAAAAGACATCAAAGTCAGAGATAATAGTAAACCCTGTTTTTGGATTACCAAAGGTATCCTGATTTCAAAGGAAAGATTAAAATTTTACTGTGAAATAGCATTCTTCGAACAGTCCATATTTCAAACAATTTTTAAAACTCTACAAAAAAAATCTGCAGAAATGTCATTAAAGCTGCTAAAGTGTATGACATTTCTAAACAACTAATAGAAACTCAACATTTTTTAAAAACAGCCTGGAAAATCATAAATTCACACAAAAAACAACAAAAAGCTGGTTTCATTAAACTAAATTGGAGGAGAACAAATTACTAACGCTACGAAAGTAGCTGATGCGTTCAACAATTTTTTCAGTTCTGTTACACAATCTGGGTCCCATTCACATCGAGATAATCAACATCCCATACCAAGTCCAATCTCCACAATGGCATTGGCTCCGGTTGTGGAAGAGGAACTAGCACAAATAATAAACCAGCTCCCCTCCAAAAAATCAAATGACATAAATTACATGTCAACTTGGCTCATAAAGCGGTGCTCTAAGCATCTGTTGAGCCTCTTAACTCACCTGATAAATTTATCATTTCAGACAGGCATATTTCCTTCTTCCCTCAAAGTAAAAAAGTAATACCGATTTACAAAAAAGGCGACTCCAATTCCATCGATAATTTCAGACCAATCTTAATTCTTCCCGTTTTGAGTAAAGTATTTGAAAAAGCCTTTCTAACGCGAATGCTAAAATTTCTGGAAAAACACAAACTCTCTTAAATGACCAGTTTGGTTTCAGAAAGGGGAAATCAAAGATAGATGCAGTAGTAAGTCTAGTTGATATGGTTGTGGTGAGCTTGGAAAAGCGCAAAGCCACTAAGCGTTTTTCTCGATCTTTCTAAGGCATTCAACTGCGTTGATCACAGTATGTTGCTCCACAGGTTAGAATTTTATGTTGTACGAGCAGTACCACATCGAGGACTGAGTCGTTTATAGACTGTAGAAATCGGGACTGACCAAAATTTCAAACAAATTTTCTCTCAAAAATAAACTTATCCTAAATTTAATATACATTCAACGTATTTAAAATAAAAATTACCATAGTGATAAATTTGCTGAAAATGTTATACCTGTATGGATTACTTGCTTTTTTAAAGAGGAACGATTAACACATTCTTTAATGTAATAGACCACCCGCACACCATATTCAACAGTTTGTTTATTGACACACCTACAAAAACCCATACATGTACAATGTCCTTAAAGACAATTGCGAGACCATTCAAAGTCAACTTGCTTAAACCAACTTTTTTGAACAGCATGTAAATCATAAATTTGCACACAAACGAAACCAAAACTGGTCAGTAAACTAATGGTGAGAAAGATTACACCTAGAAAGTACTGATGTTACAATTTGTTATATTGTACCAACTGGTCCCATTCACATGAATAGATAACATGATTTTATGTTGTACGAGCAGTACCACATTCGTGGATGAAGTCGTATTTAGACTGTAGAAATCAGACTGTCCAAATTTCAAACAAATTTTCTAATAACTAAAACTTATCCTAATTTATATACATGTCAACGTATTAAAATAAAATTACACATAGTGATAAATTTGCTAAAATGTTATACGCTCGATGATCTGCTTTTTTAAAGAAGGACATTACACCATTCTTTAATGTATAGACCCACCCGCCCACCCATACACGTACAGTGTTAGTGTTATTGACCCACCCGCCCACCCATACATGTACAGTGTTTGCCCCGTTAAATGAAATTTGCGAGGACGCCGAAAGCGTTCAATACTTGCCTTAAACAACTTTTGTTAAGTCAGACATTGTTTAGTGTAGGAAAGTTCTTGGCACAAAACTGGGAAACCAATAATTGGCAAGAAACCGGTGCTGGATAGGCTTGCCTTCTAGAATGAATGTATGATTGAATGAAATAATTGTATGTATGAATGCTGAATTTGTAAAGTGAATGAATATAACTTTTTTTCCCTTGAAAATTGCGATAGAATTCAATGTTAAAATTGTCTAAGCAATAAAATATATTCGATTCTTTTATTTTAGGAAATGTGTAAAGTACTCCATGGACCTTGTCGAATATTAACTGCAGAAAATGCTTGGCCCCTGGCATTTAAATGCCACAATACAACAGACTTCCCTAGTAATTGCAAAGTAAGTTATATTTTTACTGGTTTTTTAATATAAATAAGTATTTGAATGTATCCTTTCACTGATTTAAATTACATGTGTGTTCTATTATGTGAATTATAGTTGAACACACAACAGGTCAAGGTCCTAGGTAGCTCAATTTTCATTACTTACTTAATCTACTTCAATTTGTTTTTGGATTTCCAGCTACATTTAATTGCTCAGCAATAATTTATGATTGTGACCATTTTGACTTAGCAATATACTAATTTTAATTTTTTAATTTATAAATATAGAATTTAATACTTCTCTTGACAATGTGTGACAGCTTAGCCATAAACCCTAGTTCAATTAATAAATATTAAACATAGTAATAATTACTTAATACAAATTAATTAATTTTAGGATTTATGTTCATAGTAAGAACTGAGCATTCTTTTATTCAACAGTTTTTATAGTTGTAAATCAATATATATATAAAAGTGTTTTGATTAAACTTTAAAACTTCAATAAAGACAATTCAAAATTTAAATTTAAAAACCTTACTGTCAGTCATATTTGACTGACATGACATGAGCTGCAAATTTGCTATCAGTCAAATATGACTGACAAAATGAAAGTTAGTGTACTCTGCTTAAATAGCCTGGCATGTGTGGGGAGATAGCAAATGTTGAGCTGGCCCTGTGGGGAAGTCACTCTTGTTATATTTGACTGACATGGCGGTTAGAGTTTTAAATTTAATTAGTCTTTCTTTGTAATTTTGTCCAAAATAAATAATTATTAAAATCTATTGTTTGTAGTACAAAAATAAATAAGTAAATCGTTTATGCCCAGACTGCTGTTTCTTTCAACGACCCGAATTCGCTCCTTCTCTAGCTAAAAAGAAGAAAAAAAACTAGGTGTAAAGAAGAGAAAAGAGAGGTTGCAAATGTACAATTTTCTTAAATTTCTAATTAGCATCAATGACTTGCCTGCAAATGCTGTTAGTGACACAATTCTATATGGTGATGATAATTCTTTTGTAAATATTTCTAAAAATATGTGTGAATTGAATAGTATTGTTATTAGAACAAAACTATTCATTCTTTATGTGACTTGTCATTAGAACAGGTTGATGTTTGGTTTACTGCTAATGGTTTCTTCTTCTTAACTAAACATAAGGCACAAAATGTAATGTTCAGTTTAAGAAAAGTTCATTGAAACGTGTCTAATTTTAATTTATTTGATCGTATAAAATTCTTGTGTGTGCATATTGATTGCCAATTCACTTGGGGAACCATATTGATTGCCAATTCACTTGGGGAACCATATTGATTGCCAATTCACTTGGGGAATCATATTGATTGCCAATTCACTTGGGACACTATATTGATTGCGAATTCTTTTGGGGAACCATATTGATTATATTAAGGCTAGTCTATCATGGGTTATTTATTTTTTAAGTCGTCTTAAGCTATTGATTATCTTTGAATAACTTACTTCGCTTTTTTTGACTCAATTTTGAGGTATAGTCTGGTTGTATGGGGAAACTCTATAGGGTAGGAGAGATATTTAAATTACAAAAAAAGGCTATTAGAATAATTTCTAAATCTTCCTAGCTACAACGCTGCAAGTCAATTTTTATTTGCTTGAAAATACAAACCATCATTAATCTTTATATGAATTAGCCTCTTACTCCTTAAAAAGAATGTCTGAAATGTCATTTAACAGAGATGTCCATTCTCATAATACAATAAAAGTAAATGGTACCAGGTAACTGGAACAAACATTCTTTCTTTCCCTCTACGTCAGATTATTTAAATAAAAACTGATGTTCAATTAATTAAATTTCTAAGGAATGTACAGATGAAATACTTATTCTATTTTAGTAAAAGTATGGACAAAAATAATCTTAAAAAACGGATGTTCAATAATCACATAGCCAGATGTAAACAACCTTCAACAACTTGAGTTGAGGCTTCCGGATATCGGCCTCCAGCCCCAACTTAGTGGGGTGGTAATTAATAAATAAAATAAAATGTATAAAAAATATTTTTAATTGTAATTTGCATCTCTACTGAAATTTTAATCAAAATTGTTAAAATAAAGCTTGAAAAATTAGCATTTTAATGTTTTTCTCTATAAAAAATGTTATAACTAAAAAACTAGTCGTTAGAGACATGCGGTTTTTACTAAAATATTTAAAACTGTAATTCATATCTTTCCTGAAAATTCAATAAAAATTGTTAGAACCATTTTTGAGAAAATTTTGTAAGTTTTTTGCCCATAAAAATAAAAAACTTAAATTTAAAATAAGTAAAAATACGGTCTAGAGTTATTAGCTAAAATACCAAATTTCATAAACATTAATCCATCCCTTTGGTCTCCAGCGAACTGCACGTACACATACGGACAGATAGCAAAATTGTGTTTCGAAAAAACCACTTTTTTGGGTTCAGGGGACCCTAAAATGGATTTTTAGACCAACTTATAAAAAAAATTTTTTTTGACGAACACAATACTTTCTCTATGCTAACATGTTTAGGAGAAAGTAAAAAATTAAATTGAATTTTTTGCGCTGTCGACTCAGTAAAACTTTGAATAGCCACACTATTCTGTCAAAAAATGTTTATAATAAGGTTAATAATGCCTTAGAAAAACAGCTGTCTTGTAAATTTCTTAATGTCTTTAATGGATGGCTACAAAATAACCCTTTTTATAGTTTGAATAGATTTTTTGGGAGTAACCTTGCATATTTAGAATTGCATTAATTTATTATATCTGTAAGTATCTTTTGGTATTGTATTCTATTTTACTTTTTGTCATGTGTACTTTTCATTTTAATTGTAGAAAATTTTAGTAATTACAAATTTATCTAGGATGATAGCTTTGTATTACTTTGTATCATTAACTTAACTTGTAGTCATAAAGGGTTCTCTTATGACTTTGAAGACACTAATTCCCAACTGACATAACACTCGGTACCTCACTCGTTAAATAAAGTTCACGCAGTGGCCTGCAGGCCCATGTGAACTGGTGAGTGAAGTTTAAAAAAAGAAGAAAAGAGCTATATAACAGTTGTTTGTATGACATTTTTGTATTGCAGAATGATGTGAGGGAGTTGAAGTTCAACACCAGTGGCAGGTGCCAGGAACCAATGGTACCCACAGACTCACCTAGCTCCTACTACGATGCCATGGAGGGCTGTGGTGTCCAGTGTGACAACCCGATGTTCACACCAGACGAGCGTTACCAGATACATCGACTTGTAGCTTGGGCTGCTACCATATGTTTTCTCTTTAATTTGTTCACCGTAGTAAGTATTACTGTTTTATTCTTTGTGTTTTTAAATATAAAAAGTAGCCAATATATTTACTTATAGATCTGATTTCAACGCATCTATCTGATTACATCCTCACATGAATTTATTTTATGATTAAATTTAATTCGTCTTACCCTAGATCTGTGGTTTTAAGACATATTTGATTTGCATGTTTGACCATGAAAGTAATAATTATCTTCAATGAATTCAAGTTCAAACATGTAAATCAAGTATATACCTTACAAATCAAATATCTGGATTCATCAGTCTAAGTAACTTTCAAATTAATAGTGAATAAATGATATTGTAGTATAGCTAGTAGAGATATGCCGATTCTGATTCTTGATTCCAAGAATCGCTCGATTCCAGCTGTATTGCGATTCCTCTAATCCGATTATTATATGTTGATATCGCTCGTTTCCGATTCCTAATTTTCAAATTACAAATACTAAAGTGTCAAAATATTATATGCCAAACTTAATTGTTAGAATGCATTCAATGCATTCCATAGACTTTTAAATTAAAAATGAAACCTGCATATCCGATATTATTATTCGTGTAGTGCAGTATTTTATTGCGAAAGAAAATAATATCACCACAAAAGGAATTGGTAGTTCACAAATGACCGAGTCAAATGAACTATTCAGCATATTGAACTAGTTTGTTTATTATGATTTGAACTAGTTCAATTAAAAGTGAACAATAGAACTGGGAAGGTAGCAATAATACATGATGACCTTCATGTCTTCAGTCTGTTGTAACTTAAACTAAAACTGTGTGAATGGAACAGAAGTGCTAATTAATTTTATTAGGATGCAAGAAAGGGAATTGTGCACTGACAATTATACTAAACGAATGAACAAACTATGTAGCCGTGGTATTTGATATTATTTAGAGAGGTTGTTAATTATTGAAAGGTTAACATAGTCTCATTTATGTAATTTAGAAATAGGGCGCACCGAATTGGTGTTTGTGAAAACGGATATTGGCAAATTTCTCTACCTCCGTGCCCAACTGGTAATTCCACATTGGATTACTTATTTATTGTTGTCATGTAGTGGCTTCGTGCCTATCTACATCTGAAGAGACTAAAATAAAGTCGAAACAACAGTATGCACACTTCCGCCCTGAAAGATGGATTGGTCGTATTTCACTTAGCGCAGGCACAATCAATTTAGAATTTCCAAACCACGCCGTTGCAAAAGGCCGTCAACACACGAGTCGTAACGTGTGACAGCTCTAGTGCTCGGAGAGGCTGGAGTCTGGTTTTGGAATTTTAATTAATTGGAGAATTGGCATAGGGTAAGACCCTCACCAACCTTTCAAAAATAATGAACCTGTAAGAATAGCGCTAGTGATATCCCCTCACTAATTACGCGTATCCGGTTGGTTGATCAGTGAGAAAATGCTGATTATAATTGCAGCTATCAACCACGAGTTGTGGGAACTCGCTCGATCGCCGGTTAGACGGAATGTCGATACACGAATTGTGTAAAAGCCTAAACGTGCAACTGTATTAAGTGCTCAAAGCACGATGATGACATGTGATCATAATACATCCAGGATTGGCACTGAATGTTCGCCATCCGGCTGACACTACACACCCTGCTATTAACAACTTTTCCAATTATTAATTTTGTATTGTTAAAGCATTAAGGTGCGAGCAATAGCTTTGCATCTGATTAATAATTTCAATTTGAAAATGGGTTTGTGGAGTGTATCATATGCAAAACGTTCTTGGGGTTTACATCAGGAACATCACCCTAGTGGTGCGATCACCTTCCAATGTAAATAAAGGTCACTCCCCTTTGATATTTAAATTCATATTATATTATTATTATTAAAGTCATCATCTGTTTCGGTCTCAGAGCTAAAATGCTCAAAACCTCATCAGGTGTACTTTATAGTACACGACAGAATTAATAATTATTAAATTGACGAGGAGAAGAATTCTCACTCGTAGATAGTTTTGAAAAGAATGTAAGTTTATTGTTTCAGCAAAATCAATTTTGAAAATCAAATTATTTAATTGGTTAAACACAAAATTTAGAATCTAGATCAAACATCTGAGCCTCAGGGGCATACCCGTATCTTATGACCGTGGTATTTGATATTATTTAGAGAGGTTGTTAATTATTGAAAGGTTAACATAGTCTCATTTATGTAATTTAGAAATAGGGCGCACCGAATTGGTGTTTGTGAAAACGGATATTGGCAAATTTCTCTACCTCCGTGCCCAACTGGTAATTCCACATTGGATTACTTATTTATTGTTGTCATGTAGTGGCTTCGTGCCTATCTACATCTGAAGAGACTAAAATAAAGTCGAAACAACAGTATGCACACTTCCGCCCTGAAAGATGGGTCGGTCGTATTTCACTTAGCGCAGGCACAATCAATTTAGAATTTCCAAACCACGCCGTTGCAAAAGGCCGTCAACACACAAGTCGTAATGTGCGACAGCTCTAGTGCTCGGAGAGGCTGGAGTCCGGTTTTGGAATTTTAATTAATTGGAGAATTGGCATAGGGTAAGACCCTCACCAACCTTTCAAAAATAATGAACCTGTAAGAATAACGCTAGTGATATCCCCTCACTAATTACGCGTATCCGGTTGGTTGATCAGTGAGTAAATGCTGATTATAATTGCAGCTATCAACCACGAGTTGTGGGAACTCGCTCGATCGCCGGTTATACGGAATGTCGATACACGAATTGTGTAAAAGCCTAAACGTGCAACTGTATTAAGTGCTCAAAGCACGATGATGACATGTGATCGTAATACATCCAGGATTGGCACTGAATGTTCGCCATCCGGCTGACACCAGCTATTGCTCGCACCTTAATGCTTTAACAATACAAAATTAATAATTGGAAAAGTTGTTAATAGCAGGGTGTGTAGTATTGGTTTTGTAAATTGGTCGGTAGCATAGTTGGTTCAATCCCAGCTTCATATGCTAAAGGTTCTCAGTTCGATCCCAATCAGAGTCATAATACATTTTGAGAAGGATCAGCTGATAACCACCGGCTGTTCATTTGTCATTGGGCTATTAATTAATGACACTTTCTAAGGAATAGTCGGCCTTAGTTTGTAACAATGACTACATTCGCTCATCTTCACTCATCACACTCATTCGAAATCCATATTCGCCCATATCTTGACGATCGGCGTCTTATGAATAAATAAAAATAAAAATAAATAAAAAATAAAAAAATAAATTAACATACTAGAGCAGTAGTGCTACGGTCGCGGTTGTTTAGCGACCTGCCTACAAACAGCAAGGTTTCAATTGCTGTGAGGGTAGAGAGTGCAAAGGCATAACAATGTTAACCTTTCAAACTATGTAGAATGAACAAATTAGGTAGAATGAAACGAACATACTAGATCAACGACAAATTGAATTGAACTATCTTCATGTAGCCAAATGAGACAGTCTACCTTTCAGTTAATTGTTTTTAAATAGTTTTGTTATGGAATTAATTAATACACTGATAAATTCATTATAGTCATATTTAATTGTTTCTCTCTTTAAACTATTATAGCTGAATTTGATGATTGTGTATATATATATATATATATATATATATATATATATATATATATATATATATATATATATATATATATATTTGAGCCATCTCCCTGTCTCAAACCTGTTTTTATTTGAAACGGTTCAGAAAGTTCCTCTCTACATATTATTATTATTTAATTTTATTTTATGGCCTTCATTGGACCACTTTAGTCATCTTCTTGTGTTCCTTTGTCTTTTCTTAGCCTTATTGATCTCTACATGCGTTCAAATCGTAACTTTCTTTCTTCATCTGGAATCTTCCTATCATTTGTCTATTTATTTTGGTTAGTAATCTGGTCTGCTTGTCATTTAGAACCTTGATATTTTTTTGTTTTGTTCTTCAAATCTTCCAATGTAATTTGCAGCTCTTTCATGTCTTCCTTAAGTTCTACAATCCATCTAATATTTGTTTTACTTTTCCATAGATTTTCTATGATTTTTTGCTTAATCTCTCCTCAGGTGTCCTGATTAAGTGTCCAAGGAATGAGATTCATTTCTTTTTCATTGTACTCGTGACAATGTTCTATGACATTGTACTCGTGACAATGACAAGGTTCTATCTCCTTGTAAACTGTTTCATTGGAAGCTAGTCTCCATTGTCCAATCTCTTGATAGTTATTGTTAATGCAGGTTCTAATTATTCTTCTTGAGTAGTCTGTCTATTGCAATGGTATTAGTTTTTTTAAAGATTGTTTCACTTGCGTTTGTTATTATCGGTTATTACCAGGTCATCAGCAAACCCCAGACAGTTAAGATCTATGTTATCTTTAAAGATCTGATTTTTATATTCTTCGGATTCTTTTTGCACCATTCTCTTATTACATATTATAGGGCACAATTGAACAATAACGGTGACAAGCCATCTCCCTGTCTCAAACCTGTTTTTATTTGAAACGGTTCAGAAAGTTCCTCTCTAACTTGATCCTGGATTGTGTGTTAGTTAATGTGAGTTCTAACATTTTTACTAATTTTGGGTGGAGTCCTAAATTTTTTAGAATTTTTAGCATAGATTGTCTATGGATACAGTTGTACGCTTTCTTGAAATTTATGAAGGCTATTGAAAGCGGTTTATTCTGTTTTCTGTAGTATGCCATAACTAATTTCAAAGAGATGGTTTGCTCTGCACAACTTTTCTAAGGTCTGAAGCCACCTTGGTATTCACCTAGCTCCTCATCTAGTTGTGTTTTAATCCTGTTGTATAAGATTATTGAGAAAATCTTGTAAGTGCAATCAAGAAGAGAGATTCTTACATATGAGACGCCGACACAACGTTGTGCATATTTTAAGGGAAATATGAATGATGATATGAGTGTAGGATGAATGTGGATGAGTGTAGTCTGGTTACTAACTGAGTTAAACTGTTCCTCAGATACCTCTATAATTATCTGGGTTGCTCTTATCCGCTTTTTTATGTAGTGGGTTGATTATAGCCTCAGTCCATTGTTCTGGAAGTTTTTTACCTATCCAAATTTTTGAAAAGATCATGTGCAAGGAAATTTTTATTTTGTTATTTGCATATTTCCACATTTCTGCTGATACTTGATTTTCTCTGCATGCCTTGTTGATCTTTTTCCTTTATTGCTGTTTCCACATCTCGGATAGTTGGCGGGTTCATGTTCTCTGCTCTGGTTTTTATAGGTGTGTCCGTGTTAATTATCAGAAGGTTCGTGAGTTCCTCACAGTTTAAGAGTTTATTAAATGCCTCTGCCATTATTTCAGTATTTTCCTTATTGTTGTGTGCTAGTTTTCCATCTTTATTCTTCAACATTAATGTAGGAGGATTATATTTTTGCAGTTGTCTGCTAAACATATTGTAATAGTCTTTAGAGTTAGTTTTATGATCATTTTCTTCTGTAGAGTTTATTAAATCTCTTTCATGTTGTCTTTTGGTTTTTGTAATGTTTTGATTGAACTTTTTCCTGATGTTTTTTAGATTAATAGTGTTATCTTCTGTTTTTTGATTTTGAAACTTCAGCCATACTTGATGTCTTTCCTCATGTGCTTTGTCACACTCTGAAATCCATCATATGTGTTTTTTACGTGGATTTAAAGGAGCTAGGTCTTTTGCTTGTTATTTTAGAAATAGTATTAGTTCTTCCAAGCATCTGTTTATTCTTCTTCATGCTTATAATTTTTGTTTTCTCATTCCCTTCTTCAGCATTCACATACAGTTGAGGTTGTGTTACAGTTGCATACTGTACAAGGGAAAGTTAGTTAGTACGTTGTGATTGGACTAATCACTGTGATATATATTTAAATTAGAAATGTGCGAGTAGTGATTTTTGAGTTCGAGTCGAGTCGAGTAGTTGGTATTTTTCGAGTATCGAGTATTTTCGAGCGAGTATTTACAGAAGGATTTCCTGTTCACCCAAGACAGCTGTAAAAGGCAGACACCATCCTAAGCCTATGTTAAGTTTTGCCAGATTCGTAAATATATACATCTAAACTGAACACAATAATTTGGATTAGTTGTTTGTAACTGTAACATTTGATAAATAAAACTTGTTACTTCCTGTCTTCCTACATTTTTATGTGGCATTGTTTTGGTTAACCTTTTCCCTTTTTTCAGAAATAATATATTATGTAAGAAACGAAGAAAGTATATTATTAATTGAAACAATGTGGATTATAAAGATTTAATCTGTTCACTCATATCACAGATCAGATTTTCTATGCAAGCCAATTATACTGTTTCACAGCCAGCCGATATGTTTATCTGGTGGTTCAGTTCAAAGTGTACCGCGAAAACGTAGTGAAGCTTGTTGGCAAAAGTTGCATCCAACCAAACTGATGCTTAAATTGAGGCATCATCGCCAAATGCAGTCATTTGCTTTGAGAATTGCCTCCTATCAACAAAACATTGATTGTGTACACGCCAAGAAGAGTGGATGTGTATTCTGTGGGTATTTAAGTCAGTAATAACAAGGTGTCAACTAACCGGAAATAAGCTGTGAATTATATAATCAAATTTGAAAATATGGATGACAAACACTGTAGTTTTCAATCAATTGATAATAATAACTAAGCAGGTTTACTAAAAATAAATTTTAAAGTCGCTTAGGATGAAATAGTTTTAAAATTTTGATCGGTAATGAAATATCTGCAACTTGAAAGTACTTCGATACATGAGGCTACACTGAACAACAGATAAATAATTATCTTATAAACGAGGAATTCATGAAAACCTTGTGTAATCGAATGAAAAACATACACTTAGTCGGCTAATATAATAGGTCTAGTCGATATTGGCGACGAGATGCAGTCTGAAATATCAACTACGTGCCAGATTTTGGGCAGCTAAACGATAAACTTTTGAATAAAAAACAAGACGTTTGATAAGTTCAATGAATATTATTTTCTGAATCTCTAAATTGGTCGTGTTTTGTTTAGAAAATGACTTACAACATGTTTTTCCCTTCACTTGGGTTGATTCGTGATTGTTTTAAAGTTTACATCGACATCGACGTCAATGTGAACAGGGGACCGTTCAGTAAATTTACGAATTAAAATTATCGTACTTTACCACCTTTTACACTCCAACTGTGTTATTGTCTAACCTAGTCAGAAAATCGTTCAACAATTTGACAGGAAAAAATATCGTATGTGCAAATATTACACACAGTTTTGGCAATCTAAGGCGGTTTTAGAATAATAATTAATAGACGTTTGCCACGGATATATATATATATATATTTTTTTTATTTGACGGAAAATAAATCAATAATGTTGAATCACACGCTGCTATAACGCAATTACCATATTTTATTTTATATGATATGATACGGTATTTTCTTACGTCAAATCATTGGATGATTCCCTGCTCAGATTAAAAAACAAAATAGACCTCAATCGAATCGCAAGAAATATACGATAATTTCAGTTCTGAAAAGGAGATGAACGGTTCCTTGTACGTACGTATACTACAACCGAGATGAACTTTCACCTAGAAAAGATGGGAAGTTCGATTCTTGGGATGTAAAGTGACCCGTTCTCGGGACCCTTTTGATTGAACGCTATTTTGGTATAAACGAAAATATGCATAATTTCCACGATGCACAGACTATTAGATTTGTATTGGTAACAGGTCTTAAACCGAATCTCTTGTCCCCTTTCTTGGGCCATAAAGACACTAACCAGCACTTCTGTTTTATTCACGCTATTTTAGGTTAGGTTACAAGTGACTAGTAGACTCGACAACCAACATGTGTGATCGCTACAGTAACTACTTACAGTGACCGTTACTTTCCCAGCTCTGTTGATCACTTTGAACTGAACTAGTTCAAATCATAATGAATGAACTCGTTCACTACGTCGTCTAGTTCATTTGACTGTCGCCGTGTACTACCTGTTCTTAGGCGTATTGTTTAGTTCATAATTACGCGTACCAAACTGATAACGTATGATTAAGGGTAAAATAAAACAACATTTTTTATTGATAACTTATAAAACTGTTTACTCTTAAAACTAAATTAAGATGTAAATATGATATTTCGTTAAATACAACTACTCGATCGAACTTAGAGTAGTTTCGGGAGCTTCAAGCCGAGTTCGAGTAGTAAAATACTCGATCAAATACTCGAAGTTTCGAGTACTCGCACACCCCTAATTTAAAGAAAGCCCTTGTTTATGTATCAACTATGAATATTTTACCATGTTATTTATTTCGTTAATGTTGTAATGGGCCTACTACTAAAGAATCAAGTGGGAATCGGTATTGAGAAAATATTGGAATCGGCACTTCCCGTATATCTAGTTAAGCAATAAAAGTGAATTGTTGTTAGCTTGAATACTAAATCGATACATAATGTTTGTTGTTCTATGAGAAGGTTATTTAATACTCGGGGGAGGATGGAAATTCATCTAACATGCATAAAAAAGGCTACACATAAAAATATAATAATAATAAAAAAGACACGAAAAGACAAAAATAATATAAAATACATTTTATCAGAATATATTGGAAAACATAACCAAAAAATCAACAAAGCCTTTGTCAACAGTGGATATCAAATGACATTTAAAACTACCAACACTCTTATTAAAATGATAAAAAATAAAACAAATGAAAACAAACAGTCTTCAAAATTTGATAATATTTGCATTTACATTTACAAATTGATTTACAAAAATTTGATAATAATACATTTACAAATTAACTGTAGTGATTGTTAAAGTCACTATATTGGACAAACTGGACGTTCTTTCAAGACAGTATTCGATGAACATATTAAAGTATTAACAACGTCACAAAATTCAAAATATGCAGAACATCTTAATAATTCAGACCACTTTTACAAAAATATAGAAACAAATCTTGAAATTTTACATACGTCTAAGAAAAGTAGTTTAATGTCAATCTTAGAACGTCTAGAAATGTATAAAAGTGCAAAGAACAATTAAAATTTTCTATTAACCCTCGTGCCGCGTTTCGACAAATAATTGTCGACTTGTGTTGATTCTGTACTGGCAATCGACAAAAAATTGTCGACTTGACATCGCTCGATATTATCACTTGTTATAGTATACCTATTAGCGCTATTGACAAGATTCATATACCACTGGAAACGGGAAGAGTTACCGATTGTAGTGGTATGCCTGACTTGGTTCTAAGACGATGGGAACAATGGAAAATAATATGATGAATATTCGTTGTCCATTGTGACAGCGATTTTCAAACTGACGCTAGCCTTGGAAGTTTTGTTTACTTGTCTTTCAATTGTATTTGTAAGTCTTATTATACGTAATTATGGTGTTATTATGATGTAATTGTGTTTAAATTACTTTTGGTATATACATATAACACACACAAAATTATATTGAAGCCTTTTTATAAAAGAAAAAAAATTGTGAACATGAAGAATATCACATTTGTGTGCGTACGCCGGATAAATTTCATCATCATCTGTGGACACCTAAGCTCACAGCCGGAGGATACCAAGGAAACCATTTTACAAATATATTTTATTTATAGAACAAGTAATTCTATAAATTTTAGTACTAGTTAGAATTCTGTACTGATTATATAGAATTTTTAGCAAATTTTTGAAAATTATGTTACCACAGTAACAAATTTTTGCATAAATTGTACTACACAGGGTTTTGTAAGTATAATTACTTTTATACTTCAAATAACATATAAAACCTTTATATATCCTGAAACTAGATGAAATTTGTAATATTTAGGCTATCTTGGAATTTTGAATAATTTAGCTATAATATATTGTTTTTAAGGTGACCCCCCCTTTTTTATGTTTACAAAAGTCATTGTCCGAGATATCATGAGTCATAAAAAATGTTTGTTTTACCCAAAGATGTAATATTTTATTATTATTAGATAGCCTGCTTTATTAGAAGTGCACTAATACCAAATACAAGTAGGGTTATATAATTTTACTATTTTTTATCATTTTTTGAAAAAATGTCTGCAAATGTGCAAAAAATGATGTGACGGTACAGAAAAAAGTAGAACCCGGTTCGAGGGTTAAATGACTAAGAAACAATTTCTAAAAATTTACTTTTTGAAAGATTATTAAAATTTACAAATTAATTCTACCAATATATATATATATATATATATATATATATATATATATATATATATATATATATATATATTAGCATCTAGTTTCTTGAGTGGTTTGTAAACATCCACAGCATCTACAATGTAGAAGATGAATTGTTTACTTGGTGATAAACTAGGTTGTTGTGACAGATTTGAATTGTCACTAGGAGAGAAAACTGAGGCAAAGAAGTCGGCGAACTTGTTTGCAGCTTCACTATTGGATTGTGCTGAGGTGCTATCAAGGTACATTGTGGTGGGTGCTGAATCATTCTTGTTCAAGGATTTGATCTAATTCCAAAACATCGAAGGGTTATCCTTCATTGCACTCTGGGCTCTGTTCACATATTGGCTAAAGCAGGCTGTGGATAGGGTCTTCCATTGTGATATTATCTTAGCAAATTGGCTGTAACTGTTTTGAGAGAGAGTTTTTTTGTAGATTTTGTGGGAAGTCTTCTTCAATATGGGAATGCGGACCAAATCTTTGTTGAACCAAACGGGAAATGCTGAGAGACTAGATCAAGTTATAGGGGAATTCCGCAAGACGCTATCCCTGACTGTGTTGATGAACATGTTGAAGGAAATATTAATATACACATGGGAAACTAACCCTGTCATATCTATACTCCTGAGGACCTTGGCACAGTCACATCGCTTGATGTTTGTTCGGTAGATGCCATTTGGTTGGACTTTTATTGGTAGAGAAATTTCCACAGACAAAGATGGGTGGTGAATATCCCCTGTGAGGATAGGATCAGCGTCACGGCAAATAGTAACATCTTGAGAGACGAGAGACACAAATCGAGGATTACATCTCTGTGGTTTGTAATATTGTTTACTTGAGTAAGGCCGAAAATTTTTGTTATGTTTAGTATAATCTGTGAAGAAGGATCACGAAGTGTGTGCGTAGAGACACAATCCACACAAGTGCAAGTTGAAATCGCCAACTAATAAAATATTTTGGAAGCCATGTGTGTTCACTATTTCTTCAAGGATATCGGTAAAGTCACTATAACTTGTAGCAGGTTTGTTAGGAGGTATGTAGACACCAGCGAGAAGTATTTTCTTACCACAAGATAGGTTGACCGAGATAAAAACAGCTTCTGAAGGGGTATCTATTGAGATTTGGGTACATTTTATGTTTTGGGCAATGGCAATCAGAACTCCGCCACCACCAAATTTATTAGTTTCGTTTGTATTTCAATCAAGTCGGAATACTTGGTGATTTGACGATCCAAGTTTGATGGAGATGTTGGGGGTTAAATTGGTTTCAGTGAAAATAATTATATCATGTATACAAGTGGCTAAAGAATTCCAAAGCTCCGCTGTTTTTGTCCTGAGTCCATTAACACGTTGACTTAGCTCACGCAATGAGAGCCACCGGTGGCCCTCACTAGATTTCAGCCTAGCGCCACAGCTGTTTCTATGGTAAAGTTCAATATTCATTGTTCTGAGTTCTGTGTTCCATGCAACCGGAAATGACCCCCCGAGTACAGAAATAACCAACATCCGGTCTTTTGCCGCCATTTTGTGAAGTTATTGATGAGGTACACCGGTGGCCCTCATGGCGTGGGGGCAAATTTTACATATGCCATATGATATTATGTTTCAGCTGTTTTGTTGTGTTGTTTATATTTTCTTCCCGCGCACTAATCAGCTTTTGAGGTTAGGTGTTTAGTAAATGACATTGATACTTTTCGTGACAGAAACTAGTCTGTCTAAATGTGGAAAAAACTAGTTCAAATATATAAAAATGTATTTAGGGTTGCTTTATTTAAAAACCAGAAGACCGTTTTCTATCACATTTTATGAACTTTCAGAATATATCATTAAAAATTACGTAATACTAAAAATGGCACTACAATTTGTGTTTGATTTATAAAAGACGCGGGGGCCACCGGTGGCCCACATGGCGCACAGCGGCACGTATGACGTGGGCTACCGGTGGCCCCCATGGCGTCAGGTGGAAATACAGTTTTACTATGGCGGCCTCAGAATGACAAAATAAATTATCTACGCTGGCAGTCAACGTGTTAATATTTTGGTAATATATATACATTTGGGCTAAACCGTTGGAAGTAACTAGTTTTTTGCTTTATTTACAACCTTTGGGGTTCCATTTATGTACTTGATTGTTAAGGCTTTTTCTCTATTCTTGGTAAAAAGATCGAGTGTTTTCTAGAGATTCCCCAGAGCATTACGTTCACTTGGAGTTCTGTCATGTGCAGTGGATATCTTAGACAGGTGGGCCTCTTGTAATTAGTCATTAGAGAAGTTCCGAAATATGTATCTCGCTTCGGCTGGGCTCTGCAAAATAATTTGATGGGTCTTGGTGGCTTTGCTGAAGACTTTCCAACTCGGAAAAATGTAAAGTTCTTTGAGGAGAACTTGGTACACGCTAAAATTGTATGAATGGTTTGTAAATCATGAGCCTTTTTATCTAATACTTGTGAACTGGTGCTTTACAATTCCCAGTCCAAGAACTAAAGGCAGCTGAAAGATTACGCAACCCTTCAGTCGTGCACGTACGTTAACAGGCATACATCCGTTAACATGTAAGTTAGATTCCACATCTGTTCTTTTGACTCTAACCTAGATCACAATTTCACTATAGGTGACTTAGAGACAGAGCCGAGTTCAGAGGTTGGATTCCTAGGGTTGGTAATTGACAGCAAGCTTGTTTTCTCAAGCCACATTAAGGCGGTGTCTAGCAGAATTAGCAAGGGGCTATTCATTCTACGAAGACTAGCTTGCGTTACAGATAGGCTGCTCCTCCTATCAGCGTACTATGGGTGTGTATACCCGCACTTGTCTTATGCGGTGGCAATCTGGGGAGCTCAAAGTTTAAGTAATCTACACATTTTTAGATTACAAAAGAGAGCCTTACACATCTTTAGTGGCCTTTCTGCTAGGGAATCCTGTAGAAACATCTTCCGCATGAACAATATGTTAATATTCCCATCAATCTATATTTTAGAATCAGTCACCTTTTTAAAAAGAAATGTTCATCTGTTTACTAACTCTGAGTTATATAAAATACACTCTTACCCACTTCGAAATTATGACTATTTAGATATTCCATGTCACCAAACTTCTTTTTATCAGAAACAAGTCCAGTTTAATTGCACTAAACTGTACAATGCTCTGCCTCCGTATTTAAAGTCAATTGCCGATTTAAACAAATTCAAAAAAACCTTAAAAGTATTCTTGATACAGGGTGAATACTATTGCATCCGAGACTTTTTATGTAAATGACTTGATTTGTTCCTTGTATTACTTAGACTAAGACTTGTTGCATACACTATGTTTTGTTGACTATTGCCTATGATAATGTTTGTTTTTTGGTGAATAAAAATCTGAATCATTACAATATGCTATGTTACCAGCCTAATTCATAAAAATCAATAAAATCAATAGCAGATATAATCTTTTAGTTTGTTTTCTCATTTTTAATTTTAATTTAAATTTCATGTAAAACAAGCCCAAACATATAGTTATGATAATTGTAACATTACAATAAAAAAAAGTGATAAATAAAATAAACAATTGTTAGAATTACTTTGTATTTGGACTTATTTTCAGTGAAATATTTTGTAGAATTCTGTGCAATAAAAAAAACAGAAAAAATTTCCTTTTTTAATTTTGTTTTTATTTAGAGTACTTTTTTGTTACTCAGGATGATTCAGTCCCAAGTCTGTTAGTATGTGTTACGCAGTGTGCATTCCGTTTTAAGTAAAGACCACTAAATTGAGGTGTTACAATGAGGTTCTACTGTATGTGCTGAAATATGTTAGATGGGTGTGTGTGTTTTTAAGCATTCACTGTTTTCTACAGTGTACATGTCTGTCTAATATAAAGTGTGTGGAATTCAGATGACATTCATGATTGACTGGAAATCGTCAAGCAAGTATCCAGCTCTGGTTACCTTCTACATTAACCTCTGTTTCCTAATTGTCTGTTTGGGGTGGCTTGCTCAGTTCCTGCCGGGAGGCCGAGAAGACATCGTCTGTCGCAAAGATGGCACACTAAGAGTGGGTGAGCCCAAGTAAGCAGTTTATCAAGAACTATTAGTGTATAATAAGGATAATGATAAGGTTTTTACATGAATATATAAGTTCCTTGTGAAGTGTTTTTTCCTTTTAACTAAACCATTCACAATAGAAAAAAAGATGATTGTCCGCTAATATGGGGCCCATGAAAACGATTTTCCTGTTCATTGAAATTAGTTCATGTTTGGTTGTCACAGGTAGTGCCAGCGGTCTTCCTTTTCTATCTCTCCAGCATTACGTAATCTATCTATATACACTGAAGTGACTTATAGTTGATATACTAATATTATGCCAAGCAGTTGTCCGAGTGCTTAATTTGTTCACCACAATGTGCTCCAGCGGTGGTACTTGCTACAAATTATTTAATGATCAAATAAGTTTAACTTTATCCATTGTATTTTGCTAAAAAACGACTACGTTTTTAAGGACAGCAACTTTTATATCCAGCAATATATTCACGTTATATTTTTTTAAAAGTACTTTATTTACGAGTGTGTTGAATCTTGGAAATCTTAGAATTCAGACATCTAATTGTTTTCAAATAATTTAAGATCCCAGACTAAATATCGCACCTGTTAAGAGACAAGATATCATGTGTACCTTCATTTCTATAGAACATTCAATTCCATGGACCCTATCTCTTTCAGGTGGTTGGTTCATCCAGTCAGTCAGTCACTCATTGTTATTAAACTGGGTCAGTTACCTTTGTTTTTAATGGCTGTAGCACGTATATACATATTTTCAGCTTTAGATATATATACTTATTTAGTGTTACTATAAATATATACAGTATATTATATTTAAACATATAAACAATAATTGTTCACGGAGCCTCTTCATTAATTATTTTGTCTAGCTCACTCGAATGTAGGAATGATTGGTCATACATTACATTATATAATATCAATTGGTTTGGCCACTCTTTATTTTGTTCAGGGTCTGGTCCATAGGCTGGGTGAGAGAAAGTCTACTGTGCATCAGATGTATCATTTTTCAGAGAAGTCAATATACAATGTTTAAATTTTTGATATAATATACACTATTTTTGGGAGGACGTACGTATTGTTGTGTTTAGTTTATTTATGCATTCTATATTAAAGAAGCATTACTCATAGATAGTAAAGAATCATTACTCATAGAGACTTCTAATTACACTAAAAAACTCGACTATCCAAATTTATTTGGAAAGCTGAAATATCCGCCAAGGCTTGTAAAAGTTTAACATTTAATGTAATGCTTTAGTAAGTATTTTTCAAAGTTAGCGATTGTTTAAAATATGGTAATGTACAATAGAACTAAACAACATATATTACTTTGGTTTGATGATTTGATAAAAAAATTGTATTGTTTAAAGTAATTTTATTGTTTCTCAACATTGGTACTAATTAATTTCATACCATTAACTTCTAAATCATCAAATAATACATGGTGTTTTTGTGTGTGAACAGTGCTAGAGAAAACCTATCGTGTGTTGTGGTGTTTGTGCTGGTCTACTACTTTCTCATGGCTGGGATCGTCTGGTTTGTCATCCTCACCTATGCTTATCACATAAGCTTCCAAGCTTTAGGTATTCATTCCATCATTTAAATGATATTCTTCAAATATGAAGTTATAAATATTTAAGTCTTCTAGATTGTTATGTTTAGGATAGTCTTTTAGAATTTGTTCTTGAGATTGTTTTATGATTAGCGAATTTTAATAATTCTTTCTATTAGTATTATTAATTCTTAAATTTATATGTTGTTCTGTAATTCTAACACTCTACAGAAAGTTCATGTATTCATTTCAATACCTTAACCCGTTTGCTACCAACTTCCAATAATGGAAAAATGTAGATAAATAACCAAGTAACGAAATATAATATATGAATATAGCTACATGAAGTTTATATTTTGTATCTGTTTAATTATGCTTTGCCGTGTCACTACTACCACTATGTATGGTCAACAGCTGTATATATCACATGCTAAGTTGTGTTTATGTTGTGAACTGTGCTTTTTACATTGTGTTGTCTTTGGGTTTTGTATGCATGTTTGTTTGTTTTATGTTTTATTTTGTTAACTCTGTTTAACATTGGAACAAGGTTCTCTTATTTTCTGCATGTTTAGCATGATAATACCTACATTGCTTGAAAATTGTGGTTTTTAGGGGTTTGCTTGAACTGCAAATAAATTTTACTTCTTGCTAACTGTGAGTTTTCTTCAGAGTGAAACTTATTATAGTTGTTTAGAAACACATTCACTAAAAAAAATGTGTAGCTTTACATATTAATAATTTTTTTGTATATGTAGGGTGGTTTCAATATTTTATTCAAATTTTCAAATTTACTCACAAGCTATTTTAAAGTATAGGTTATAATATAGTATATTATATATAGTATATAATATAATAATTATAAATATCTATAGGTTATAATAGTTATAGATATTTTTAGCTACAAACCATATGTTCTCAAACCTCACTTTTTCTACCAAGTGAATTGAGATTTAAGAAGATATGACTTATGATAGCTAATAAATAGCCATTTCCTGGAAGGTATGAAAAACCCTCAAAATAGCTGGCATTACTGACCCTTTGTATTACAGGTAGGTCTCAAAAAGCTTAATCCTCCATCGTCGTATCATATCTCGAAGATACCAGCAAACATTTTTTGCCTGTCCTTCTCCCCTGCCATGTATAGGGGGCGCTACCATTACAATGTAAACTTCCCTTCACTCCCTCAATGAGCCAGTGTGGAAGCCAGTTTCGTAAAAGCAACACCCTCACTCTCCAAACCCTAATATCTGAGATACAGTGTAACCCTTGACGTCAGAACATTTTATTCTGTATGTGTAAGATAACAATGTCAGTTTATAATCTTTCTATTATATAAAAATCTAATGTGTATGTGTTACTCAATCACGCAAAAACTACTGCACCCATTCATCTGAAATTTTGCATGGACATTCTTTGGGTCTCTGGTTAACACATAAGCCTATATTTATTTTGAAAATCCATCAGAAAACCACCCCAGATGTTCTAAGAAGTATCAATGCAACCCCTATGGCAGTACTAATTTGAGAATTAATGGTTTATAATAGTTTCATTAAGCTGTTGGAATAAATAAACAACTTACATAGTTCTGAAGTAAATACCGGACCAAACCTAACCACAACCACGGTACCTAGAAAAGACGATAGGTATCACGACAAAGCTGTGAGTAGACTGTGACGTCACAAATCGACGAAATCACCTGGTTTGATTATTCGATAAAATACTGGTAACTAAATCTATCAATCACATGAAAGCATTCAGCTAAATACAGTAAAACCTCCTTAATCCGGCATTCTATAGTCCGGAATTGTCTATAATCCGGCATGAACGGCAATAGACACAAATTACAGAATTGCCTTCACAATGAACATTGTAACGTGAGCAACTCGACAGCTAATAAAAAAAGAAATAGTTGTAAGAAGCAAGTAGATATTAGATCTTTTTTCCAGCCATCTACCAGTGCTGTTGCTAAACACCACAAATACTATAGTACAGTACTGTACTGTATATTTCATACTGTATTCAAATTTATTTCATCATGTAGGCCTACTGTACTTAAAAATGCATTTTAATATTTCTCCTGTACTTATATTGTTTAAATAACCCATGTTTAAATAATATATACATACAGTAAAATTTTGTTGTGCAAATTATGCCTGTATTTTTATAAATAACCTCCATAGTCCGGAATTTTCTTTAATCCGGAAAGCTTCAAGTCCCAAACGTGCCGGATTAAAGAGGTTCTACTGTAGTAGGCAAGTTAATTACCACTTATCAGCTGGAATTGTAATCAACGGGAATTAGAACAGTATTTTTGTGTTTGTTGTTGCCATTTCGCTCATGTACCATCATAGGAGATACACGTGATACCTACCGTCTTCTCTCCTAGGGACGGTAGTGACCACAACGCACTTTTGCATTATACATATGTCAGTAGGTACCATGAAACAAATGCAAGATATATTAGGTTGCCAACATGCATAGTTTTATAACCAATTACAATTTCAATTCATAAAAATGGCTTATTGTAGAAGGCCTGAAGTTTTCAATCAAAGAAAAATTACAACTAAAATAAAAAATGAGCTAGGACAGTTGACACTGAGTCATCTCTCTCTTCAGCTAAAGCTTTGTCAATGGCACTGACAATTTTTGTTCTATGTTTTCTTGATCATTGTGTTTGTGGGCTTGCCTTCTGGAGTAAGATTGCTGATGTCCTATAACTCCTAGCCAATCTCAGTCTTGCTCCTATTTTACAATTTTAATTGTATTACTGGTTTATGTCTGGCTTTAGGGAAAATACAAGAACGTATGGACAAAAAAGGTGCTTACTTCCATTTGGTGGCGTGGTCTCTGCCTCTGGTACTCACCATCACCACCATGGCCCTGGGGGAGATTGATGGTAACAGTGTCACAGGGGTTTGCTTTGTTGGCTCCATCCACCATGAGTACAGGGCCATCTTCTTCCTGATGCCTGTTTTTTCAGCACTCTCTGTTGGGGGATTCTTTTTATTTAAAGGTAAAGTTGATTTGTTGAATAAAAAAAAACACTATATTTATTTAAAAATATGTTGTTTTTTAAATTACTAAATAATCCTATATGGACATTGGTAGTTATTCATTACGGTATGTCATTCTTCATGATGGTGAAATATTATAAGCATTAACATTAAATTCTCATCACTAGATAATATGACTTTTTTGGCATATATTTCGATTTAATTTCTAAAATCATTTTCAATCCCTTCTTCAAAAATCAACAATCATAACATTAATATGTAAATAAATACAAGTCAATTAATTTGTAGAAAAATTATAAATAGTAAAAGTATGTTTCTAAATAGGTATTTGATAAAAAATATAGTATATAGTTCAAATGTATATGCAAATAGAGTAAAATAATATTTTAGAACCAAATGCAAAACTAAATTTTATATCCATACCAATAATAAAGAACGAAATCAGAAAAAGTATTAACACATAAAAAACAATTTTCAATGACAACTAAATCATATACATTTGAACTATATACTACATTTTTATATCAAATACTTATTTAAAAACATGTTTACTATTTATAATTTTTCTAAAAATTAACTATCTGTATTTATTTACATATTAATTTTATATTTGTTGATTTTTGAAGAAGGGATTGAAAATGATTTTAGAAATTAAATGGAAATATTTCCAAAAAAGATGTATTATTTAATGATGAGAAGCTAATTTAATGTTAATGCTTATAACATTAGTAGTTACTTAAAATTTTTTTATTTAATTTCAGGAAATTGTAACATGAAATACATTCAAACAGCAAACAGCAGTTTTGTTGTCGTTGTTCAAATACCTGTGTTGTTCATAATACTGGTTACAGTTTCTAACTTAGTCAATATAATTGAAACATATTTTAAAATAATCACCATTATTAAAAAACTGATAAAAAGAATAACATTAATTTACAATAAATACTGTTTTAGTCTATTTTTAAAAATTGCAACATTATATGAATCTTTAACTTTCGTACTAGCAGAGTGCGCTTTTAGCGCACTGTTGACACGACCGCAGATATCTGTTACTATCTTAAACATTTATCAAGGTACTACAAGGTTTTTTGTCTCTATGGAATCTACATTTGATTGTATAGGGTTACACTGTGACCTGCACATTCGGCTCACATGGGAGGTGGTTAATGTATTTTGACCAAACTGGCCTCAAACTTTTATTTTATGAGCAGCGCTCATTTCCATAACGTAAGAGAGTTACACTTTGAAGAAAGTGCTTTGACCCATAAGAAAAGTAATTTGTTATTCTTGGTATTTATAAATCACCTGATGGTGATATGGATACTTTTTTTGCTGTTTTGAAGGAACACTAAATCTTATCAAGCAATCTGGTATTAAAAGTAACATTATTATCTGCGAAGAATGAACATAATATCATGGTCAGACTCCTGTCATTTGTATAGAATTAAACATCTCTTGACATCTTTTAATCTACAAATCTGCATTAAGCAGGTAACAAGACCAAACCCTAGAGGTGGGTCTTTTATCAATTATGTCATCACCAACCTTAAATCAGAGCAATGCTAAGTTGGTGTATCCTTCGCTCTGATCACGAAACTTAAGTTATAACAGTTTTATTAAGGTCTTCTGAAGTTCAACCTTCTGATGCTGTGTTGAAACGTAGCTTCGTCTCACATAATTTCGACAATTTAGTTTTAAGGTTTGAAGAAGCGCTATCATCAGTTCTTCTAAATTTTCTGAGCTTGATCAATCGCTACAAACAGCAATTTATGATCTTCATAAGTGGTTTAACTTTGAACATAGGTAAAAAGCAAGGTTATACATTTCCATTGTAAACATTTAGGACTGTCATGTGCACTGGATGGTCAAACAGTTCCTGTAGTTGATTGTCTGTCCTTTTTAGGATTAGGAAGATTCTTATTTATCTATTTATTTATTTATTTATTCAACCAGCCTTCTTCAAATTTAAATTTTTATTGCTAATATTAATAAAAATAAATAATTGCATTTAATGATATTGTCAGTGTTCCTTTCCATCTGTGATGGTCACTTTGGACTGAACTACTATAGTTCAAATCATAATGAGCGAACTTGTTCACTCGTTCTCTAAGGTTATTAGTTCATTTGACTGGATCGTTCGTAAACTACCATCTCTCCACTCCTGCTTCTACTTCTCAATTACGATCGGATCGTTTGAGTAAGGATAACTTCAATTCAGTTACGTTATAATTGATTGTTAATGGCTACATCTAGAGAGCATATTGTTTGTAATAATGGATCAGAGAAAATACTATTTAAAAATCTTAAAACACACTATTTAAGACACAATCCAGCACGTTCTGTGATACATACGTCTGCAACCAACTAAAATATTAGTTTTTGGTTGCAACAAACTAAAATATTGGAATATTTTCATTCCAGTACATTCCCACAGCTTCTGCTAATCGAAAAAGAACAGGTTCAATACTAGAGTCAATCAAGTATTGTCAATCAAGACTTATCAAGTACGGGATGGCACCTGCATTACTCTTTTTTTAGAAACATATTTTTAAAAAATTATTATTTTATATACAATTATTATTACCAGAGAAAGTGTCTTTGTGTAGCTTAATAAATAATCGTAATTATTACGATTCTTTGAACTTGAACATAATTTTAGGAAACTAAGGATATTAGCTAATTTCCACCCGATTTGTTTACTCTCCAAATATTAAAAATTAAACACTAAACTGTCTAATTAATTAATTAATTACTTAATTTCACCTTCTTATTTGTGTATTGAGTTTGAATGTAAGGTACAGCAAAACAAAAATGTATTCAAAAAAGCGTTTTAAAATATTTTAATTGATAACAGTGTGTTATCACAATTAAAATATTTAGGTTATCTTGTTATTTAGGTAAACATCTTGAGGCTACATTCTATAATTGGGAAATATACAACTTAACTAATGTTTTTTCCCCAGTTTATATTTTACGCTATTGGTACCATAATATGGTACTTGCAGAAAGTTTTTATTTTTTATATAACGTTGCAGAAGGATTGAAAGCATTCTGCTTTGGGGTGTGTGATGACATACAGTGCTGGCGTAGTGGCCTTGTGGCCAAGGCTTTCTTCAGAGGGCAAGGTTTCAATCTCCAACTGAGCTAACCGTTGGTACTTCAGTCGTTGAATAAAGTTAACGCATAGTCCTGCAGGGCAATGTGAACTGGCAAATTAATACTTTCTATTTGAAATTTAAAGCAAACTACTTTATACAGGGTGTTGAAAAAGTCTGGAACCACCTTCATTTCTCTTAAATGGGTCCAGATAAATAATTTAGATTTAGTATAACTATAGAAAATTTTTTCTATCTTCTGATGCAGTTTATAGCTGTTTTTTACCTAGAGATTAGAGGTCGTGGAGAATTTCGGAAAAGTTTAAATGAAAGGCTATAATGAGTTGCCTGTCATTTTAAGCCTATTTTTTTCTGAATAAGAAGCCACAAGTTCCAAGTCAAAAGAGCCACCGTATCATAAATGGCGACTAGTTAACCTTTCTTAGCAGTGATATTCGAGTGGGAATAAGTCAGGTTGTAAAAGACAGTTATGAAGCTAGGTATTTGATTTAAAAAATAGAAAATTATCTTAAAACGATATTATTACCTAACCATTATGTACCAACAATAACTCTTTGAACAGAACTCTTTTACAATTTATCGAATTCCCACTCGAATATCATTGCTAAGAAAGATTAACCAGTCGTCATTTATGATAGGATGGTTCTTTTGATTTGAAATTTATAGCGTCTTATTCAGAAAAAATAGGCTTTAAAATTATGGACAACTCATTATAGCCTTTCATTTAAACTTTTCCAAATCTTCCACAGGCCCTCAACTCTAGGTAAAAAACAGTTATAAACTGCATCAAAAAATGAATGTGGTTCCATACTTTTTCAACAGCCTACATATTACACTTAACCCTTTGCACTCGAAAGGCCACTGGCAGTAGCCAGTTCACACTCCTAGATAACTCGTATTAGTTGCCGTTCGAACTGTTCTCCCATGTCACACCATCTTGCGCTATGCGTCAGCCATGTCGTCTGCCAGTTGTCACTGGGTCAGAATTGTTTTGTTGTCACTCTGCTGATATAGCAAAATGGACATTTAAAACTCCATGTTATTTATATAACTTTGTTTTAATGATGACTTTAAAACCAAGTTGTACCACAATAACAGTTTAAGAAAGATAAATGAAAGAATATTTGTAAGTTTGTTTCCAGTAAGTCTGGATATTATCTGATCGTAAGTTATCATTTCCCTCCATATTCACTAAATACTAAAATGCTAACGTAACTGAAACTAATATATAAACAGTAATGAATTTTGAAAAATGTATGGCTATTTTATGACTTTGACGACTGATCACTTAGCAACACTAACACTATGTAGCAACTTGCGAGCACTGAGGCAGAGAGGTTAGATCTATAGAAAATAACAGCTGGCTTAACCCTTTGAAGAGTGCGCACTATGTGTAGTTTTGAGTAACCACGTCAAATGACGTGGTCGACGATAATGGCCCAAAGAAGTCACCACGTCATATGACGTGACAGACCATATGGCCACGTTTGTGCTGCTACGTTATGGAGTTCGTACAAATAATGTTTCCAGGAATATGAAGACGCATCGCAGCTGTTATTACTCATGTGTTTGCATCTACCGGCCCCTGCTAGGTCAATTAGTGACGTCATACTGCCGCTTTTATTTCACCTATAGTGATTATTCGCGCGCTTTTCCCCCTACTACTGTCACTCATCTAATAATAGTCACTGTCACTTGCTACTCACTCCTATTTCTTGGACGTGTTTTGTAATTTTTACGGTGTGGTTATCAAGTATTATTTATGTTTTCACAAGGCTTTATTGTATATAGTGTATATATGTTTTAGTAGTGTATAGTGTTTTATTCATACAATATTGTATAAGTGTAAATAAAATAGTGTACAGTTTATTATCAAAATGGACTTAGATCGAGATAGATTACTACGAAGTGAGGAAATTAGGCAGGCAGTAAATGAATATTGCTGAAAGAATGAAAGTCCTTGAAACTCACTACACACCGAAAGAGAAACAACCGGCAATCCCACGCTGCTTGACGGGCGATAAGCACCCGCTCCGATTGACTGAACGGCACTTCTTAAAATCTCTACCTGGTAATCAAGAACGTAAAAGGAAAATACAAAGGCAGCGTTATGTTTGTGCAAACTCATCACGAAATCCTAAAAAACGAAAAGACACTTCTTACGAATGTCCAGACTGCCGAGTCGCCTTATGCATTGATCCTTGTTTTGAACTTTTTCATACTATAAAAAAAGTACTAAACAAAAAAAGTATGAAACATAAAAAAATCATTCTATGTAAATATTCTCATATGCATTTATATGAATAAATAATAACAATTTTGTTTAAATTGTGCAATTTTATTTTTTACTCCCAAACGCATTTTTAGTAAAATTTACACTACTCCTTATGGACATCGTAAGTGTCACGTCATATGACGTGATTACTCCTCAAAGGGTTAAATAGTGGGAAACTGTCATACATTTAGTTTTTAAGTTTCTCAACGGTAACACCACCTTACAGAGGAATAATATTGAAAAAGATATACTAAACGCGGAACTGAATCATGGCCACTGATAGTGGCCATGTGCATGTTGGCCGATTTTCACACTGGCCACTCACAGTGGCCTTGCAATCTGGAAGTACATTTACAAGAACAAAAATGACAAGCTGTCACAGAAATAGCTGTGGCCAATCACAGTAGCCATTCGAACCCAGAGGACATTTCTTAAAGAGCCCTCTCGAGTGCAAAGGCTTAATTGTATTGATCTATAAAAATACACAATTGTTGTATCTATTGAAATGTTTGATAATATACAGCTGTTTTGAATAAGTTTTAACTAAAATATTTTTAACAAAAATAAATAAAATTGAAGGGTTGTTAAAAACCCTTGGGGATGGAATTTAAAAAATTAAACTTGTAAAAGATATACCACATTTTATTACCTTTATTTCGTTATTACAATTTTGAAAAGAAGTTGAGTAATCTTTTTGCAATCTTTTTGTAAAGTAAATCACTCAATTTTTAAAGTACAAGTGTAAACATTTTATCAGGTTTACTTTAATGTAGGTTTCTTATCACAGTTTTAATTGTAATTTTGATGTAGTTTTCTTGAGAATCAGTAATAATTTAATTTTATTGAGACAGAATATGATATGCATAGAACTATACTAAATTTCCTCATTTTGGTCTGTTTGCCTAAATGCCTAAAAACTAATTATTATTAACTAGTCTTATGGCATTTTCATTAATTCAATTTCCTGAAGCCAAAAAGTGGTAAATTCAAAAAGCTTTGGCTATCTAAAAAAAAATTGCATATGAACATGCATGATGAATTATCATTATCTATCAAGATTATTTAATGAAGTCCCTTTAGCCTCTTTGTAGTATTGGAGGTTCCTAAATTCTGTATTTGTTTAGTGGCTCAAAAATTAGTTGTTTAGTGTCTGAGGAAGGGGCCAATGGCTCCGAAGTATTTCACTAATCAGTTCTGGTTTTGTAAGTGTATTTCTATCTACAGTTTACCAGGTATGCCGCTTTCATTTCCTTTATTTTTTTACTGAAATCCTAGGCTTAGTGCCCAAAATTAACCTAAAAATTCTGTTATACTATCAAATACACATAAATTGTGGATTTACGAACTTAAACAACTCATGGATTGTTTTTACATGTTCAATACAGTTTCATATGAAAAGTCTAGTGTTTTTTGCTGTTGTAAATAATTAAGTTTATAATGGAATGGTAGTTTGTGTACCTTTTGTATCATTTTCTGTTAAATTTAGACAGTATATATATATGCTTAGAAAACAATTCTCACAATGATTCATTCACATTCAAGACATCAGTAATATGCAATATAAAAATGAATTGGTTTTGTTTGTGCTTCCCAGTTGTTGGAATGACTGTAAAGGTAAAGTAAATTTTCATTAAGTAACAAATAAATTAAATTCAGCTCACTATTGTCATGTCATAATTAGGAGTTCTTTTTTATACTTGCTATAGTAATTTAAACAATATTCTCCAACTTTTCTCTTAAAACGTTAATGTTAAAATATAGAAGTTTACTTTCTCTCACATTTAAATTTTAAATGAACTGTCTAAGTCAGAGTCATGAATATTTATTTTATTAAAGAAATGTTTTAATTGCTTATTTTTTAAATATAAATTAACATTAATGTAGTTTTGTTCCCATCTGCAGTAGTCTTCAAGCTGTGCATACTTGTTGACTACAAACTAACAACAATCTTGGTAGCTGGACTCTTATAAACTATGATCTGTCAAATATGTGAGCTACCATACTAAATAATATAAACAATCTTTTCCAGCTAACCATATGATACTAAGAAAATAGTTCTTTTATATGTCACATTAACGTAGATGTCTAAGCAGGGCAAAATGTGGTTGTATGAATGTGCTATCTTTCTAAAGGCTCATGTTGAGAAGCACAGGACTTGTGGTCGAGTATTGCAAGTTATTGCAGGAACGACATAGACAGTGTATTATTTGCCCTCAGGTTTCATGGTGATATTTTAGCAATGGCAGGTAATTATTCAAAGACCGTAATTGTTAACATCGGTAAGCTCCCTAATATCTAGATTGACAGCACAGTAGTACTGCAAATCTTGAACATCTAGTTATTTGTTGGGACTCTAGGAGATGTGCCACGCCCCACAACGAAAATCATAACCCATTACTGTGAAAGTAACAACTTCTTTTTCATGCAAAGATTTGGCCGCATTTTACTCTGCATGTTAGTGTCATAATTACTTGACTTAGTTACTGCTCCTCATAGTTAGACTCATAGTTACTGCTCCTTTAACTGATCTTTATGGCCAGTAAATGTACAGAGGAAAATTCTAGGTGCCTTCCTCCAACAAGTACATTCTCTCAACATAGCCTGCCTTGGTTTCTGTTGAAATTCAAATCCCTTTAATTTGGTCTTTCCTGAGCTTAGATGAAATTTTAATCAAACATAATGGGATGTTTTTATTACTTAACTTGAGCATCAGGTTTGTTAACATTCTGCCCATTAATAAAATGATCAGTGCACAAGTTTTTTCTTTATCTTGTACTAGAGTTTATCAAGAGTAATATCATATGACAACACAGTAGTATTGACCAACCCACCTACCCATAACGTACAGTAGTATTGACCCACCCACCCACCCACCCATACACGTACAGTGGTATTGACCCACCCGCCCACCCATACACGTACAGTGGTATTGACCCACCCGCCCACCCATACACGTACAGTGGTATTGAAGAGCCCACCCATACACGTACATGGGCGTAGAAAGAGGTCATACCAATTTGGAGTAGGAAATCTGGACCTTTTACAAGAGATTTATCAGCTGACACCTCCACTCTCTTAACAGTGATGGGAGAGAGAAGTAAGGATGAATTGTCAAAAACAAAAATTCTCAGAAAATTCTACTGGTATGTCTCCTAAGTAAGAACACCTCCCAGTAGATATAACCTTGCAATAAGGATAGTTACGTTTTCCAAATCAACCCATCATCCTTAAGTTAACTATAAAGGAGCCGATAGGAACCCTAGAATTATCCAGGTATCTCAAGGAGGACAAGTTAGGTCAGGTGATTCCTTCACCAGATCGAAAAGCTGCTGGGTTGGATGACATTTTTCCATTTTAAACATGTGGCAGTAAATCAATATGTTGGCTTTCAACAATATACAGCCTTTAAATGATCAAAATCTTAGTTGATCTTAAGCCAATAAAGAACCAGAGTGAATGACACTCATATTTGGTTTACATTGTTGTCATAATACTAAATCAGACTAGTAGCCTGAATTCCAGAAATAAAATAGGCCTAATCATTTGTAAAATGAACGTTCATCATAGTATTAATATAACTTCAGCACAGCATATCTATATGGAAAGCTATATTTATTGACATCGACTTCACTCCAAAAAACTATTGTAACAGCATAAAGAAAATGAATGTCGGCTGTCATGCAGTAACAAAATTAGCTGATGGATGCACTTGAAAATAAATTATTATAGCAATAACTTCCAATTGGTGATAGTCCATTTCAGATCGATATTATAAAAAATGTGTGTTTATACTGCAAGCTATAACCACACCAAAACCATTGATTGCCAGTACTATATTTTAACCAATCACATTTGAAATTTAGTCGTAATGGTATAGCCTACAACTTAACAAACAACCAGAATATATTAATAAGCAATACATTTCAATAAAGAAAGACATTATTTTAATTTTTGTGTAAAACCAAGTGAGATTTTTTAAATTCATTTTACTCTTTAGTAGCTTCATCATTTTTATCAATCAATCAATCATTTATTGGGCACAATTGACAATATATCTTGCATTTTCCAAGTCAATATTATACATTGAGTATATAGCTAAATAATTTTACAAAGTCAGTATTAACTATACACAATATTTGTATTTACAAATAAGAAAACTAAAAATACATAAAACGTATTTACTTTAAATCAAGAATGTCGGAACTATTTTACATGACCGCCAGCCACATATTCCTTGATGCTGTAATGGCATTTATCAATGAGGTAAGTTTTTACCTGACGCCAGAAATTGGCACTATCGGACTCCATCCTAGTGCAGTTGGTAAGCTATTGAAGATTTTGACTCCATTGTATGGAAGGTTACGTTTAAAAAAAGAAGTAGAATGAGAAGGAATGTTAATCATGTGGTTATTGTGGAGGTTGTAAATATGATTAGAAGTTGTTGAAAAATGGTGGAAATGTTGTTTAACAAAGCTCAGGGTTTCTAAAATAAAATTTGACGGGAAGGTAAGAATGTTAAACATTCGGAAGTATTCACGGCAAGAGCCACACCTTTTTTAATATTAATAATGAATTTATATTAAAATATTTTCATTATTAATTTATATTAATAATGAAAATATCACCTTATTGGTTTTTTTTGCAATCTAAACAAGAATAGCATCCTCCGAGACTTCCTACCCCACACGGGAACTGCATATACAAGGTGTGGATACAGCAATCCGTAGTAAGCAGTGAGAAGGACCTCATGACCCACCGTCCCTGCCAGATTCCTCAATATGAAGATTCCAGTGCTCATTTTCTTGGATACATTCATAATATGGGGATAAAAACTCAATTTATCGTCTATAGTTAGACCCAGGAATTTCACAGTCTCCGATGATTCTAGTTCTGTGTCTCCAAGGAAAACACTGAACCCAAAGTCAAAATCAGACGAATTTTGACTTAGGTGAAATTTAATGAGATGTGATTTTAATGAATTGACTTTAAGTGAATGATCCTCAAACCATTGAAGGAGGTTATTAGATTCCAGAAGAGCATTGATTTCTAATTGTTCTCGAGAAGGAGCGGACAATGAGAGGGAAATGTCATCAGCAAAAAGGCAAACTTGGGCAGTTTTTACTGTCAGTGGAGGATTGTTAATAAAAATTAAAAACAGAATTGGGCCGAGTATAGACCCCTGGGGGACGCCACTAGTTACTGTGGTCACAGCAGAGGAATGACGCAGTTGAAAACCAGCGTCACTGCGGGTTCACTGCGGATATTTTCACAAACTGCCTCCGACTCTGAAGATAAGACGAAAACCATTCTAGAGCATGGCCTCGTAATATGATGTGAACCATTTTATGAAGCAACCATGTTATCCTTTTCTAGGATCTTTTATCACAATGTGGTTTGATTAGGTATTCATTCTCCATATTGATTTTAAACAATGGCATATGTGAATTTTTGCTATTAAGGTCTTAGTATTTCTGACTATTTTAGAAGTAATATACTAGTTTTAATTGATTGTGATAAATTTTACGATAAGTTACAATACTTAATTAATTATAAAATTATTATAATTTTTTATTTATTGCAGGGCTGCTAAAACTAATCAAACTTAAGATTAGTAGCCAAGAAATAATTTCTGAGCGTGCCAGCGCAAAGATCAGAGAAACTATTGTACGAATGAGTTTTTTCTCTGTGTTAATATTTATATTTGGATTTACAACTTTTGTCTGCCATATATACGAATTCCGCAACTCACACTTTTGGAATGCCAGTTTCCGAAAATACATTGTGTAAGTATAATTTGTACTGAAATTATTTTTATGTTTACCTAAGTATAAGTTGTATTTAAAAGCAAACTAGTATATGCTAAATATCTGTGATAAACATTTAGTTCTTCTAAACATAAATAATAAACTGAGGTGTGTTTATATCATATTGTTATAAAACCTAATTTTATGATTAAAGAAACCATTTATGAAATATTTTGTGCCCACTTCTTATATTTACGTAATAAAATATGCAGACGTTGTTTGTAATATTTTGTTTCTTTTATGGTGTTTAGCTAACATGTATTTACTTACATGTACCTTTTTTCGTAACTTGTATTGACCTTGAGTTTAAAATTTCTGATTATATTGCTATTATTTTGGGTCATTATTTATTCAATAAAAATCTTTAAATTTGTTTCAAAGTTTAAATTATATGTAAAACATACTAACATTAAACAAGTGTAATATATATATATTTATATAATAAAAATCACAGAATATCAAAAGTGATGATTATTATATTAAAGGACTGAAAATTGATCTGTTTCATATAATCATTGGATATTTATTCTATAATAATTGATTTTATTAAAATTAAATGTGAAATTTCAATAAGCATTACTTAGTCTGAAGTGAAATAATTTATACTTAATTAATAATTAAATAGTAATTTAATTCCCTAGTCTTGTTCAACAGTTTTAATTTAATTTGTTTTTATTTAACTGCTGATGGTTATTAATTTATATTAATAAAATAACTCCATCAGAATAACATTAAAACCAAAAAACCTAGTGAGCCCTAGAGACGGGACGTGAATAAAACCATGCTAGAACTCTTCTCAGTCACAAAATTTCATGATAATGGATGAATCGTGTCTAGTAATGCATAGAGAACAAACAGACTGACAGGCATTTATTTTTATTTATATAGATAACAATATATCTAATGCTTCGTTTGGATTAACAGTTTAAATTAATTATGTGACTTATGTAACAGATGCCGCCTACTATATGGATCTCATGATCCGTCTCATTGCCGCATGGAGTCTAGGCCCAGCTTGGCTATATTACAACTCCATATCCTTGCACTATTTTCAACTGGCATTGCCATGTCCTCCTGGGTTTGGACCAACTCTACTCTCCAAACTTGGAAACGTTTTATTGCAAGGTAATAGTGATTATAGTATTACTGATTATATTAAAAGTAGGTTAGGTTAAAGGGCACTAGGCCAGGATCTGATATATTAAAAGTAGATAAGAGCTAAAATGTTTTTGGTGAATTTATAATATTTTTACACTAGGTACACGACTTTCCGAAATTGATGAAACCAAGTGTATTTTTGATGATTACATTTTTGTATAATATGTTTTGCCACTAATAGCTTGTTTCTGGTTGGTTTAGAGCCCTAAAAACAGAGAATCGGTCATTCGCATGCGCCAATAACAAAAGTGAATGAGCGAGGGTAATTACAACATATGTTACTTATAGACTTACACTTCAATTAATTCCTTACTAAAGTGAAACTTGCTAACATAATAATGTTGTATGTACATTAGGGATGTGTCAATTCGCAATTCCAAAATTTTATTCCACCAATTAATTATTCTCTGCACTGGAAACAAAATTATGATTGTAAAAGTCGATTCCAGATACTATGATTCCAAATGCTGTTGTTTTTTAGTGAGACATGTTTATTAAAACGAATTCTCGACTTTTAATTTAAGATATTCAGCCCAGTGACATTTCCTTTTATATCTCCTTATCAAAGTGTTGATTATCGGTGAATTGATTTAACAGGGTTCCCACCCAACCATAAAAACTGTTAAATAGTGAACAAGCCTTGAATTTCATTAATAAATCTTAAAACCTACTAAAGGTATGATAAATAAATCTAAATAACTTGTTACAAGAATACAAAAGTTGTTTACTGATACAAAAATACGCAGAAATTTCATAAACTTAATATTAAAGAGTAAACTTTATGATTAAACTTAAATCATAAAGAGTATCAAGAAGAACTCTTTGTTGGAAACAAGAGCATTGAACAAGTTCAGGAGTTCTAGTGTCATCTTTGATACAGGAGGAACTGAAAAAGATGTGGAACTAAGAATACGAATGGCAAAAGGTATCTTTGCACAACTCCAGCCAATGTGGCATTCATTACATATAAGGAAAAAAAAAACTTAAAATTTTTAATAGTAATGTGAAATCTGTTCTTTTATACGGATACTAAGCTGAAAAAATTACAAAGCCCAAAGTAAATAAATTACAAGTTTTTATCAATAAATGTTTAAGAAGAATTCTCAAAATTTATTGGCCAAACAATATTTCAAACGCTGAGTTGTGGCATAACTGTATAAAATTACCATATTTATACAGTTTTATTGCATCTGCGTCTGTAGATCAGTATGAGGTCAGGCAACCACTCCATTTCATTGCGGCACGAATTAGTCATATTGCGTAGTAAATAGGTATTGGAGAGTAACAGAATTATAAATGTGAGATGAAGTGATCTAGAGGTTAATGCCGCGTTTATACTATGAACTTGTTTAATAAACATGTTTTACAACATAGAAGCAAAACAAGCTTGAAAACACAATCATACAAGGGTGCTATACAACCAAAAATCATGTTTTACCCAACAGGTTGCAGCCTTCCCAACCTGAGTCGGTAAAGTGTAAAGGAATTGGTGTATCAGGAAGTAGTATTAGCTAGATTACAACTAAATTACTACGCATGTGAGAGCACATGTTCCCAATTGATATGTGTTTCTGAAGAGACTCTTTCAATTATAATTAATTATTATATTGATATGCCAGTCTATACCTAACTAGTTTAAGAATATATTTGAAAGTATACGCTTATTTACATATCTTTTGGATGTTTCCTGTTTGTAGTTGACATTGACAAAATGTGGTAGTCGGAACAATAACAAAGAAAACAGGAAGGACGAAACTCAGGGCGTTGACTAAGTGTCGTCAGTTGCCGTTAAAATACAGGAAATTAAGAATGAAGTTTCCAAAACAGCAGTTGAATTGAAATCGACTATCGAGTAATAAAAACAAATATTGATATTTGAAGACCTGTGCTGTTACTAATGAATTGTTTAGCCTTGGTTAGTTGATTTTATATTTACACGTAAAATAATTGAACCACAGTTATACAGTACTTAGACTTGAATTTACTCTAAAATAATAACAAATTAATTGATATATGCTGTGACTGATTCTTTAAACACTATTCATGTAAATTTCCTGTTTTAACGTTCACTGACTGAAATGAAAGTAATTCAGATAATATGCTCTTTTTATTGTAATCTTTAAATTGTAGTATCACACTCAACTGTTTGAAATACTTCACTTTAAATAATTATTTAAATAATTCTCAATAAGTTGGTTCTTGTAATATGGAACACCAGGCACTTTATTGACAAGCATACTTGTTTAATGCTGTACAAGTCATTGGTAAAAAATCACCTTCAATATGCCATTGTTATTTGGAATAGGGGACAGTTATACGTAGATGCAGCAATCGAAAAGTCCAAAGAAAATTCCTCTCATAGACGATGTGGAATTTGTCAGAACTAGGTGAAGTGGAGTACATATAGAACTCCATTTTTATGAATCTTAAAAACTCATCAACTGATGCTGAATTTTAATTTTTTTACCGAGTGCTTCATGGCTATACTTTGGCTCATGTAGACTATTATAAGTTTCAGGTTGTACTTTTTCATCAAGAGATCCATTTGTTTGCCCTTATTTTGGAATGTGGTATGCGATATGAAATCATTGCAAACAGGCTCCACAACCTTGATTTTTTTATAACAATAATGACAGGTTCTTAAGGATGCTGAAAGTAACATGTAATTCTTGAATGTGTAACTAAACTCACTCAGGTGGTTTAGCACAATTTATCAAGTGTTTGGTGTCGAGGGAGTGGGAGTGCCCTCCCCCCCACCATAAAATAGTGATGTAGTCATTCATTTGTTATAATGATGACTATGTAATAAGATTAAGAAAATATGGTCATCTACATTAGGTTCAGCAGAACATAAACATGTAGCATATTAGTGCCTAAGTGTTAAAACAGATTTGAGTTTTTTAGGCTTTTTTGAAGAAAATATATGTGCCTTTGGATTCAAAAGTCTATATTGCTGAGCGGTCTCTTTGAATTAACATATAATACAAAATATTTCAAATTGAAATAATATAAGAGTAATGTTTTTGGAATTGTTTTGTAACAGGTTGACCAACAAGAAAACTGAAGATGCTCCTGTTAAACTAAAAAAGCACAAGGTGATTGCTCAGGCTTTTGCTAAGCGGAAAATGTTGAATAGTGCTGGCCGATTGAGCATCAGCATACACAGCACATATCAAGACCCAGTTGGTATGATTACAACATTACTTTAGTTGCTTTGATAAGGTATGGCATAGATGTTATGTTATAATTTATTACGTCTTTTGTAATAAATAGCATAAATAGCAAGCTTGTGCTTATGTTTAGGTTTAGCTGGTTTTTGCCCTTTTTGTCAGCAAAATGTTAACAGTTCATAACAAATATTATAACCATTTCTTATTTTGTATAATATTAATAAAAAATTATGATTACCATGCACATGTAACAAGAAAAGGAATTAACAACTAACATCATAATAGATGTAATGGTGTTGGGTAGTCAAAAGCTAAGGGTTAAAGTTTTTAATTTTTTCAGGATTAAATTTTGAGCTGAACAGCATGGCATCAGGGAATCTGAGTTCCACCTGGGCTGCAGCATTGCCCAAACTGGTAACCAGGAGAGGGGCATTGGTCGGAGTGACAAACTCTATCTCAAGTCAGCGAAGGAATTCCCTGGACTCAGAGATAAGCTACAGTGTCAGAAGGTGCTTATATTCATTAATAAGGCACATTTACTTAATCTAACTGTTAGCAGTTTAAATTGACTAAAATGTTTGCCATATGTCAATATAATTAAACAGGTGATGTTAAATACATGTTGACTCCATGTGTCGAAGAACTGGGATATTCCTTTTGTTATGCAGGGTGTTGAAAAAGTATGGGACAACCTTAATTTCTTTTAAATGAGTCCAGATTAATAATTTTGATTTAGTTTAACTCTATTTCTATAATAACTCTATAATTTTTTCAGCTTACAGGGGAGGTATCATGGAGTATATCATAAAAAGTTTGAATGAAAGGCTATGATGAGGTGCACATAATTTTAAAGCCTATTTTTCCTGAATAAGACGCCGTAAGTTTCAAGTCAAAAGAACCACCCTATCAGAAATGGCGACTGATTAACCTTTCTTAGAAGTTATATTTGAGTGGGAATTCGATATGTTGTAAAAGCCAGTTCTGCTCTAAGAGTTATTTGTACATTATACCAATAATATCAATAATACTATTATGCTTAACTTCATAACTGGATTTTACAACATGTCAAATTCCTACTTAAATATCACTGCTAAGAAAGATTAACTGGTCACCATTTCTGATAGGATGGTTCCTTTGACTTGGAGCTTGCGGCGTTTTATTCAGAAACAATAGGCTTCAAAATGATGGGCAACTAATAGCCTTTCATCTAAACTTTTTATGATAAATTCCACAGGCCCTCCCTCTTAGTTGAGAATTTTTTTTTAAAGGAGAGGCTGATCTTCTTAACCTTACTCTGCCCATACCTCATAGACTATTGATCTGTGCGAATAACTGATTCAGACAGAGTAAGGGGGCAAACCCGTACAGTACAAGGTGAATATTATTAATAAATATTTCCAGGCTAGGCCGGGTTCGAACCAGTGCTATCTCAAACCCAAGCTCAAAGTCCTGACACCTTAGACTGCTTGGCCACCAGCTCGCCCAAATTGTTATAAATTAAACTGAATCTCTGTGTTATTGGCATCAGAAGTTGGCTTACGCTACTCTCATAAGTTATGTACATAGTGTAAGCATAGGATTAGTGAAAGCAATTAAACCACGTGTCTTTTCCACTAAAAAAAAGAACAAGTAATAGTATTTGATCTGGATCACTACAACCTAAGATATCTTACTTAGGTAGCTGACAAATCAACTGTTTTCTAAGCATTGTGTTCCAAAATTAGTTCATCTTTAGGGAATAGGTTAATTACCAAGCATTCTAAATCCTTGCTATAATCTAAAGAAACAAGATAATAGAACATTTAACTTATCTATATTTTTAGTTATGGCTTGATTGCAGACATAACTTAATAAGTGTATGCTTACCTTTATTAAGTCTTGTTGTTTATTATGGGCCAGATCTGTGCAATACTAAAATATTTTTTTTAATTTCTTTTAAAAATACAGTAGTATAGTCCTAACTTTTGAAATAATAATTTAGGTTTTGTTCAGGGCAGGAGAGCAAGCTTACCTTTTTCAAAATTCCTTTACAAATTCACACACATACACACTAAAGATAAAACATAAAAAAATGATGAAACCCTTGTGAAGATATGTCAAGGCCACTGGCTTTTATCTCCAGTCCATCACTGAAGAGGGTTAATCAAAGACTGGTGTAGAGTAAAGATGAGCTGGGTATTGCCTTCTTGCCGAGTGGTGGTAACTCCGCTTCTCTACTCCAGTCTCCTATTAACCCTCTTCTGTGATGGACTGAAGATAAGGCCAGTTATTTTTATTCAAGAAAAGTGACCTTGAAATAGCTCCATGAGTGTTTTATTTATATATTTTTTTGTTTGTTTTGTTTTGTTTTACCCTTTCTGTGTGTGTGACCTTTCATCTTTTTTAAAAGATAAACCTGCGCTCCTGTCCTAATAAAAACCTTCATAATTTTGAAAAAATAAGGTTACAGTAAGTGTCTTTGTCAACTGATATTGCAATTGATATTTATTCAAGATAAAGAAGCATATATCACAAGCCACTTAGAAATTTTAGTTGTTCCTCTCTTGAGTCTGGGTGGATTTTAGTTGCCGTTTATTACAGGATAGTCTATTTATCTATATTCCAAAAGTTATACATTTCTGTGGAAGGCCTTTCATAGTTTTAACAATAATATTTTAACTAGAAAATTCTGTTTAGGGTGTCAGTGGAGTCTCGACGTCATTCTTTAGATTCAGCAGTGTCTGTGCAAGTGGCAGAACTAACTAAAACTGTACGCAAGGCTCGTCCATCTCATAGAGTTCGCACAAGACGCAGAAGGAGAAGTAGACATGTAGGGTCCCGCAGAGGCAGTTCCACTTCTCAAGAAAGTCAAATGGATGCCAAGGTAATAGTTCGTTTCACTTATTTGGTCTTGTTAGTTAGGAGTATAGCAAGGTTTCTTGACACATGTTGTTGTATATAGTAATTACTGGCCAGAGGGTAACATTTTGTTAGTGTTAAACTTACATGAGTTGCAGATTCGAACATGAGGTTCTCTACATTCAAATTTGCAATTCAGTAACACTCTTTTAAGGGTGGTTCTGGAATAAAAAAAAATAAATAAATAAAAATTAAATAAATCTACTAACAAAACTACACCTTAATTTTTTTCATTTATATATTATAAATTAAACAGAACATAATTTCTGTTTCATATGTGCCCATTTATTTATAAATAGGCTTAACATGATTTCATACTAATTTTCATAGATTTGTCAAGTTCTAAATAAATAAATAATGTTTGTAGTTATCTCAAAGTTAATAATGTTACAGATTCTGTCAGCCTTAGCTATTGGAGGAGTTGATGTGCCTCCTGTCCCATCTCTTGTGCACAATCAGAATCGGAGGCAAGCAACTGCCGGACTAAATGACAGCTTAAATATCCTGGCTGAAAAGTTGTTTGGTGATTTAGCAGGACCTCTGGGACTATCTCAAGAAAGTGAAGCTAGCAGTGAAGAAGAGGTGACTCAAGTGAGAGAGACTTTGATTACAGGCAGGCTGTACGCAAACAATGGGCACACGGACGATGACAAGCCAACTGAAGATGAAGAGGACCACAGTGATGATGCTACACAACCATTGACAAAGAATTACAAATACAAACGAGGGTCTGATATTAGTATTTGTAAATCTACATTAAAAAGCAATAGAAAAAGTGTTAATATAAATGAAAATGATAGATGTAGCAAAAGGCATGAAAGTGATGGACGAAATAGCAAGATAAGTAGTAAAAGTGATTTGAGTCATAGCAGTAAAAAGACTTTAGATTGTGAAACTGATAAAAAAGTTAACAGAAAAGAAGCTAAAAAAGGACAGGTGTTTCCTAGCTGCAGTGATTTAGAAAATTGCACAGATGACGCCAAATGGATTCAAAGTGAAGGAGAGGGAAAGGGTAGTTGTAAGAAAATAAATATAGGTGTTGCAACTGATAGTTCTCTAAGTCCAGACCAATTGCATTACAACTATCAGTCTGCATCGACAGTCTCCGTTGGAAGTCATCCACATCATGGCAGAGAGATTGGCACTCAAACTAATGTTTCGTTTAACAACAAAGACAGTTCTGGAAACAAACCTAAAAGAAAAAAGAGTAATGCATCTCGACAGAAACCCTCTTCGACCGAATCATCGTTAAAATAAAAACATTGTTGATTTTGTTTATCGTGTAGCATTTATATAACAAAGCTATAATTAATTTTCCTCACTATATTAGTGACTCTACTGCTGATATTATTTTAACTTATTTATTTATTTTGTTGAAAGCTTGACATATATACTGTGTATATAATATAATACTTAATGTCAGTGAAAGATTTATTTTAGGAAACATCATATTGTGTATTATAGTTAAAATGTCTGTGTAATAAGAAAGTTGCGCAACATTTAGGACTAGGAATTTATTGATGAAAATCAGGATTCTTGATTCTTAAGACAGGCATTGATATTGAGAATGTATGGTAAATACTATTTGATACATTTGAAATTTCAGACCTCATTTTGTAAAAGCTGAGAGTTATATAAAATTCAACTTTAGATACAAGAAGAATTTGCAATAGGCCTTCTTCCTCCATAAAAAAAGGACCAATTACAGAATGAATAAATTTAATTTTTAATTACAGTAAACATTTTATTCTTTAAAAATTACTTTCTATGAGGGATATATACTAATAAAATAAAACATAATAGATTGCTATTTTTATTAGTTACCATATTAAATTGAAAATGTTGAAACATATTACATACATATGTAAAGGCTCAAAGCCAATCTTTCATCCGTTAAGTAAAATTAATGATAAAATAACTTACAGGTTGGATTTGGGGCACTAGGCCTAGGGTTTCAGTAGTAATGAAAGGAAATGAAAACAGCATACCTGATGAACTTTGTAGACTGGTGCACTGTAGATAGAGACGTAATCACATCACAAAGAACTGAATAGTGAAATATTTTGGGGCCTTCAGTCTCTAAACAACTCAAGAAGATCTTCAGCTCAAATAGATCCAGATTTGGACATTACTGAATACAGTGAGGTTGCGCAAGTCCGACCACCTGCCTGACACAGCTTACATGTTGTGACAAGTTGGTAAAACAGATGATTTGTTAAATACAGTACTGTAGTTCACAGGTTGACAGATGAGCATATGTATGTGTCTACTTAGTTTGTAACTTGTGATACAACAATTAGACGTTTTATGTGAGTGTGCATTTGCTTTTTATACATATTATATTTATACATTGTTATATGTATTATGTGTATATTATATTATATGTATTAATTGTTAAATGTGTTATATTTATACATTTTTTATACATTGTTACATTTTAGATTTATTTTAGGCCTAGGTACTGTATGTTGTTTTTCTTAACTTCAAAATTTCATTTTTGTAACATACTATAATGAGTACAGTGTCGATTTTATTATAAATAGTTCTCTTTTTGACGAATCCCTGATAATCTGTCCTTTTTTGTAACCGATTACCTCAGACAAGCAAATGTCAGGTTATTGCAACCTCACCATATATTACTGTTCCATCATTTAGGTGCTAGTATCACTTGGACACAATAGGTACCATCTCATTTATGTGCTTTTTAATATTACCATATAATTTACAATGTATCAGAAGTTGTAAATTAAATTACTTCAAATTATAATGTAAACATTTTGTAATATTACAACATTATCTTGCATAGTCTCTAGACATTTTTTCTATACAACCCTCTATGTTGGCCAATTCTTCATCGCTTATTTGTGTCCCAAACTTGTTACAATTAAATATACATTTAATGTGTTTATATTATAGACTCATTTTAATCATCAAATTTATTACATCATCAAATTAAATAATCTAAATACGTTTGTTTGATCTAATAAAAATATATTTTCAACTTTGAGCTTTAGAAGTTTAAAATATTCTTAAAATATTTAAGTCTGACAGGAAAAGTAATCAAGATTAATTTATAAAATAAAATTAATTTTAATTTATAAATAATCTTTTATAATTAATTAATAAAAGATGCTGCATGCCGGAAGTATCGACAGGTAGGCTTTGGATGTCACATGTCTACAAACTATTTCTACCTAAGGTTGAAGTGGATGATGACACTCCACATGTCAGTCCCTATGTATTATCTGATCTTATTGTGAATGCGAGATCATTCATTAACAACATTTACTACCACAGAATTACAGTAAAACCGGATAGTTCGACTTTGTGGACCATGGAAATGTCAAATTAAAGGAATGTATGGTAAAAATGAATAAAGAATTTTACAAAGAAATTGTACTACATTTCCTCCATGAATAGTTAAATATTCAACAAAACTAAAAACATATTACTGTAACAATGTATGCTTAACTGTATTGGTATGGAGTTACAGTATGTAGTTTCATGTACTTCTGTAAGTACTACATTCAGTCCCTCCTGTTGGTAAAGTAACTTAAAGTATCAATAAATTTGTACTATCTTACCGTTATTTACTTAGACACATATTTCGTTTATTGCACCAGGCTGAACCTTGCACAGCCTGCTACAGACAAAACTTCCCAAGTCACCATGTTGAAGTTTAAGTAGTGTTGAACTATTGAGCTTCTTCTGTAATATTAATATTGTTTATCTAAATACAGACTATTCTATTCTTCAGCAAACTTAACTAAATTCATTAGACATAATATTGTTAATTATGATCTCACACTGAATTTGAACAGACTCTATTAAGATTTATTTTGTATCTTATTTAATATTTATGTCAAAGCATGATATTTTATATTTAGTACATTTTTTACTATGTAAACAGTATTTTGATTAATAAAGCATAAATAAAATTCTGAACATCGCATTCTTATTCAGTATAACCTGAAGTATAATTAATTTATACTATTATAAAACCTATCATTCAACATTCAGAGGAGGTAAGTCCAGTGAGTAAGAGCATAAATCGTGAGATATTGAGTTAAGACAATCGTGAGATATCTATCACCACTGTACATGTAAGTGCGGATGCGGGTGTTGGATCTCGCCATCGTACGCGTAGGTGGGTGGGTCATCATCACTGTACGTCTAAGGGCGGGTGGGTGGGCTATCACCACTGTACATCTATGGGTGATGTGTTATAGATTCATTAGGGAAAGGGTGTTACAACAACACAACACAGCTGGAAACCTGTCTTCTCAGTAAAGTTCAACCTTCATAAATCAACAAAAGAACTGAATCGTAGTAGATACATTTTTTTGAACACAGACATACTGGAGGAAAAATGTTTTGTTATTCGGGTTTTATTTCTTAGCTTAACATTTTTTAGTGGAATTTTACAGCAGAAACTCGGTTGTTTAAATGCTTAATAACTTTTAACCATATTCATTGAAATATTTGGTATATGACCATGGGGGTCCACCAGATTTCCTTAATTTCTTTTAATCAGTCAATATCAACACTATGAACAACATCTTGAATATATGAATTCCTTCTTGAAAATACCTACTTTTATTCAATATCTCAGTTATTTATTGTATGAACAATTGAATGTATTTGTATTTAGGATTTAAAAAATACTAATGATTATTGTAATACAGTATATATCTTTTTTTAAATTTTGCTGTCAAGAATCTGTATTTCTGGGGAAATTCCTATGGATTTGTGTTACCAATAATAAAAAAATCAATTTAATTACCAATGAGGCTAAAAATTATGTCTATTATAATGGGATTGATTTATTTTTTTGAAATATTTTATATATGCAATAAATGTTAAGTGTCTTTATATCATAAGAATAAATTTTGGAAATGATATGCTAATAAAAATGAATGTAGGCATTGTCTTAGTTTGTACTTTTCACAAAAGGTTATGAAGTGTTATTTGACAGCATAACTGCTTGCTTAGTGCTCTGATTGATATACCTTTCAGGAATGGGTCACTTTGAATTAGTAGGGTTCTCCCAACAAAACAAGAAGTACATTTATACCTAAAATAAAAGAATGTTCATTATTATCAACAAGTCATATTTTAGTTTCCAAAAAATACAGTTTCCCTTATAAAATTTAAGCTACTATTTAAACTCCAGAGTTTCTTCACATTTTTCTTCTTGAATCATGAAATTGGGAAATTTATGAAAAGATATTTAATTTGATGGAGGCTTAAAATCCTGTCAGGTTTTTCATATCTCTTAATAGTTCCAAAATTAATTTTACAGATGAGAGGATGCCCTGTGATTGGAAAGAATTGCTCAAGCCAAAGAGTCAGTTGAGGCTACAGCATTGTTTATAACGCATAATTCAAAACAAATTACCAATACGTGTGGCCCATAATTATTGTTGACCTCATGTTGTTACAGCTTGTTGGATGCCCTCTTAGCAGCTTAATTCAAATAAGAATCATTTCAACATGTACATGTTTCTTCTTGCAGGTTTCACAAAATACTCCTTGTTTCTGAAAAAAGATGCTTTTTAACATACCCCTTGAATCATTAGGCCTTTTACCTATAACTCTGAGGTTGTTCAATATGTTACTTCCATAAAGTGGTTGAATAAAGTTATCTAAAAGCTCTCAAATACTCTTCGTCAGTTAGATTCTACTTTTACAGTAATAATAATTGATGTTTGTAAGAGGTGGAGGCAGAGAAACTTAAGAGCGTTACCCTCAGGTGACACTGGGAAGTATAGTGCACTATACACCAAATATAAGAATTATATGAGAAGCTATTTCAAACAGTTAAAATACTGTATGTCACTAAGTGAATTTATTATTATGTTATTATTATTATACATTCACTATTCTAATCACTTTTGTTTTTCAGTTGATGAATCATAGTTACCTTCACCGGAAGTATCGAAGACCGCCCTGGTAGAGTACAGATGGGTGGCAAACAGGATGAACACAGGAAGTATCAAAGATAGCCCTGGCATAGTATAGATGGATGACAAAAAAGATAGACACCGGAAGTATCAAAAATTGCCTTGGCTGAGTACAAATGGGTGGCAAACAGAATAGACACCGGAAGTGTGAAAAAATAGCACTGACATAGTATAGATGGGTGACAAAAAGGATAGACATCGGAACTATCAAAGATTGCCTTGGCCAAGTACAGATGGGTGGCAAACAGGATGGACATTGAAAGTATCATAAATGTGCCTGGCAGAGAACAGATTGGTGGTGAAAAAGATGGATACAGGAAGTAGTAAAATATTGTCTTGTGTCAGCCAGTGGTCCAAGAAAACTAAGGTACTGTGTTAAAGGTAATATACAGTTATATAATAAATGAATATAAAACCAATCGTCATACAATAATGGCACCTGAATAATGAATGGTCTGCCACAAGGATCGGCTGTTGCTCCTCTTCTATTCAATATACTGTATACCCTGCTGACATTCCCGCCATATAGTTTAGAAAATTTATATAATGGGGATGAAATGGATCTCGCAACTCCATGCGAGGACTAATGAACACTTAAGACCAATAGAATGGACAAGTCCATATATCCCAGCATTGCAAGGACTGATGCAGTGACCGCCATTTTATCTTACCAAAAGAGTAAGATCAAAATATGTCTGGAAGAGTAAAACATTTTAATGTGCACGGTTGAAATAATCTGCAATTTAAAATACAGTACTTATAAATGAAATAAAATTACTAAATTTTGATGTGTTCAAACAATTAGTTTATGATCATGATAGTGTAGTTTACAATATTTAATTTAATTTTATTATTTGTTAAATAAATTATTAAAGTTGATTTTTGTACATAGATCTTAGATTGTAACATGAAAAAGTTAGTCAGCTGCCAACATTTTTATTTTATTGTCAGAGAAGTGATGTAAGCGGGAGATATATAGACAAATAGTTATATTTACATAATGAGATTTTTTTTAATTTGTCCACTTTTTTTGATTATATTTTGAAGTTATGCTATTGACTCGCTCTTAAGATCATGTACACGCAGAGTCATAAGAGTGGATAGAAAAGTTATGAAGTAATTAATCTATTGCAATTACTTGTGTAATTGTCTTGTACACACTATTAATTACAGTATTTAAAAAGTATTACATTTATAATATTCATAATCTTTAGTATTATGAATGTTATAATGTTCACTTTAGCCCCTTTGTGGAACTCAGCCTGTGGCCTCGTGAGGAAGCTTGGCCTCGCCAAGATACTGCTACAGGCCCCTTTGTAGAACTCAGCTTACGGCCTTACGAGGGAAAGTTCGACCTGTGGCCTCACCAAGGCACTCTGCTACAGTCCCATTTGTGTATCTCGGCATGTCGCCTCGTGAGCAAAATCGGCCTACTGCTCGCCAGAATTGTTAAACAGTATGACCATGAATTTTGGTTGTGGGGCATTGGAGCCCCTAAACATAGGGTTTTCTTAAATCTTTCGATAAATTAGTATTTAAGAGAAGAATATCTTTAATTTGATGCCCTATTTGGGTGTATTATGTTAATCATTATCCAATTTAGGGCTTTGGAGCAAAATTTTTAATTGAGGTGGGAGCCGACCCGTTGAACGTTCTCTTTCCCAAAATATGATTGCATAATGAGATTTAGAAGATAAATACCTATAGTTTGATATCCCATTTGGGCATTTTATTTTAGTATTACTCTTTTTCTGGTTTTAGGAGGTATTTTTTTTGTTTTGGGGGCATATACTTATTATTCGTCCTTTTGACAATCTGATGGTATATTTATATTGAGAAGAAAAGTAGCTTTAAATTGAACACCCACTTGAGAGGATAAGATCAGTTTTTAAAAATTTTGCTTTTACAAAAATTGTGATTTTTGGGCCCCCAATACCTCACATTTTTCGAGTATTTAAGCTGAGATCCATGTATAAGCTACGCGTTTGGTAAGTGTGTACAACTGTGAAGGTTTGAACAGTTTACTTAAGCATTTTCTCAAATTAGATCATAAAAATGACTTTTTTTGTGATTTTCCCATAAAATCACTTTTGTGTACATTTTTCTGGAGGTTTCATACCAAGAGCTTTAATTCTAGTATACACTTTATGGGGGTATGATGCCGGGAAGTGCCTCAACATTAGTGTCAGTTAGTGAGTGAGTCATTACATTAAGCTCTATAGTACCACAGAATATAGACAGATATCTGTATATATTCTGTGATAGTACTGCACTTGCTTCGCCCCCAAACCTCCTTCCAGTGTAAGCATCAAGGCTAACCAAGATGATCACAGTTGTCAACCCAAGCTGATTTCTGCCCAAACTGATCACGAATGCTATCAAATTTGTACACGATTAGTACTCAAGACGATAACAGAGCTACCCAAGTTGATCAAGGCTATTACCAAAGTTAATAATGAAGTGGGAAGACCCAAGCCTCTCATAAAATGAAATAAAATAAAATGAAAAAGTCTTTATTTTATAAGACGAGGTTTGGACTAGTCAGTTCTCTCTACTACCTAACCTTACGTAGAGCACTGCCCTCGGTCCTTGAAGGGATGCCTAGCTCCATGGTCGGTCCGTGATATATAATGAATGCTACATAAGTTAATCCTGGTTTACCAAGTAAATCACGGGGAAACCTACATTGATCATGGGGGCTACCCAAGTTGATGATAGGTTGTAACCGAAATTGAACACGAGTACTACCTACGTTGATCAAAGGACTACCTACGTTGATCTACACAAGTTGATCACGGTGGGGCTACTCAAATTAATTACGGGGGCTACCCAAAATGAAAATGGTTGGTTACCCCAATTTATCAAGTAGGGCTGCCAAAGTTCATCATGGGGGCTAAATAAATTAATTGATCAAGATGAACCACCTTTGTTGATCACAGGAGGCTACGCAAGTTATTCAAGAGGGGGCTGCCTAAGATAATTAAGGTTGGCAACAAAAGTTAATCACGGGGCTACCCCAGATGATTACGTGTGGTTAAACCCCCCCCCCCCGGGGGACTATCTAAGATGCTCAAGGGGAACTATCTAAGTTTAGGACGGTCGGCTACCCTAGTTGATTATGGGGGCTACATACGTTGATCATAGGCAGCTACCTAAGTTGATCACGTGCGCTACGGCTGATCACGGGTGCTTTATAATATGATAACGGCTGACTACCACAGTTGTTTATCAGGAGCTTTCCAAGTTGATTACAGGCTACACAAGATCATTACGCGTGGTTACCATAGTGGATTACGGGGGACTATAAAAGATCATCATGGGGGCTACCTAAATTGTTAACGGCCGGTTAATCTAATTGATCAGGGGACTACCCAAGATAATCATCCAAGTTGATCACAGGGGGTTCCCAACATGATCACGGGTGCTAAGCAAGTTGGTCATGAAAATCTGCCCAAGTTGATCATAGGGGCCAACCAAGGTCACTACGGAAAGTAGCCTAAGTTGTTGACGGGTACACAAAACAAAACAGTTGATGACGGTACAGACCGCGCGGCGAAGGTCCGGCGGCCTGGAACTCGTCGAGCGGTGATAGGCAGCGGACGGGTGGGTGGCCGATATACCTGCAGTCCTACAAACATTTGCTACTGCCAAACTTTCAAACGCAGCGAGTCTTCACACTATTACTTATAAAATAAGATGAGTTAATTTTGACCTATGGATCCACCTTCAGAACGTTTCCAGACTGCGTGCGATATGTTTGCTTGTGGTTTAGGAGTGATAAGAATATTTACTTAAATGTGTAAAAAACAATTATTTAGTAGTTTATATGGTTGTTTTTATTTAACTACTGTAGTGTAATAAATACAGTATATGGAACCCACAATAAGTGTATTAAATGTTGGTGTTTTTGGCGGGAGAACACTGCCGTAAGTTTGGGGTCGGAGCCCTGTTTTCCGCCCGAGTCGCGGTCCAAGTTGGCGGATCTTGCCTCACACAGCGTATAGGCCATGTCCTCTTTATTTATATTCTGTACTCACTGGGTCACACGCTTTTCTATACAACGTGCATATTATTTGTTTACATTGGTGTTTTAAGAGTAAAGTGCTTTAAGTGTTTTAAGAGAATTTTATGAATAAATCGTAAAAATTAAATAAAAGTTAGTGCTACAGTTACTGTTTATTGCTGGAAGAGAACTCTGAGAATGGTACGGGGTTGAATAACAATAATAGTGATGATGTATTCACTAAGAGCTTGTGGTAACTGAAAATCTTCTGTCTGTCGCACTTAACCGCACCTCCCCACTCTTAGATGTGTGTTTTGTTTTTCAATTATTGGTGTTATCATATGTCTAACAGTTTTCTACAATGTTTCATCCATTCTCATATAGTTACGCCAGTCACCTGGTTTGGTTCTAAGCTCTCTCATTATACTAGTATGCGACAGAAGATTCCTAGGGATATCACAATTAATTGTTCATTAGTTAACGACATCGCACTAAAAGATCTCACCAAGTTTTGTATAGAAACGAAGTTATACCAAGTTTTGTATAGAAAAGAACACCAAAGTTTTGTATAGAAACGAAAACTGATGGCATATCTGTCAGGCAGCTTGAACAGTGTGTACGGGCATCAGATTTGGCTCATCCGGCGACGGGACAGGCGGCTTGAACAGTGTGTACGGGCATCAGATTTGGCTCATCCGGCGACGGGACAGGCAGCTTGAACAGTGTGTACAGGCATCAGATTTGGCTCATCCGGCGACGGGACAGGCGACTTGGAACAGTGTGTGCGGGCATCAGATTTGGCTCATCCGGCGACGGGACAGGCGGCTTGACAAGAAACTTGATGGTGTGTACGGGCCTTAACAGTCAATAGTAATTAGCCAATAATATTTCTGCATTCCCTATTTTGGCGATTTCAGCCAAAGTCAGGAATCACGTGTTAGTATATCTAAATAAATAGAGTAGTTGAACACCAGTATTATATTCTTTTTTGGATTACTGGTCTGAGGACGGTGAACGTGGATTGCCTAAATCGATCACCATAGTATTTGTGCTTATATTGTTATATATAATGTGCATCTTGTAATTGTATTGTAATATATTTGTGCATTTTATACTTGTATTTTAGTAGCCTATATTTGTGAATTTTGTCCTTGTATTGTAATATATTTGTGCATTTTTTACTTGCATTGTTGTACGTTTGTGCATTTTGTGCCCATATTGTATTATATTTGTTCATATTGTACTTGTAGTATATCTGTAGAATTTGTACGTATATTATATTATAGTTTATTTGTGAATTTTGTACATGTATTTTAGTATATTTGTACATATTATAACTTATTTGTGTATAACGTATACTAACATTGGTTTTTTTAATGTACCAATACGTATTATGGCAATTAAAAAACAATGTTAAATTGTAAGTGCCATTTGTGTGTACTAAGTGCAAGTAGGTATTAAACGTTGTTTGCCTGTAAACCACATTAGAATTTTCCAGAAATTTTTAAACATTGATTGCCTCTAAGCCATATTAGACATTTCCAAATGTTGAATTAATATCTCGATTCGAGAGGTTAGTATATTAATTTTGAGTTTGCAAAACTAAATTAACAAGTTTAAATTCTAAAAGTTTGGGCACACGTTAATTCATATTTCGGTCAAAATCCGTTATATGCCCCAACTACATTTTTCTGCAGCATTGTTTAATAAAGGGATACATAAACCTAACCTAACTTAACATCCTAACCTATCTTAACCTAACTCAATCTAAGTGCTTGCTGATCACGGGTGCTACCCTAGCTGATGACAGACGCTGCCCAAGCTGGGAATGGTTGCTACCCAAACTGATCACGGGAGCTACCAAATTTGAAAACGGTTGCTACCCAACCTGAAGATGGATGCTGCCCAAGCTGATCACGGTTGCTACCCAAGTTGATCACGGGTGCTACCCAAGTTGATCACGGTTGCTACCCAAGTTGATCACGGTTGCTACCCAAGCTGATCACGGTTGCTACCCAAGTTGATCACGGGTGCTACCCAAGTTGATCACGGTTGTAACTTAAGTTGAACACGGTTAACACATACAATATGCATCTCTTCATTATTTAACATTGTTGTGGGAAAATATAGTTGGGGGGCATATAACGGATTTTTACCCATATTTATTTTTAGTTATAAGACGCGTGTTTGTTAAGTTATTACGTGTAGGTTTTGAGGTAGATGAGAAAAGTCCGTCACAAAAGAAGATCTGCTAGAAACCTTGTTTGTATAAATGAGTTAAAAAAAGTAGTTGTTTTAATCAATGGTTTATACAAATTTCAAATATCACGTTTTCAGTAAACCAGAAGTGCCTTACGAGTTGTGCTCTAAGATGCACTTTAGTTTGAACAGTGAATTAAAAAGAAAAGAGCAATATTTGATTTATATTAATGCTATGTAGGGCTACAAATGCTATAGCCATCAGAAAAAAAATTAAAATGTGTCTCATGTATGAGTAACTACGTCCGTAGCAATTCACAAAATGATGAACGAAAAATATATATACAAAGTTGTATTTCATTAAATAATTTGTATTACATGAATAAAGAAATAAAAAATAAAATAAATTACTTTAATAACTTCCAAATATCCTTGAGAGCTACGTTTCCATTTTAACCTTCAAAGTCATTCTGTGAATCACCTCAAAGGGCTATTTACATAAGGTATTATCTCTGAGAGATACAAAGCGGTCTTGACAAGACGTCAGGCTGTTACAGCGAGGCCAGATGCTCTGTAGTACACATACCAGGCTAGGTGTAGCTAATCTCTTGCTGGCAAGCGGCTTGCCCATATCGGGACCATCAGATGGTGCCGCCCCCACCCGCCTGCCACTCATGACCTCCAAAATCGAAGTCGATGGCCTTGACCGGTGCTCTGTCAAATCCATAGAGCTGACCTTCCATTACAAGCGGCACGTTCTGACAGAAATGCCAACTGTCGCGATGTCGAAGACCCGCCCTACCCGGGACCACACATCACCGCGGACAACTACAAGCGGTTTCTGTAATACCTCATCAGAGATCCCCAGCTGGAGGAGTCGTGTTGTGGCCGCGCGATATCGTAAACACTAGGAGAATCATAAAGCCATCGAGCTCCGGGAGGATAGTAAATAAACCCCCCAAGAATACACCACTAGGCTGGTACCAGACTAAACAACCAACATCGATAGAAACAAACATCGATTATCTGACGATTCATAGGCTGAACAACGCAACATCGATAAAAACAAACATTTTTTATCTGACGATTCATGACTGAAAAACCGCAGCATCGTTACAAACGAACATAAGATACAACAAACATTGTTTATCTCACAATTCATAGGCTGAAACAACACAACAACGATACAAACATTGTTTATCTGACGATTCATAGGTTTAAACAACGCAACATCGATACAAACATTGTTTATCTGACGATTCATAGGCTGAAACAACGCAATATTGATTCAAACAAAAATTGTTTATCTGATGATTCAATAGACTGAAACAATGCAACATCGATATTCGATACAAACTCTCATATTTTACCCGACGATTCGATAGGCTGAACGATGTATATTCACTGTCAAACTTGTCTATCTTTGCTGAGATAAGAGAAAAACTATAGAAATTGTAATGATTACGATAATCGTTACAATATTACCTTTGTTTCATCTATAATCGTAACATGATTGGAGGTTACAGAACTGTTTATAGTGGCATAATTATCTTTGGTGATAGCATTTTATAATGCTACTGTTTTTTTTTCTGGTGACATCTTTACTACTGTAATCATTGTTTGAAATGAGAACAATTTTTTTATAACGTCATAAATTGGAGAACCTAAGTTTGTTTTGTGATAAGATTTTTCTTGTAATAGTATTACTGGTGAATTGGTTCTTGTGATGACTAGTTTTTTGTTTTTAGAAAACATTAATATTTGTGGTGATTTTTAAAAATAATTTTCATTTTACTAGAAGGTGGCGTTAATTTTTTTTCAGTTTTTCATACATTACTACTTTTTTTATGTTTAAGCATTATTTAAGCTTGTATTGTATTTGTCAGCTGACGCCGTTATTTGACGCCCCGCGTGTATTTGTCGCAGTGTAGCCCGTGTAGCCTGTACAGACGTGTGCGGGCAGTATCAGAATAAATAAGGCTCTCTACCAAAATCGTATGATACATTTCGGGATAACTTGTATAACTAAAAATAAATTGACATAATTAGATTAGAAATATTGCAAAATATAATGTGAATTTGTCAATACTGCATAGTTTTACATACGTCAACGTTTACGTTAAAAAAAAAAAAAAATAAAAATAAAAAAAAATAACTGGGTTAAAAACGTAATGAGTAAGTTTGGTTATACTTGTTTTTAAAATTAGATTTTGTAAGTCAAAATCGTATCTAAGATGAACTCTCCCCAAAGTTGATTAAAATGAAATATTCTGTAACCTCTAAGAACTGAAAACTCCGTACATAGTTAGAAGATAAAAAGAAATAGACATTTGCATAACAAATTGAATTTATTTTAAAAGAAAATATGCCATTTTTTATTTGAATTAACTGAGCCTATTCTTTACAATTTACATTTGAATGTTTAAATTACATATATATGTATAAAAAACAGCATTATTGCAAATTCTTGTAATCTATTGTCCTCTCACTAACGTTAATTCAGTTTGATATTATATCTAATTTAACTAGAGATCTGTGATCTACTATATGTTGACTATAGTGTATAATCTGTCCCTGAATATTCTTGCTATAATTTTTACTATTTTTAACTTTTGATTTATATTTAGGTCTACATATTATTTTCTTTTTTAATGTTTTATAGAAGACTAGATGTACCCGCCCGCTTCGCCGGTCATAATTTTGTAGGAGGCATGTCATAAAAAGTAAACTGCAAAACAAATAATTATTTATTTTTATTTTCACGTTCCACCACATGTTTTAATTACCGAGGAAAAAAGGTTAATACCAAATACAGATCACCTGATCAAGTAAAAGTAGTGTTGATTTCACCTACATTCTCAAGGTGAAATGTAGAACTACAATAAATCAAAACATATACAGTACTGTTGTTGTGAGAACTTCAATCTGCTTATGGCATGTGAAACTACATTAAACCACACAGTCATATGTTTTTTGTAAACAATTCAGATTCTCCATTTGAATAACATGGGATCTTTAGGAGCCCGTGGGGCGGGACCCTGTGGACAGATCTGCATCAAACTTCACAGAAACCATCTCGGGAGTATACAGGACAATATCCTAAAGTTTCATGGCGATAGGTTGGATGGTTTGGCAGCGCTTATAATTTACTGCAAACCAAACAGACGTATAAGACCAATTAAGTATATTATAATCACCAACCTAATTATTTTAAGAAGATTTTAAGGGCCAAATTAAGTGCTAGACATTAAAGGGAACAGTTATTATTAAACAAAAAGAAATCAATTAAGCATATTATAAAGGTAAAAGTATCCTATATAAAACCGAACTAATTTTACTTAATGTGACTGTTCTTATGTGGTAAGTAAATGTTCTATAAAGTTACAACTGTCTTGCCTTTAGGAACACGAGGGTAGACTGGGGTTTTACCGGTAACAAGTTATAGGAGAGCTATACAAAATGTTTATTTTGTCTTAGGGGAAAATCTTCTGGAAGTAGTGTGGGGTCTTTACCCTCTAAAATCAGTTGACACTTTGCCCTAGAAAATATATACAATTTTACTAATTCTATTAAAAACATTGTAATAGTTATTCATAAAATTATTTATCTTATAATATGTTGTCTCATCATTATTTCTACTCACATTATTTGTGGCGGTAATTTTGTGTTATTAATATGATAGTTACGTGCTTGAGAGGCAGTCAATATGCGTCTCCACAGGTCAAGAATCTATATTTATAAAAGAGGATGTTTGTATGTATATATATATATATATATATGTTTGAAGTTTATACGCTGCCAAACCATCAAACCGATCGCCATGAAACTTTAGGATGTTGTCCTGTATACTCCCGAGATGGTTTCTGTGAAGTTTGGTGCAGATCCGTCCACAGGGTCCCGCCCCACGGGCTCCTAAAGATCCTATGTTATTCAAATGGAGAATCTGAATTGTTTACAAAAAACATATGACTGTGTGGTTTAATGTAGTTTCACATGCCATAAGCAGATTGAAGTTCTCACAACAACAGTACTGTTTTGATTTATTGTAGTTCTACATTTCACCATGAGAGTGTAGCACACACTACTTTTACTTGATCAGGTGATCTGTATTTGGTGTTAACCTATTTTTCCTCGGTAATTAAAACATGTGGTGAAACGTGAAAATAAAAAATAAATAATTATTTGTTTTGCAGTTTACTTTTTATGAAAATGAAAGACGAGACAACGTCCGCCGGGTTCAGCTAGTATGTTTATAAATAAAATAATTCACTTAGGCCTATATTAAACATTATAGTAGCCTATTGTATAGTGACCCACCATCGCACAAAACTGAGCCTCACTAAAGGTGAGTGACAATGCACCAACTCAGGAGGTGGAAAAAACTAGGTTAGTGGACAAATATTGTTTACTGAACAAGATAAATATTGATTTTAAAAAATTGTACATAAAAACAAGTTTACATCAGTAGAAAAGAGTTGTTATTGAGTAAACAAGTGAAAAGAAGACGGAAAAACTGTGACTGGTAACGGCTCATGACAAATTAGAATACATATTGAATTTAAATTAAATATTATTTAACATTTTTAATTTGCCTTGAGGCTAAAAAAAACGACAAAAGAACACTTAATTTGGCCTAACCATAAAAAAAACATAGAAAATCCGGTATACCTAACGTTTATCAGAAATGAAATAATAAATAATAATGACAAAAAACCATAAAAAACAGGGAAGACTCAGTACTAAATTAAAAAACAAAATTAACTAAAAAGAATAAATAAATATATGAATTAACAAATGAACAACGGTTCAACAGACACTAATTTTTGGAACCAACTACACTGAGTCCTGCGGGTGTGGCAGGGTAGCTCATTATTAAAAATTCAAAATGTAAAATGAAAATTTTAGCGGCTTCTTCCTTTGAATGGTTTGCCAATATTTTGAACGTATTTCATTTAGACCTTTTCAAGCTTATGGATGGAGTGTATTAATATTCCAAATCATTATTTCAGAGGGAGCGTTAAAGACAACTAATTTAATGTAAGCTAAAGCTCTCCTCCCTATGTTGAAGATACGACAAAAAAAAACTAAACAGACGAGTCTGGACCGTTGTCTAATGTTTAAATAATCGAAAAATGTCTTTAACGAAAAAAGAAACCAAACCACGTTGTTCATTAGTAATGTAACAGCCAAATAGTCAAGCAACAAAGGGACTTGCAGCTTATATTGTGGAGTTCGGGCTATGAAACGTTGGTCTGATTTTCAACTAAAACTGACATGCTTGATACTCAGTTCCTCTCGTGAAAAATATCAAGAAATATGACCAACATTCAACACGACACGCTACATTATTAGGTTAATGTCCTAGTCGAGGGCAACCATTGAGTGAACGCTGTTTTTGTGAGGAAAGAACCTTCAATCCATAAATCATTTTTGCTTTGAGTAGTTTGGTTACAGCATTACTACAGAGTATGCAGAGATAGTCGCCATATTGGTTTCAATCGTATAAGAGCAAAGTAAATACTGAACATCACTGTGACTAAACGATTTGTTGGAAAATTGTAATTTATACATCGTTCAAAGGAGCGTAAAAGTTACTTGAGGACCCACTTATTAAGATTTAAAAGTTCATTTGTATTTTGTTGAAAATTATTTACTAATAAACTAAAATTCAATATTTTTTTAACCATTCATAAACCAAACATTTTTTAATTAAAAAAATTGGATTGTCCAGTAACTTTTACGCTTTTTCAAACGACTTAAAAATTATATATACTGGAGTGTCCGTGTTAAATGGTAGTCAAGGTTCAGATGTTGTGTAGGGGAGGGAACTGAGTGTCAGACTTGTCAGTTAGCTGAAAATCAGACCAACACTACGTGGTTCGGATTCCACGTAAAGCCGTAGGTCCCATAGTTGCCCTGGCTATTGGGCTACTGATAAATAGTCCTTTCTGAGCTAAGTCGAACTCAGATAGTAACAATGACTACACTCGTTCATGTACACTCATCACACTCATTCACTCCTCATATTCGCCCATATCTCTACGATCGGCGTCTTAGAGATGAATAATAATGAATGAATATAACTTTCCGACAAATTTTTAAGTCACGGTGCTGTTCCATTATAAAAATTGCTGTTATGGGATTAAAATGAATATGGCAACTACTTCAGCAGACTGTAAATTAATTTTTGATGAATTGTAAATAAATCAAACTCTTATTTTAGTTCTGATAGATTTTAGGATACAACAAGCGCATCTCTCGTTTGGCCGTATTCCGCAAACGATGAATAGAAGAACATAAAACTCTTTAGACAACTAGATACGAAGTGCCAGTATAAACTTCAAGATTTGATGCGTTAACCTATATATCACAAAGGGTGTGCGCTAGTACTTGTAAGCGAGAGGTACTTGACGATTTATCCTCTGCCGTTCCTCTCTGCTCGCATTACATCCTGGCGACTCGCAACGATCAAATATATCCTATTGTTGCGACAATGCAAATGCTCTAGTACGACGCCTGGCTTCAAGATGCTCGTATTTGTCATCGTTATTGAAATGGAGACAACAAATTCTGCTAGGACTGTCACTAAATTGAATTGTTCTCCGGTGCTGAGTATGCTAATAGAGACGATGTTGTGTGGGTCGACTGTGGGCGAGTCGTTCCGTCATCCAGACAGATGCTATGACTGATTTCCGCAGGTGTCCTGAGTGATCGAACGAGCCACCAATTTGTTTCTCTAGTCGATATCACCGATTGATACGTTCGACTGTCGACTTTCACTCGGACACATCTAAGTGTGGTCTAAAAAGGTAAGTCGTCAGCATGCAATAATAGATTTTAGACATGAAAAAAAGTGTTTAACAGGACATTAAGACAAGAAAATGAGAAAAAGGAAACCCATATTACGACGGCGCATGACTATTCTGTGAAAATGAAATATAAACTAATAACCGTACCACAGGTATAACATTACTGATACATTAGAAATCACGCCCATAAAACGCGCAATTTCTAAGGACGACTAGAATAATGACACAATAAAAAGTAATTAGAAAAGTAATTTGTAGTCGTAAATTATTAATAGAAGCATTAAATAGAAAAAAGAAAACTGTGTGCTCATATGGGACTGTGAAACCAGTTTTCTGTTAGTTGAAATTAGTTCATTTTCGGTTTTCACAGTTAGCGCCAGTAGTCTCTCTCTATCTCTCGTCATCCCTCTCTCTCTGCGTCTCTCTAGTACTCTTTGAAGTGACTAATAGCTAAGTTCAAAGTACGCCAAACAGACGACCGAGCGCTTATTTGTAACCAATCAATTAACGTTAGATAGCAACACGTATGTTAGTCTACAGTATTGCCTCCGACAGTCTTTTTGTTTATATAGTGAATGGTGGACGCAAGTTGCTAATTGAGTAGATAATATAAATAATATTAATAATAACAGTCAATAAAGAAAAAGGTCTAACATATATATCTACCCAAAAATAAGTAGACATACCAGGTGTCCCACGAAGAGGTTGCTCTTTTTTATTTAAAATGCCAAACATTTCGAACATGCTACTCTTCAGTTATAATAAATAGGTATGTACAAAATTAAACACAACTCGTCTCATTGGCCTTCATAAGAGCTGACTTCCATCCATAGCTATCTATTCACTGGTAGCAACAAAACAAAGATGTTGCATTGTCTTCTATGCAATAAAACAATTTGAATTTGAAGCATATTGGAAAAATTTCCAAGGTATCAACAAAAGTTCCTCTTCAATCAATCTAATTAATTCATCAACTGCAATGTAGTCAGAGTAAACCCTTTCCTTCAAAAAGCCTCAATAGCAAACGGAGGCTATCTTAGAGGCGATCTTAGAGGCAGTCTTTGAAGCTGCTGCCACAACCTATTCGATGGTTGGGAACATTTTGTTCTAAAATTGCTTTGTTCACATTAGGATAATGAGGAGGAGCTCTATCCTTCTCGAAAAAGCCCCTCATCTCTGGCTGAGAAAGATAAGTAACTATGTGGTTGGTTAACATTGATGCATAATCTGTCCCCAGTAATTGTCATACTATAAGACATATCCTTAGATCCATTGATTTAGTGTTCTACTCGCGTAAGAGATATGGATTTTATGGATTGTAATAATGACAATGTATGTCTGTTTACAGATCCTATTCGGTAAAATGTAGGTAGCTTCATCTGAAAATACGATTCCTTCATGCCACATGGCATCTTACTCAATCTTTTCAATTAATTAACTTCGAACAAAATGCCATTCGTCTGTCAGGGCTGCCCTTTAACATACTGTGAACTAAATATGTTTTATAATATTTTTTTTCTTGGCCTACCTTTGAACTGATGACTTCGGTATTCCATTAGCTGATGAAACTTTCCTGCTAATGAATTGGGCCTGATTGGAGGTTGCAGTGAAGCAGTCCATGTAATCTCTTAATTTTCAATGTTAGAAGATCTAAGTTATATATTTTTAATTGATCTAGTTTCTAGTACGGTAGTATTCTATTTATGTGATACGGTAGTACTCTATTCACTATTTCTCATATGTCTTTGAATGAAAAACTACATCTGTGTAGGTTTCTTGAAAACGCCTCATCATTTCATATTAATTTTCAAAGGCAATAGTCCAGGAACAAAATTTCACTGTTTGTTCAGTTGAAAAATGCATTTGTAAGATGATCACACTACACCTACATAAAAAGCAGGCATTTTTTGTACTGAATTGTTTCATTGTTGTGGGTTCACAAATTCAGCTGATCGATTTTGAATGGAATAAAGCAGCTGTTTCTTGTAAAAAATATTATACATATTATTAACGTGAAATGTGAAAATCCAACTTTACTATATAATTATAGGGGTAGAAAAAGTCTACAATGTACGGTGTTTGAAGTCTTAACATTCAAGATGTACAATTTTTATTTTTGATCTAAGTGTTTTTCATAACTGACCGTGTATAGAACCCCTTTAATCCTCCGGTTTTAGGGGAGGTTCTGGCTATAATTGAACATTATAGGGGTAGATATAGCCTACTCGTAATAATAATACAAACAATACCATTTACATTATGAGTGAAAATCAATCTAAGGATCTTGTGGATGAGGACTCACTCGTTAATTGACTTTAAAATAATACAGAGCATGTAATGACAGCTTGTTTAATTTAAAGATTCAGAGAGTTCTCATTTAAGGCCAACCGAACTGGCAAACAACTTTTTTGTTAGGTTCTCGCGAGAAAAAATCTATCAGAATAATTTTTTCCCAAGATGTTATCTTATCGCCATGCTGTCAGAACCTCTTTATCTTTCCACTTCACTGCTTGGTTCCAGGGTAGCTGAATCAAACATGTTTTAAATTTCCGTACAACGGTATTTAAAAAAGTTTCACATACGCGATGAAGTATAAAAAGGAAATAGGTACTAGGAAAAGATTTTTCCATGCACTAGAAGTGGTTTAATATATTTATGTATTTCTTAGTAGGAGTACACTATACGATTTATGTTGAAAGTATTCTCTTTTATTTGATCTTGAATGGTTTGTACGACAGATGATATACTTACTTTGTGAATTCTTCCGTAGCTGTTTTTGAGGTTAGGTAATAATAATTATTATTTTTTGTTAATAGTCCTTATCTCGCTTTGAAGATAAATTAATTTTTAGTTTTTGGAACTGTAAGATGGGTACCCACAGTTTAGAACTATACTATTTTGGTTACCAAAATGCTTTGCAAGCTCTAACTTTTATTGAAAGAACGTGACTGAGCAATAGTCCAAGGTATTGCTTAAAATCTTTTTTCTAGGTTGTTGTATTTTCTCAAAAGTATTCGATGTACGAATAGTATCAATATTAACAAATTAGGACACATCAAGGTGGTTTGTACTCTCTGAGTGTATTAAATGTGCTAGTCACCGTAAAACAAGGGCGTGTCTGAACCTGATTGGAAGACTAGGAGCTATCATCGATGATTTTCGAGATCAAATGATTTTTGTTGTGCTTGAGCTGGTCGGGTTATGTTTGTATATTGGAAATAGTATCAGTTGCCATATGTATTTATAGATTGGAGGACAGTTTACCATATTTTACAATCGTACTTATTCGTTGTGAGTTTATCATCAACATCAGTATTGAGTTGGTAAGTAAGTTTATTGACACTTTCGGTATTTGTTTACTGACAGGGGCTTATCATTAATCTATTTATTATACGACACAGATCATTATTAATGTAGAGAATATAGGATATCATGAGCACGTTGTATTAGCTAACGGATATAAGGTTTCTTTTTTTCTTTTTTTTTTTTGAAGAGGGCCAAATTTTCTCGTGAGTTATGGTAGATATACAGGGAGTCCAAAAAGTCTCAGAGCGGTTAAATATTTTTGAAAATTTTAATATAGAGCCAAAACAATTAATTGGTACCGAATTACTGGTCATAAAAATCTATTTTAACACATAATTAGTGACCCGCTAGGAGTTGAAAGAAAATCTTAAATGTAAACATAGATCCATATGCATAACATTTTAAAGGTATTAATTAGTAGAAAATAATGCCGCAAATTATACCCCAAAAGCCTAATTCCAAACAAAATGGCGGCACTCCAAAGTTTCAATACTTTATCCGTTACAAAATGGTGGTTCAAAGAGCTTTAACCACTACCAATTTGTTACGGATACAGCTTTTGAAGTACGGTTTGTGGCATTCTTCTTTGCTTGACCAGCATTTTACAATGATGTGCATATTAACCTATGCTTACTTTAAAACTTTTCTACCGACCCCTTGTGGACCGTCGCATGGAAGAATAGCTGGGCACTGAATACCTCTTAAAGTAGATGTCTGTGTACAGTAATCATGTGTGAAGTCTTTTAGCTTCATCTGGTATGGTTACCATAAAATTAAACCATTCTTGAACATGAACATAATATCAGTATTTTTACACTTTCGGACTCCACCATTTTGTTTTGAATTAATCTTTTGAGGTCTAATTTGTGATATGATGTTCTACTAATAATTCTTTTAAAATGGTATGCATATCGACATATGCTTACATTTAAGATTTTCTTACGACTCCTAGCGGTCCCCCTAAGGAGGTATCAGGTCACTGATTATTCGTTAAAATATATTTGTATGTCCAGTAACTTGATACCAATTGTTTTGGCTCTGTCTTAAAGCATTTTCATAATTATATAACCGGTCCGGGACATTTTGGACATTCTGTATAAATATGGGAAGTTGAATATCGTCTGCTTTGGGATGAAATATAACGAAATGAACATTATTTGATTATTTCATACATTATTGATACCTTTAGTGAATTGACAAGGTTGGCTAGATGGTAGATCTGCGACGTTAACGAGTTGCGAACATATCAGATATACGCACCAACAATGTATTGGCTTGTTAGACTTTATCTTCCCGAGATTGGGGTTGAAATATCACACTTCGACAACTGGGTTGGCCCAGAATGTAGGGTAGGGCTAGATTTCAGTTGCAGTTGCGTAAACAGCCACTAGAAGCACCCTGCTCTTCAGCCTACACTGTTTTGTCATTTGCACTCCCGTCTAATTTGCATGAGGAGCGAATATAGATCAACTCGGTGGGTGTCCCGCACTTTCTACTGTAGGACGGCCGTAGGCTGTGTGATGTGAGGTTGCCACTCTAGAAAGCGATCGCATCCTCACAAAGTGACGTAATTCTGAATTGATGCTGTTCTCTTTTAGTTGGCCTTATTTGGGAACTCTAATGGTTGCTTCCTAAGTTGCGTAGGCGATACTATAATGATGGAACATGATCTGTACAAAGGATCGTACTAGGACAGCATGGGTCATTTACTAATGAAAGCACATTCGGGACATCTAACATGATTGCAAAATCGATAAGTGTTATATGATGATAAAATGGTAGTATGACGCGTCCACTATGTGGTACAACTACCACATGAAGCCTCCACAAACTGAGAAGGTTACAATCAGTATAACGCGTCCACTATGTGGTACAACCACCACATGAAGCCTCCATTAACTGAGAAGGTTACAATCAGTATGACGCGTCCACTATGTGGTTCATGTGGTACAACCACCACATGAAGCCTCCACAAACTGAGAAGGTTACAATCAGTATGACACGTCCACTATGTGGTACAACCACCACATGAAGCCTCCACAAACTGAGAATGTTACAATCAGTATGACGCGTCCACTATGTGGTACAACCACCACATAAAGCCTCCTTAAACTGAGAAGGTTACAATCAGTATGACGCGTCCACTATGTGGTACAACAACCACATGAAGCCTCCACAAACTGAGAAGGTTACAATCAGTATGACGCGTCCACTATGTGGTACAACCACCACATGATGCCTCCTTAAACTGAGAAGGTTACAATCAGTATGACGCGTCCACTATGTGGTACAACCACCACATGAAGCCTCCACAAACTGAGAATGTTACAATCAGTATGACACGTCCACAATGTGGTACAACTGTAGCAAGATGTATCAATTTTTCTTCTTGACATTTTTGTCCACCCAGTACTCTCCACAGATCAGGTATACATGCTATGTGGTGCTCTCCCGTCCGTTTTGTGAAGATCTGTTTTCGTTCTTTTACCATTTGTATGCCCGTCCAGTACAAAGCTTTAATGTATAGTTATTATACTAATTTTCACTTTTACTCTTCTTTAATAGACCTTATTTAAATATTCATATAATAATATCTGATAATCTAAATCATATTTTTGTATATTCATATTAAGTGGACGATGAACTAACTAGTCTAAGCCAAGCGTTGCAGAAAAATTTCGTAACAATTAATTATTTACCCTGTACTCTTCACAATAGTCTTCACTGATATAACTGACTGCTGATACTTAAGTCTTAAATATACTGCCATAGGAATAAATGGACACTTAGCAATAAATAATTTAAGTACTATAAGTCAGCTTCTTCCATCTACAGTTAATTGCCCGATAATGATATTTTTCTATGGAAGTTATGTAAATCCTTGTAATGTATAGTCGTATTTATTACCTAAAACATGGTTCGTCATGTAGTCAGTTACATGTCCATCTAATATTGACAAGGGTGCGGCGTGGCAATGGCCAGCGTGGGTGGCGGACGAGTGCACATGCGCAGTGGCTAACGGAGCGGTAAACAAAGCGCATGCGCATGATGAACGCTGATTGGCCAGCCTACCCGCAGTAGTATGAAATACCATGACCTGCTCTCATAAACTGTACATAATTGCAGATGCAAACATAGAGCCACTGGCGGTCAGTCTGCGAAGCTGTATCGCAAATATGACTGGTACGGGGGAGACTTCATGATTGACGATAATGGTAAAGTGAACAGTTGGTAATCTCTACGAGGAATTATGTTGCTTATTTGAATGCAAATGTTTTGTTGTTCCAATCTCTATATTTTTCTATTTCTAAGTAGAAAATTTTGATACAAATTATAGCTTTTTATCGGTTAATATTCAGTTCATAACATGAACAATTTAACTTAAAATATATATAAATTGTTTTACATTTTTCTTTGTAGACAGACAAATGGTGCACTCTATCATATTGATTTGTATGAAAGACAACAGTTCATAGTTGGGAACTACCGCAGTAACGTTATCACTAAGGCTCCTGTAATACATAAGTCTAGGTTATCACGGCCGGGATGTGCTGTAGACTACGTTGTTACACGGGTGAATCAGCTGCTGACTATTTTGTCTAACAATCACATGGAAGAGTTCAGCTAAATTTTAAGCTATATAGGCTGCTTAGAAAGCTACTTACTGAAAGCCCCGTGCAAGAGAGATAATCTGAGTGGTGGAAATGAAATGAAGAACTGCTCTTCGCCTACTGAGTCATTCCACTTAAAAATTGTCATGGTAACTAGGATGACAGTAAGCACGTGCTGGCAGTGCAGTAGCAAGTCCCACCCACTACGTCAATAGCAGAAGTGACCATTGGTTGGTTTGATTAACACTAATTAAGCTTAGAATGATGAAATCAAATTGTTATTTAGTATTCAAATAACAACTAATAATAAAAATAATTATTTTTAAAACTAAACATTGTTGCGGAAGTTAGTCAAACCCGTGATGTACGGCATCTGACCGGTGGAACGACTCCCTTCTGCTGATGAAACCTCTATATTCGATAAATATAACCTGCAGTTCATTTTATGTCCACCCAATTATATATATTTAACACTAATTAGCTTGAATTATAAATACAGAAACAAAAAAGAAGTATTTTTGTGTTTATTTGTTGCTTTTTGTTCCACTCGCCCCTGTGACGTTATAAGAGATGCGAGTGATACCTACTGTCTCTTATTCTAGGTACCATGGGATCAACAAAGTGATCGTAATTTTCAAGATGCTATATGTTGTTATCTAACGTTTAATTCATTAGTGTGGCATCAAAGTAGAAGGGGTTATTTTCTAAGACAGATTAGGATCCTTCACAGTCCTTCTTGTTTGTTTGACAGTAAAATTTGGTGGTGTACATAAGAAACCAGAATTCTGTTGAGAGTATTAAGATATAGCCATCAGTATATTTATTTATGTGCAAAGTACAATTTAGAGATGGGGATTGGTTAGTACACATTAGTAGGTTTTGTTGATAGATGCCAGTTCATAAAAATAAACTGTCTGTCATCATATTTTATCAACTAATATAGTTAGTAAAAAATATTAACTCAACCCTTTTTTAAACCTGGGAGAACCGCTGGCCGAGTAGTCTAATGCACCAGAACCTTGATCCTGAGTTAGAGATAGCACAGGTTTGAATCCTGGCCTTGAGTGGAACTTTTTATCAGTAATATTCACCTTATACTGTGCTGGTTGGGAACATCTTAGTTGCGCCTCAAGTATACCTGAGGTATCCCTAAAACATCCTAGTTGCGCCTCAAGTATACCTGAAGTAACCCTAAAACATTCTAGTTGCGCCTCAAGTATACCTGAGGTATCCCAAAACATTCTAGTTGCGCCTCAAGTATACCTGAGGTATCCCTAAAACATCCTAGTTGCGCCTCAAGTATACCTGAGGTATCCCTAAAGCATCCTAGTTGTGCCTCAAGTACACCTGAGGTATTCCTAAAACATCTTAGTTGCGCCTCAAGTATACCTGAGGTATCTATCCCTAAAACATCCTAGTTGCGCCTCAAGTATACCTGAGGTATCCCTAAAACATCCTAGTTGTGCCTCAAGTATACCTGAGGTATCCCTAAAACATCCTAGTTGCGCCTCAAGTATACCTGAGGTATCCCTAAAACATCCTAGTTGCGCCTCGTACCCAAAACAGACCCCAAGAGTTCTCTTCTCAAGATGTTCATCCTACTGTCGTAGATAAAACTATGAACACTCGAGTTTGAAACATCACTCTAAAGAAACTAATTATACTAGAAAAATACATATGACATTAACATTTTTCTTGTTTATTTCTGCGCTTTTGAGTGTAAAAGTACAATTTTTATGTTTAGATTTTTTTAACGTTAACTTAAAAATTTTCTACAACAAAAACTTCTGGTCAGGTTAAATTGAAATTACAATAGGTAATTTACCAACTATTTTACTAAATTATCCTAGAATTGTATGAACTTTGATTAATTAACGAAAAAGTTCTTATAGAAAATTTAAAAGATCTTTTTCTAGTAATTGAGTAGGCCTAAGAAATCGAATAAAACTTCGTTTTGTACATCACGATACCATTATTTCAAAAAATGAACGAACGTTTACATAACATAATTGTATGAATTTATATGTATTAATAATCAAACACAGGGCAGTGTGTAGCGGCGCGTGAAATGGCGGCATTTCTGCCGACGACCAGATCGGGCAAAACAAAGCGACGTTGCCGCGTTGAGGTTTGTTCCTGCGGCTTTTCTTACTTCGCATATGAACATTGTTTCACAAATCCTAATTTTGTAGTTTATTTATATTCGTACAACAGTTTTTATGTAACAATTTTGATCTATTACGATCAAACCTACTATGAACTATTAAAAATGATTAAAAATCTAACACTGAACGTTGTAAATTATTTATTTGTATGTCAAATCAAATAAAAATCTTCATTTATTCACTAAAATATACGAAGCATAAGGTTAAATAAATTACATAGTTAAATAACAGAAATAAATACATTGATATATCAATTCATATATAGGGTTAGACAAAAGGTACATAAATAAAATAGTTACATGTATATATGTGAGTAGCTTCCACATAAGCCCAGAGTTTGTGCGTGGAAGGGAGTTCTTAAATTCAAAAAATAAAAAAAAGGTCAATCTTAAACAGCACAATGAACAATTGATACTAAAACTAATGGACTACTCTTAGTCAGGATTAAATAAAAAATGCAAACTGAATAAAATACACAATTAGATGAATTATAGCAATGAAATAAAATTAAATAAATACTAATCAATTTTAGACAATATTTAAAACAAACAAATGTTGAATAGCTTTTGATTAGAGTTACTATGAAAAAAAAAACACAATGAAAGAAATGAAAAAGAGAACTATGCAGTAAAATGAAATCAAAATGCAAGAGGCAGAAAGTCAGAGGGACGAAGGGAGTGCAATGTAATGAAGTGGTCATCTATACTCAGAACTGATCAGGGCCTCAACCGATTCCTCCTCCAGGTCCATAAGCCAATTGGTTATCACCATTTTATAAACATCTAAGAGGACTTGTGGAGATTCCACAAGTCAGCTTATACCGATGTTCCTGTATGGGTGGGCGGGTGTGTGAATACCAATGTTCGTGTATGGGCGGGCGGGTAAGTGAATACCACTGTTTGTGTATGGGTGGGCAGGTGGGTCAATACCACTGTACGTGTATGTGTGGGCGGGTGGGTCAATAACTGTTCGTGTATGGGTGGGTGGGTGTGTGAATACCAATGTTCGTGTATGGGCGGGCAGGTGGGTGAATACCACTGTTTTGTGTATGGGCGGGCGGGTGGGTGAATACCAGTGTTCGTACCTTTACAGAAGCTGCAGTGTCAAGTTGAAATTGTACCAAACTCTCAGCAAACTTATCTATTGTCTGGCATACACCCCATAGGCGAACAAATTAGTGTATCTAGCTTTTTATTTTTAAAATAGTAGGTGAATTCTTGAAAGGATTTGTTGTAATCTTGCAAAGTGAGCTTTTTATAAAATTTAGATCAAAATTAATCAAAATTAAATCAAAATTAAGAGGGTTTGGTACATTTCTAAACAACAGCTGAGCAATGCAATGTGACCAAGTATAATTAACTGTTTTGAAAATTTTTGGAACTAAGGGGTTTAAGCCTACTGCATGCCGCATTTCATAATGATGCAAGTTGACAGCCAAATTTAATAATTTCCCTGTAAAAATAAATAGCATAAGAGTTCGAATAAATAGCTGTTTAATTGTTAGAACTTCTGTGGTTTTAAATAATTCAACTGATGGAAACAATTTGCCTTTGCCAAGTACACATTTCTGGTTTATATTGAGTTGATCTATATGAGTTCTGTAAGCTCCTCCCCAGCATATGATCCTATATTGTAATACTGATTGGACAGATTTAATTGAATTAAAATTTAAAATTCCATGAAGTTGCTTGAAGGCAAAGATTAACTTTCTAATTTTTTTAACTTATTTTGGTTAAACTAAGTTTCTATTAGACTCAAATTCAAATGTTTTATTGCATGAAGACAATTACATGAATTGCATCGCAATAGTCAATATTAATAATAAAAATAACCTATCCTATACATACAATCTTAAAAACGGTGCATACAAACATACAAGATGTCTTTCATTCACTCTCTCATTTATACTAGATTAAAATTCTAAAACTAAATAATAAATATATAACTAAATAAATAGGTTCATACAAACATACAAACTTTCTTACATTCACGCTCTCATTTAAACTGGGTTAAAATATTAAAACTAAAATAAATAAATACATAACTAAATAAATAGATAGACTCATATATTGAGTTGCACAGTTAAAGGTCTCCAACCCCGATTTTCTTTTTTTTGCCAGAAAAGCAGTATCACATGGAAAGAAAAATAATTTGGATGTGATATTAATTTTAGATAAATTATTAATATAAATAAGAAACATTAATAATTTATTAATGTTAATACATTTTTAATTTTATTAACATTTATTAAACGTTTTATTAAAATTTATTAAAAAATAAATTATCAATATAAATAAGTCCTAGAGTTCTTCCCTGGACAGCTCCGAAATCTATTGGTCTCGCTTCGCTCAAAAGCCCGTCAAGGACCACAACTTGAAGTCGATCACTTAATTAACTCTTAAACCATTTGAGAGTGACATCTCTAAATCCGATAGATTCTAACTTTTTAAAAAGAAATTTATATCTAAGGAATCAAATGCCTTGGCAAGATCAATAAAGCATATTAATAGTTTACTGTTGCGGTTAACTTAGTTTATAATATGTTCATTGATTAAATAAAATGTATCAGAAGAGTTTATTCCTCTCCTAAAGCCAAATTGATAGTCACACAATAGCTTATTGTCTTCAAGATTATTTTGTGTTTGGATCTTAACAACTTCTTCAAGAAATTTAGATAGAACACTCAACAAAGATATAGGACGATAATTATTAAGATCTGCCTTATCATTATTTTTGTATAAAGGAATTACTTTTGCTATTTTAAATACCTTAGAAAAAGGGCCAAGTTATACTTTGGTTTATAATGAACATTAAAGGATTAATTAAAACTTATATACTATCTTTTACTGTTCTTGTGGGAATATTATCTTCCCTGAGTGACCTTCCACACTGCTTCACTTGTTCCTCCGGATTATTACATTAATAGTGGGGTCGCTAAGCACAAAAAAGTTTCATATCTGGCAACAATGCGTCCTTTTTGAACTGATGAGTGGGGCCCTTTTTTTGAAGTCGAAAAAGCCCGGGACACAAATCTTTCTGCCCCTTTATCGGTTTCTATGGCGTCATCAATAACGCTGCCAAAAGTGTTTGACATGCTTGTACATTTCCCTGCATAACTCCGTTTTGTATTTTATATTTACCTATATTATTAGTGATTATTATATAAGAGCAAACACGCTTTCAAACGATATACTTGACACTAGTGTTTACTTTGACTATTCGAGAAATATTTGTTGCTTTATTTAAACAATTATTTTTGATTTTGACTTTTTCGATGAATTTTCTTAAATAACGTGAAATCCGTTATCTTTAGGTGGAAAAATATTCAGTACATTTTTTTGCTAGATAATTACCTTTTGAATAGTATACATAACTTGTACTTCATCGTGGATAGCTCGTAAATATATGCCAAAACAAATTAGCCTTGCAGAGTAAAGTCATTATGGAAACGATATAATTAGTGTATTTCTTGGGGAAAACAATATAGTGACTTTATGAATCTTGAAGTATCAAATATAATTACTATAACTTTTCCTATTTATGAATAAATATTGACTTTTAAAGTATTATGCAAGTTTTATTCTCATTTGAAAAATAACACTAAAGGCATATTGTTAAGATAATTTTTAACTATTCATTACAATAATTAGAAGGAAAATAATATACAGTACAGTAATATTCTAATGTAGTACAATCATTAAATAATATTATATACATATCCAAATATATATTGCTACATATAGTACCCTTTAGATGTCTTGAACTGGGATATGTGAAATGGATATAAATAAATTTGATTTATACAAAAATAATAATAAATAACAAGAATTCTTACATAATACTTATTATAAAAGTAATAATACAGACGAGAAACAAGAGCACGACGTACAAGTACGAAGAGGGGCCAACACAGACTCAGACCATTACCTCATAAGAATCAAAATCAAGCTCACACCCAAGAGAATACACCACAAGAAAAGACACATAGAGGAATGTGACACACAAAACTTTAAAAAAATCAGGCATTACAAGATAATGGGAGAAATTACTGGCAAAAAACTGGGGGACGAGCAAAAAGAAAATCACCCAGAAAGCCAAAGAAACAATACCACTACCTCTAAATCTACAGTTAGTATTGATATACAGTACGACTATGTCCGAATGCTGCTGCATGTTTAACGTGGAGATGTAGGCGTCCATCTGCTTCTTCGTGCGAGGCAGGGGAAATGTTCGATATATTCATAGTTGTTGATGTGATAACTCGTTCATCATAAGTACAGATAATATCTTTTCCTGGAAACTAATCTCCCACCGTTTTCTTAGCAAGCAACTGGAACAATTGTATCTTGTTTTCGTTGACCTACAGAAATTGCTGAAACTTTATTGGAGTTGCAGTCGAATTCGGGGCTTTAATATTTAGTTACGCTATTCCCTCTTGTTTCTCAAGTATCTGCCTTCAAACTAATTTCTAGTATATATATCAAACACAATATCTAGTTGCGAAATATTTTTCAGTTGCTATAAGGAATATGGTTTGAAAACGTGTTCATAGTATCCGGAAGATGTTGTAGAGACACATGGATTAAGTATGTGTACTACGTCTGCACCATAAAATAGTTTACCTGTTGTATTAAGTTGGCTATGATTAAAAGTGATGTCATGTTGTGATTGAATGCACTCAATGATATTTGACTTGTTGAACGGTTTTCGTAGTTTTCTGATATGCAGAACACGTTGGAATCTTAACACAAATCTTGAACTTTGCCTTATCTGTTTTCCTTGTTATGGATCTGAATATGTGAATATTGAATTAAGGAATAATCTCATCAATTGAATTTTGTACTTGATCGAGACGGGGCACAACATATTCATCATACTGTTTTACATCTAATGAAATGCTTCCTTAACACAATTGACAGCTTCGACTTATGTAATTAGTTTGGAGTTCCCTATTGACACCAAATTGGTTTCTGCAAACGGACTTACTTTTTTGATGAAATACATTAATACTTTCTTTGGCATGAGCTAAGAACCTATTCTCGAATGCGATATTATCTTCACAATGATTTGCACCTACGTATTGCTCATCATTTAAATTTAATTGCTCTTCTAATTCTTCAATCAAAGAAATAATTCTCGGGCCTGCTACCATCCAACAAAGCATTTTCACTATCAAGGATTCCAATATCTCTTACCTTCACCCTTAATAAATTTGTAATTGAATTCATGCAATGATCGTCGGATATTACAGAACATGGTTTAGGAATTTTGCTGCTTAAAAGTTGCCACGAAGAAATTCAGAATGTATATCTACTGTAGTTGTTTTTCTGGAAGGTCCTGTAAAGTCCGTACGAATATTGGCAATTAACGAGAACAGTAGATCACGTCCAACGCAAATGTCCATGGACATAACTGAGTTAAAGTGTCGATGTGCATTGCAAAGTTTGATGTACAAATACTCCGTAGAAGTTGCACAAGTAGAGGCTCCAGTTTGGTTACTGTGTTCCAATATTGGAACTGAGGGTGAATATCTCTTTCGTTGGCCTGAGCTATGGTAGTCTGCTAATCTATCCATAGAATTTTAACCTTCGCTTCATCATGTCTTCTGCTATGTTTGAAATGTTTGAAAGTAATTACACGTGTTTTCTCTTTGTTTGCCTGATTCGTTTCAATGTTATCCTCTTATTCTGCCGACTTCTTGTAGTATTTATTGTATTATATTGCTATTTTACTTGTAGTACGCCACTATCCTGTTCTCTAGTGCTCCATAACAATCACTCTTCCATCATGGATGTTTGGTGTTCTCTTTTAGTGTTTTTTTTTTTTTTTTTTTTTTTTTGCTTTCTCAGTTATTTTTTCTTTTCGATCGTTCCCTAGTTGTTTGCTTGTTCTTTCTCCCATTCTCTTGTAATGCCCGATTGTTTAGTATTTTTTGTGTTATATTTCTGTATGTGTGTTTTCTTCTGGTTTATTCTCTTGGGTGTTAGTTTGATTTTGACTCTTATGAGGTAATGGTCTGAGTCTGTGTTGGCCCCTCTTCGTACTTGTACGTCGGGCACTTGTTTGTATTATTACTTTTATAATAAGTATTATGTAAGAATTCTTGTTATTTATTATTATTTTCGTATAAATCAAATTTATTTATATCCATTTCACATATCCCAGTTCAAGACATCTAAATGGTACTATATGTAGCAATATATATTTGGATATGTATATAATATTATTTAATGATTGTACTACATTAGAATATTACTGTACTGTATATTATTTTCCTTCTAATTATTGTAATGAATAGTTAAAAATTATCTTAACAATATGCCTTTAGTGTTATTTTTCAAATGAGAATAAAACTTGCATAATACTTTAAAAGTCAACATTTATTCATAAATAGGAAAAGTTATAGTAATTATATTTGATACTTCAAGATTCATAAAGTCACTATATTGTTTTCCCCAAGAAATACACTAATTATATCGTTTCCATAATGACTTTACTCTGCAAGGCTAATTTGTTTTAGCATATATTTACGAGCTATCCACGATGAAGTACAAGTTATGTATACCATTCAAAAGGTAATTATCTAGCAAAAAAAAATGTACAGAACATTTTTCCACCTAAAGATAACGGATTTCACGTTATTTACGAAAATTCATCGAAAAAGTCAAAATAAAAACAATTGTTTAAATAAAGCAACAAATATTTCTCGAATAGTCAAAGTAAACACTAGTGTCAAGTATATCGTTTGAAAGCGTGTTTGCGTTTATATAATAATCACTAATAATATAGGTAAATATAAAATACAAAACGGAGTTATATAGAGAAATGTACAAGCATGTCAAACACTTTTGGCAGCTTTATTGATGACGTCATAGAAACCGATAAAGGGGCAGAAAGATTTGTGTCCCGGGCTTTTTCGACTCGTCCAATCATCAGTTCAAAAGGTAGCATTGGTTGCCAGATGTGAAACTTTTTGCCATTATTTGTGCTTATCGACCCCACTATAAGTTTAAAAAAATATTCACTAGTATTTTTTCTAGGTACCGTACATTTTTCTGGATTAAATTTTTTTCACAAACTTAGGAATCTAAGTACTGTACTTGCCTCAAAGGAGCCTGCCAAACAATATTGGGTTTATTGCCATAAAAACAATGTAAAGTAGCATTGTGACATGATAATTTAGTGGAATATTACAATTTTCACATCGTTTAAAAGAACGTAAAAGTAACTAGATAATAAAATGTTTAAATGTCGACTGTTCATTTGTCTTTTTATAAAATAATAAATTAAAATGTACATTTTTTTAATAATTAAAAATGGAATTCACTAGTTACTTTTGAAAGATGTAAAATTATAATTGTCTGACAAATCATTGTCACACTGCAGTTCAGCATTTTACATTGCTCTTATGGGAATAAATCCAATATATGGTATTATAGTAACTACCGCTGTAGACTCTTAAAGCACAAATTTATGTTTAAATGATGTTAAACTCTCCCTACACTGTTACAACGATTATGTTAGATCCAAAACAATGAAATTGTGCTCTTTAAGCTCGGTAACTTTCCACTGTTCTTCAGCATGCCATCCATACTCACTCTCCAGGTGATGGAGGATGCTTGGCGGGAACAATGGCCATCCTGGCACGCAGGAAGAGATGATCCTAATTAAATCAGGACTGTCTGTCCGAGTGGACGTGCGCTATGCTAATGCTAATCCTTGGGCGTGCGCAGCCCATCAATAATACTCGGTGCATACTTTCTCTGACGGGCCTCCCCTGTGATCTGGCCGCTGGTCAACGTACAAGGCACGCTGTCTCGTGCCCTATTGATATTCATTGTATTTAAATTGTGACAGAAATGTCATAGCGCTGCTCTATCGGCCTTACGAATACAAATGGCCACACGTGGAATTATTGTTATTTATTTACCTTTAAAAGGCTTAAGGAATGTCACTTTTCTAGAGCTGAAAAATCGCTTTGTTACCAAGAAAGGAATTTGTTTCAATTCTAACCTCAAGTACTATATTTCAAATACGAAAAAATAAATACAGTTTAAAACTTATACCACGTGCATTGTAAGGTTAATATTACGTAATATATGTATATATTAGACGCAAATCATTGCTCAGTTGCTACAAAATGTTTTGTCTATGTTGAGGGCGAAGATAAAATGTTGGTTTGTAAACTATTTGTCATAAATCAGTTGTTTTACATTTATTCACTACTCATACACAAATAATTGTCGTAGATATTTATGTTCAAATGATTTTTTATCATTTCAACACACTACAGTTTCCTAACATAAATATTCTTTTAATCCCAAAACACGAAACACGTTTTTACACCAAACATCTCTTGTACAGTGGTATCAGACTGTTCTATGCACAGCCAGACGAGCTTCGGTTGCAAATATTTGTAAGAAATGAACACTTTTTAAATAGAGAATCTGTAGTGTTAGCCACTAAAGTGATCTGAAGTATTTAATAATACCACATGTTTTGAGTTTGATTATTGACAGTGTGTTTTGAATGGAGGTTGTAGTTGTGATTTTAGGAGTCAAATGTACTTCAGTTATTTAGAAGTATGTATTAATGTTATTTTTATAAGGTAAATAACCTTTTATTGGCACAGAAGCATTATAACAGGGTTATCTATCAATAATGTTAGGTTTTATTAAACTTTATTACAGCGTTATCTGTCTATTACGCCTACTTATGTCAGCCATGTATTGATGCGCAAAACTTTCAAAACTTGTATGACGCTATTGTGAAATTCAAGCGTGAAAATATGTTTATAAATAATAAAGAATTTTTCATTCGATTTATTTCCAAGAAATTATTTGTATACTAACCCAATTTGTCTTAATGGATTCACTATCATTTGGCGCCACTAAACGTGTTGACTGTGGACAATCCGAGAAGCCAACGGGCCAGCTGACTGACGACAGTGAAGAGACCACGTCCTGATTCGAATGCAGACGAGATGCTCCGTATATATTGAACCGACAATAATTACGGGAGTCCCTTAAAAGGTTTCCTTTAACGAAACTATAAAGTGTGCTTGATTGAAGGCTAATTAGAAGAAAGGTGGTGGTCGGAACCTAGGGCTACTGGAATACTAAGTGTATGTGCCACAGCTTGGCAGTCCACGCGGAGGGAGCTACTTCTTCTGTCCGATTCAAAATAATGGATACCCGACAATTTTTCAAAATAAAAAAAACTCTACATATAGTTTTCTAATCTATTTTTGCGTTAACCTACGTATAATTAAAACTCTTATCGTGTTTTATTTTTTTTTTTTACAAATCTTTGTAGGAGTACAAAAAGTGCCACTATTTCATACACTTGGATTATTTTGTCGTATAAAAAAACACCAAATAAAAACTACTTATCAGAGACACATAAATTTTTATACAGAATATGGAAGTGCTTATATATTCTTTGAGTGAGATGACGCAAACACTTGAAATGTTGAACAAAGCTTTTGCAATGCCAGTTTTACCAAGATTTTACAAAACTTTTCATTGACTGTTATCAATGTTATCATAAATGTTATGTGCCATCCAGGGGTTGGATGAAATTCTTCAATATAAGCACATGTTGAGTTTTATATAAAATGAAAGGTCTATTAAATACACACTTAACACCGCAAACCGTATCACAAAAGGTTTACTTTGTCCACAGTTATGGCTATAGAACTGAGAACAACGACAGTACAGCATATCACGTGATTTTACCCATAACAAAATAACGCAATCAAATCAGTATTGGAAAACCAATGTTTACGTCTTAGCTTTATACGATATATGTTCAAAGTGAGCTCTGAATACCTGTTGGCAGTGGCCTAACCCTGTGGTAGAACCTGCAGTTGTCAAGTGTTAAAGTATTTCAGGTGTTATCCTTCTTGATATTGCATTATACGTTTTTTTCTTGATTCGGCCGATTTGGTTTTGTAAACATTTTCTTTTACGAAGCCCCCACAGAAAAAAATAGAATTTAGGTCCGGTGACCTATCTGGCCACTCAACGGCACCCCCACGTCCAATCGAGTGGTTACGTACACACGGGTTAACAGTGCAAGTACCTGCCTATGATAAGGGGTGGTTAGGTACACTCCGACTAACAGTGCACGTACCCGCCTATGATAAGGGGTGGTTAAGTACACTAGGATTAACAGTGCACGTACCCACCTATGATAAGGGGTGGTTAGGTACACTCGGACTAACAGTGCACGTACCTGCCTATGATAAGGGGTGGTTAGGTACACTCGGACTAACAGTGCACGTACCCACCTATGATAAGGGGTGGTTAGGTACACTCGGACTAACAGTGCACGTACCTGCCTATGATAAGGGGTGGTTAGGTACACTCGGACTAACAGTGCACGTACCCACCTATGATAAGGGGTGGTTAGGTACACTCGGACTAACAGTGCACGTACCTGCCTATGATAAGGGGTGGTTAGGTACACTCGGACTAACAGTGCAAGTACCTGCCTATGATAAGGGGTGGTTAGGTACACTCGGACTAACAGTGCACGTACCTGTCTATGATAAGGGGTGGTTAGGTACACTCGGACTAACAGTGCACGTACCTGCCTATGATAAGGGGTGGTTAGGTACACTCGGACTAACAGTGCACGTACCTGCCTATGATAAGGGGTGGTTAGGTACACTCGGACTAACAGTGCACGTACCTGTCTATGATAAGGGGTGGTTAGGTACACTCGGACTAACAGTGCAAGTACCTGCCTATGATAAGGGGTGGTTAGGTACACTCTGACTAACAGTGCAAGTACCTGCCTATTATAAGGGGTGGTTAGGTACACTCGGACTAACAGTGCACGTACCTGCCTATGATAAGGGGTGGTTAGGTACACTCTGACACAGTGCACGTACCTGCCTATGATAAGGGGTGGTTAGGTACACTCGGAACTTAAAATTACTTACTATAACATACAATTCTCTGGGTCATATGCCAAAATATATGCCACTGGAAAAAAAATCCAATATAATAACGTAGACCTTAGTATGTTGTTTTTGCAAACCATATAGGTCGTATTTTATACTAAAATAACACCCACACTCTAAGTAAAACGATATTACTATATTTATTAGAACATCATTATAACTATACAGATTACCTCTCCATTAATAACATAATTTTAGTAACCTATGGGCTTATGTATTCACTTACGCCTTCTCTGCTCTAGACCAAAATGATTCATCAACGTTATAATATAAGTGATTAAATGTAGCGGTTTATACCTTCCAGGAATTAATTCCAATAGGTTTTGTACCTAGGCCCATAATTTTAAAATAACAAAACCAAAGAAGTGTTATAACTTATTTAGGATAGTGTAAAAAATATCTATATTCTACTTGTTTTGATAATAGTGATAACACATTCAACATTCAAGTTTAATCCTGAACGCATATTAAGAAAGCAAGAGGTGGACAGACAAAATATTTTTGAAAAAGCAGTTAGCTTACCGTTGTTTACTTAGATAAAATTAAGAACTTATTATAAGTGTACTAGAACTTGCCTACACATATCCATTCTGGCTCGATTATTTATCCGATTCTGAAGATAATCGATATTAATGTAATCCATTCTTTTTCCAACTGATTAAACCATTATCGACAATTGGCGACATGAATAAAATCTTTTTATCATAACAAAATTAGCAACCCTATCGATTGAACCTGTCGGAAGCAACCAATCGATGTAAGGAACCGTATCGTTAACCTACGCAATGGCAGTACTACACCTTTAGGTTTATACAGTGTTCAAGGCCAGCGGGTTGTTTATAGCCCAAAGTCCGCCCATCTCTGAACTAGATCCTCTTAATTCATCCGTTTAATTATCAGCTACATCATTAATAAAACAGCCCATATTCATTTGTCGGAATAAAGTCCACATCATATAAATTAATTCTCGGAAGACATTGACTTTCGAGTGTAACAGGTTTCGAGCCATATAAATAACCATCGTTTAAGACGATGTTTTTGGGCGCTACGTTTGTTGACGAGCGGCTGTTGCTATTAACTGCAAAATCAATATACAGAATACTACGGAAAAAAGCGTCATTTATTTTATAGCTTTACAATTGAAAATCTGTATAAATATACAATTTAAATGCCACTGTCACAGAATTAATTTTATTCTGGGACGAATTAATTTAGCCTGGGACATCTAGACGCCATCGTCACTGCGGGTCGTAAGACTTCATCATTTTTGTAATATTTGATTATTGTATTGTTTTATTCCTAATAATTGTTGTCTTTTCAGGTTAAAATGTAATTGTAATAGTAAAATGTAATTTTAATAGTAGTCTCAGTCCTTCCGAGTCATATATATCATTTTTTTGTGCATGTTGAATGTTATTTTAAATTAATAGTGTTTTTCAGGTACCATATATTTATGATTAGTTAATGTAATCTTATTTCAGACTGATTTGAATATTAATTTTAATTGTGTTTTAAATTTTTTTCGTTGATATCGTGACCTTGACAGTGCCTAATTGGTTATATTAATTTAACCCTGTTAACATTTTTATATTTAGTAGAAGTTCATTTTGTTGTACCCCATTCTAGGATCTAGGTTAAAATGTAGATAATTACTAAAGTAGATAAGTTTATTAGTTTAAGAACGTAGTTTTACAAAATGTTTGTGTAGATGTAATTTAGTTTTTAGCACTTGAAAAAGGTTTGGGTTTTACCAAATCGAAACGTCGTGATTGGTAATTTTCACGTAATGATGGCAAATGTCCAACTACCTTTGTCTCCCTCAACAGAATTTATTGACAGATTATAGATTGAAATGACTTTCACAACCCAAGAAAGTACAGTATCTTAAAATAAATTGGATAATAAATAACTGACACTTCTTTTACTAAAAATAGAGTTATTTAATAAAGTAAAAATCAACTTTTATTTCGTCTATAAAAATACAGAGGCTATTTTAAAATGTGATCTCATTTAGAAATTTTTTATTTTGCCTTAGTTTAAATTTAATTAGTTTATAATAACTTGTATTAACTGTTCTGTAAAAATTATAATGGAAATGTTGTAATTGTTTGCAAAATAAAAAAATATTCTATTCTATTCTATTCTAACTATGAATGTTTCAGTAAATTTATGATTATTAACTTTATATATAGGGTGAGTGGGAAGGCATCGTTCATGTATGGGAATTGTGGTGAAGGCTAAACATGGTTAGTTCCGTATATAAGAAAGTGAAATGAAATGAAATGAAAATGAAATGAAAATGAAGGAAAATGAATGAAAATGAAATGAAATGAAAAACGTCTTTATTTATATTCAAGAGGCGAAGTTAGGGCTGCAGAGCCCTCTCTACCACTTAACCTCCATCATACATAACGAGATATTTTCAAATAAAAATAACAATTTACAAGGCAATACAAAATAGAAATTGCAATGTACGAAGTAAAACATATAAAGTCAAAAAATGTGAAACATTATATTTAAACTTAAAAATATTACGACTATCTCAAACAAAACTACTGTTATTCATAACATTTATTCAAAACTACATTCATTCGGCACAATCACTCATTACCGCCACCACCAAGCCACAGCGACACCAACCACTACTCCCGCTAGGCCCGCAGCAGATAGCACCTCACCTCCGCCCCAAACCTAGTGCGCTTATCGATGAATCTGATATTATCAGGCAGAGCATTCCAGAGCCTGCACGCGGAGACAATAAATGATTTGTTGAAAGTGGTGGTGCGGTGAACTGGAATAGCTAACATTGACGCTAACAATTCTCCTCCCCAGTACCAAGTGGGAGGAGTATTGGGATTCAGGTCTATGTATAGAGTGAATGAAGGGAATTAACAGTCAGGTTCATATATAGGGTGGGTGGGAAGGCCAATAGTAGTTAGGTCCCTGTATAAGTTGGAATGGTGGACCATCAGTATCAGGTTAATGAATAAGGATTTCAAACCTCAAAAGTTAGTTAAAAAGGGACGGTGGAGAGGTGATTTAAGTTGGAATTGGGGAAACAGTTAATTTCATACCGAATTTTGGAAAAATGTCCAACTGTATAATTTTAGAATCTAAAACCATATTTATTGAGGAGATGACGCCCAATAAAAGTGCGTGTATGAGGTAGGTTGGAGAGCAACACCTATGTTTGATCTTTCAACTTGCCACCCATCATACGCCCCAGTCTGAAAGGTGACTTTCAGCCTCAGTAGAATTGTGAATCTGAATGGCCTCAAACCATTGACTATATAAATAAGAAGACTTTGGGCTCATATGGTTCACGTGAATTCGGCTTATTTGAAATGTATCACCGTTAGAAAGCAGAACAGGTGTTCGTCCACAGGAAACACGTTGCCTTGTACAGCCCTGTTTCTGTACGGAATGCCCAAACCTATACTACAGTACTCACAGCTTTTGAACATCTATAATATGCACATTACCACCCCACGAGGGGGAGTTTTTAATAATTTTACCAGGATTTAATTTTTTGGGGGAGAAATTTATCTGTATACAACTTTCCTTTTAAAACACAACCAAATAGCAAAACTTGGATGTGTAAAGGTCTTTCCGCCAAACAAACACACCTCTGTTGAACAAATAGTAACCAGATAGGCCATACAAATTAACGACAACCATAAAATCGACATTAGCTCGTTGTGGACCACCATGTGGGCCGATTGCATGAAGGTTGCGCAACTAGTTGCGTGCTCGAGATGTCTTCCTCGTCTGTTTTATACGCCATAAACCTCCCGGACTGCTGTACGCGCACGCGCACACATTATGACCGCTCGTAAAGTGGTCCCCAAACCCGGATAATTATCTCGATATTGAGGTGGCAGTGACAACGTCGATTGTCGACCACTAATTGGCTATTGCAGTAGACGACAAATTCACTCGAGTTGTTTATATAGGGTCTGCGACCCATTCACCGAGTGATCGACAACTCCTCTTCCGACACAACAGTTTCCTTTTCGTAAGATTTTATTGGTTAAATCGTAATTAACATTGATTATTTATTATTTGTAATACTAAAATATAATCATTATTTCACCTTTATTATATTTAGTAGTTTTGGTGAACTTTCTTAAATTAATTTACATTAAACGTTTTAACATGCTGAACTATTTGGAATCGCAAAGTGAATAGAAAATAGTTCCCATAAATTGATAATTTTTTAAAAACTAAGTTACGTTTTGTTTAAGTATTTATTCGTTAAAGGCCAACATGGTTTAAAACTCCTTTTTAAATTTTTGTTCTATTGTTAAAGCCTAATTCATATGTTAAAAAAGGTCGTAAAAATACAGTTATAATATATTCATGATGAACAATCTTTTTTTGTATCTAGGCTACATTTGAAGAAAATAAAAAAAACACTTTAATACAAATATAAATAAATAAAACTGCTCGCGTTTTTTTAGAAAAAGAAATGTAGTTTTTAAACTACTTACATTTGATATAATTACTAAACCAGACCAAATCATCCAGTTATTTTTAGTTGACTGTCTAAATCACGTACTCATAGTATCCTCCACTTTAGGTAAACCATAAAATTGATTAAAATCTGTCATTCAACGTTTTAATGCTTTTCAAAAACAATTTTATTACAGATGAGTGAAAAACATGGTTGATTTTATTGCATTTACAATTCAATTGACTTATAAGAGGGAAAATTCCTATTAATTGAATCAAAACAACATTTCAATCTTCTGGTAGGAACAAAAAATACAAAAAACTAACAATAAACACTCAGAAAAATGACAAGTCGTCGTTAGTCATATTAACTCTAAACTCGAGAAACTGCCTAATTAATAGAACATTGTATAATAATCATGTAATTGAAATAAGATAAATGACAACAGGTGTATTCTCACCTACAACTCAGAGCTACCAACATTCACGAAATATCACGATTCCCATTTCATAGGCTCATCTTAATCATATTGAGTGAATTGTGTTATTTTATATTATTTTTGTGTTTATTATTTATACGTTTTTTTATACGTTTTAAATTTTTGTTTTAAAATTAAGATAATTTGTCGTGTTTAATTTTTTTTGCATTGTTTGTTTATGTCAATTGCTAATAAAGATATTTATTTATTTATTTGGGCCATCAAAATGTTAGGTTGCACCGTGTTGATATTTTAATTTTCGGGCTTTGAAATTTGAAATATGTGCAAATAATGATACTCATTATTATCAATGGCCATCATTAATGACACTGTCCATTTTACATTTGTATACTCATCGCCATTATAATTGACAATTTTTATTAGAATTCAATGTAAGGACCAGTCAGACCCTTGCACCTGAACTACTTCAAGTGATCGAATTCGTGTTTCTCCCTAGTTCATTATTGGATTTTGAAAAAACAAGAATTTGTTGAATTTAAATTAATTAAATAATTTTGTTTGTGTTGATTCTATAAATTTGTGGTATGACTGTTTAAGTAATTGTAAGTTGAAATATTTAAAGGACCACTAATTAAAAAACTTGAACCACATAGTACAACTGTTTTTGCATAATAAAATATAAAATAGTTCGAAATATTGTTAACTTCCATAACAAGTTTGAGAATTTTAACCTCGGCGGTTCTTAGGTTACAAAAAATTCTTTAAAATACACACTGATGGAGAACAAAGTATTTTAGGACCTATATTTATAGGAACTTTTTTGACACAAGGAGCTCGATATTTAAATTTGGCAAAGAAATTTTGGGACATCCTGTATAATTTTGGATCTTTGGTAAACATTATTTAAAGATCTGATTTAAATATTAGGAAAGTCCTGCCTTTATTTTATTTAATCAAGTTTCCCCTTTGTGTTAAATAAGTTGAAATATTCTCGATTCTTTTGGATTCATAGGCATATCCCGTAAAACTATAACTAAAAACTAAGAAAAAATAAACTATAATATATTTACAATTGTTTAGTTCATTAAAGTAAATTATTTGACTTGGTTTGAGTTTAAACGTAATTATCAACGATTTTAAAAGAAAGTTGAGCCCAAAGCACCTTACTCGATTTGTATTTACTAGTACAACCCTCACAGTTATGTATCACAGGTCCAGCTACGGTCCATTAAAGAAAGTTGAGCCCAAAGCACCAGACTTAATTTGTCTTTACTAGTACAACCCTCGCAGTTATGTATCACAGGTCCAGCTACGGTCCATAAAAGAAAGTTGAGCCCAAAGCACCAGACTCAATTTGTCTTTACTAGTACAACCCTCGCAATCATGTATCACAGGTCCAGCTACAGTCCATAAAAGAAAGTTGAGCCAAAAGCACCAGACTCAATTTGACTTTACTAGTACAAACCAAGTCAACCCTCGCAATCATGTATCACAGCTCCAGCTACGGTCCATAAAAGAAAGTTGAGCCCAAAGCACCAGACTCAATTTGTCTTTACTAGTAATAACCAAGTCAGCCGTCGCAATCATGTAGCAAAGCTCCAGCTACGGTCCATAAAAGAAAGTTGAGCCAAAAGCACCAGACTCAATTTGTCTTTACTAGTAATAACCAAGTCAGCCGTCGCAATCATGTAGCAAAGCTCCAGCTACGGTCCATAAAAGAAAGTTGAGCCCAAAGCACCAGACTCAATTTGTCTTTACTAGTAATAACCAAGTCAGCCATCGCAATCATGTAGCAAAGCTCCAGCTACGGTCCATAAAAGAAAGTTGAGCCCAAAGCACCAGACTCAATTTGTCTTTACTAGTAATAACCAAGTCAGCCGTCGCAATCATGTATCACATCTCCAGCTACGGTCCATAAAAGAAAGTTGAGCCAAAAGCACCAGACTCAATTTGTCTTTCCTAGTACAAACCAAGTCAGCCGTCGCAATCATGTATCACATCTCCAGCTACGGTCCATAAAAGAAAGTTGAGCCCAAAGCACCAGACTCAATTTGTCTTTACTAGTAATAACCAAGTCAGCCGTCGCAATCATGTAGCAAAGCTCCAGCTACGGTCCATAAAAGAAAGTTGAGCCAAAAGCACCAGACTCAATTTGTCTTTACTAGTAATAACCAAGTCAGCCGTCGCAATCATGTAGCAAAGCTCCAGCTACGGTCCATAAAAGAAAGTTGAGCCCAAAGCACCAGACTCAATTTGTCTTTACTAGTAATAACCAAGTCAGCCGTCGCAATCATGTATCACATCTCCAGCTACGGTCCATAAAAGAAAGTTGAGCCCAAAGCACCAGACTCAATTTGTCTTTACTAGTACAACCCTCGCAATCATGTATCACAGGTCCAGCTACAGTCCATAAAAGAAAGTTGAGCCAAAAGCACCAGACTTAATTTGACTTTACTAGTAATAACCAAGTCAGCCGTCGCAATCATGTATCACATCTCCAGCTACGGTCCATAAAAGAAAGTTGAGCCCAAAGCACCAGACTCAATTTGTCTTTACTAGTAATAACCAAGTCAGCCGTCGCAATCATGTATCACATCTCCAGCTACGGTCCATAAAAGAAAGTTGAGCCCAAAGCACCAGACTCAATTTGTCTTTACTAGTAATAACCAAGTCAGCCGTCGCAATCATGTATCACATCTCCAGCTACGGTCCATAAAAGAAAGTTGAGCCCAAAGCACCAGACTCAATTTGTCTTTACTAGTAATAACCAAGTCAGCCGTCGCAATCATGTATCACATCTCCAGCTACGGTCCATAAAAGAAAGTTGAGCCCAAAGCACCAGACTCAATTTGTCTTTACTATTAATAACCAAGTCAGCCGTCGCAATCATGTAGCAAAGCTCCAGCTACGGTCCATAAAAGAAAGTTGAGCCCAAAGCACCAGACTCAATTTGTCTTTACTAGTAATAACCAAGTCAGCCGTCGCAATCATGTAGCAAAGCTCCAGCTACGGTCCATAAAAGAAAGTTGAGCCCAAAGCACCAGACTCAATTTGTCTTTACTAGTAATAACCAAGTCAGCCGTCGCAATCATGTATCACATCTCCAGCTACGGTCCATAAAAGAAAGTTGAGCCCAAAGCACCAGACTCAATTTGTCTTTACTAGTAATAACCAAGTCAGCCATCGCAATCATGTAGCAAAGCTCCAGCTACGGTCCATAAAAGAAAGTTGAGCCCAAAGCACCAGACTCAATTTGTCTTTACTAGTAATAACCAAGTCAGCCGTCGCAATCATGTAGCAAAGCTCCAGCTACGGTCCATAAAAGAAAGTTGAGCCCAAAGCACCAGACTCAATTTGTCTTTACTAGTAATAACCAAGTCATCCGTCGCAATCATGTAGCAAAGCTCCAGCTACGGTCCATAAAAGAAAGTTGAGCCCAAAGCACCAGACTCAATTTGTCTTTACTAGTACAAACCAAGTCAGCCGTCGCAATCATGTATCACATCTCCAGCTACGGTCCATAAAAGAAAGTTGAGCCCAAAGCACCAGACTCAATTTGTCTTTACTAGTAATAACCAAGTCAGCCGTCGCAATCATGTAGCAAAGCTCCAGCTACGGTCCATAAAAGAAAGTTGAGCCCAAAGCACCAGACTCAATTTGTCTTTACTAGTAATAACCAAGTCAGCCGTCGCAATCATGTAGCAAAGCTCCAGCTACGGTCCATAAAAGAAAGTTGAGCCCAAAGCACCAGACTCAATTTGTCTTTACTAGTAATAACCAAGTCAGCCGTCGCAATCATGTATCACATCTCCAGCTACGGTCCATAAAAGAAAGTTGAGCCAAAAGCATCAGACTCAATTTGTCTTTACTAGTAATAACCAAGTCAGCCGTCGCAATCATGTAGCAAAGCTCCAGCTACGGTCCATAAAAGAAAGTTGAGCCAAAAGCACCAGACTCAATTTGTCTTTCCTAGTACAAACCAAGTCAGCCCTCGCAATCATCCGTTTCATTATATCACAGCTCCAGCTACGGTCCATAAAAAAATGTTTATGGTTATTGACGCACATAAGTTTTTTACTCATGTAATGACAGGCATAGCATGCCAGTTCGAATCCCAAGTAGATGGATTTAGTTTACTAGAGCGTGACACTGAATCAGCTCCTAGATATATTTAGTAATGAATGAGGTGTTACCACAATATTTACAAAATTCCATTAAATACGACATTTTAAATATTTACAATTTATTGAATTTGATGTAAGATTTGAATTTATAATCGATTTCGAGACGAAAATATTATTTAAAAAATCGGTAATTTTTTTTCATTCATTCAAGTGTCAGGAGATGTAATTATTTCAATTTGGAGTGAAAACGGTTTTGAATAATTAGATAGTTACTGCATTTTGTGATGCTTTTATTGTCATCTCATTATGACGTTGTTTGGATGGTTTGTTAATGTAGGATAATCTTAGCTATTCATTTTAGGTTCTTAACTGAAGATGTTGTCTCAGGAATTTGTGAAAACACCCCATAAATAAACAACTATCCAAGAGAGATTCAGTTAACTACATTCTCCAGTCGAAATGTGGCCCCCCGCTGTCTGTATATCATACCCAGAAAAGATAATGTCCTCAAAGTTCTGCTTTTTAACAAATATTTGTCACTGTCTTGCATATATAAATCTAGATTTCAACTTCATAACTTGAAATATAATTATCTTAAATGTGTTCTTTATGTTAATTGGTAAATGTACCCCGGTACTGATTTAATCACAACGAACATTCTCTTCCCTATGGAAAGAAGGGAATTATCAAAGATTCATTATCAAAATCAAAAACTCTTTTGTCAATTCCTAGCCATTAAATGTATGAATTTTAACTACGAACCTCAGACCCACAACTTAAGTGTTTAGTTTATGTTAATTGGTAAATATATACGAGTAATAAGTCATCATGAGTGATGGAAGGACTTTTAGGAAGATAATGGAATTATCAGATAAAACGTTTTGAACCTCAAACAAACATTTTATAAGCCCCTTCTACACGTATAGGCCCTACTAGTGTCAAATATTGGCACTTATCGGTTTTCCTATAAGGGTAGTTTTACTGCAATGTTGTGCCCCAAGCAACTGCTAAAGAACCGTACAGCAATTCTCAGAATAAATATAAAATATTTTCCAATCACATTTATATTCGTGTTTTTGACGGAAATTTGTTTAAACTATATTGAAGTTATAAAATATTAAAAAATATACTTATTATGCTGGGAAGATTGTGTGATTGAAATTTATGTCAGCAAAATGAATTTTACATATAATTTTAAGATATCCTGGTCCTGTAGTGGATGAACGTAGACGAAAGTCCTTAGGATGGGCCTGACGAAGAATAAAACGCGTCCGTATAATAAAACATTCTGGAAGGGTACTTAAAATGAAAGGATCTTATTGATTATTTATTCTATTACTTCGTCATGACATTGCTTGCACAATTAAATCATATTATCACATAATTCCTATATTACAAAATGTAGTTCGGATGGATTGAGTTCGTTTTGGACGGCCATCAATACCCAAAGACACGGTTGGATATACATACCTGCCAGAATCAGCGGGATGCCTTAAACCGTGTTTACATCCGACTACTCCATGCTCTTCGTATTTATTAGCATGTCGTCCTTAGAAACCTTTCAATTTCGGAGAGAGATTTTATTTGCAGATTTCGTACGTGGACTTTATGATCTTGTCCAAGAATAAGAATATCGTAAATTTAAAGACGCAATCGCCCAAAAAAACAGACTTAAATGTGCTCTGTTATAAATGTAAGCCAGATGTAAACATAGGCAGTTTGGTATGGCCGGAAGTTTTATGGTCTTGATTGCATATAAAAACTAATAGTAAGGACTCTGCTGCTAAGTAAAACTGAGCAGGGCCAATAGTATGTTTATTTCTTATTAATAAACTATCATATTTGTTCTGTAACGTAATAATATCCATAAAATCTATAAAATTCCTCAGTTAAGGTTTTCTATCCCAGTATGTCTGCATTGTGCCACCTCCATTCATATGTTAGTCACGGACAAATAGAGTAAAATAAGCTAAATTCACCTATTCAAAAGGCCACAAGTTCTAATGCAATGGTTAAAAATATTTTTTATATATTTTTCCTGTCTCAAGGGAAAGTACATCAACTAATTTTGATTAGCAAATTGGGAAATAATTAACTCACGGAAAAACGATTGCACCACCTAAAACCATTAAATACCTGAGACTCTATCTTTTAAAATCACCGCAGACATTACATATATCAACAGCCTAAATTATTATTAGTGGAAATCGACTACTTCTCAAGGTGGGTTGGAAATGTATATAAAAAAAAAAAAAAAAAAAAAAAAAACTTCAACCATCTTTGAACTGTTGAAGTATCTAATCAGCAGATTTGGAATTCACAAAATACTTTATAGCAGCTAGTGTTACTTTCAGTAGCTTTGAGATGAAGCACTCAAACAAAACAGAACTTTTAAATAATACGCTGGGGTCAAAATGAAATAAAGTGAAAAAAAAACACAATTAGGATATTCAAGACTTTGGTAAAAACACCCCTATGAATTTTCGAGCAGCATTGAAAATTCCTGCAGCTGTATGTTGTATTTGGGGAGACAGTTTTAATACACCACAAATGTACCAAAAGATGAAATTACCGTGTACAAGTACACCTGTGAGGGAACATATATGATATTATACATTTTGATTTAGTTGACTTCCAGTTTACTAAATTCTTCTTTAATACATCCTCCGATCAAGTTCGGTGTTGTAAAACCATATAGGAAAGCCCTGGTGAAATCGGCATCATTTACAGCCTCGTTTTTTACGACAGGTAATTATCTCGTAAAAATAACGATTTAAATTAGTCCTCTCCTTGTACGAGAGGGCTCATCAAGAGGCGCCTCTACGTCACACACAAACTGTGGTTTTTATATAACATGCATTCACCACTGGTTCTCATTCAACTCACCTTCAGCGGTGCCTTATGATCGTCTATTGAATAAAAATAAGTTTGAATTGCTCAGTAAGAAAATATTTTCATTCTGTTTTGCTTTTTGTAGAGAAAACGTCTGGATGATTACTGTTGAATGCCTGTGCAATCACGGATGTCACTGCTTGTCACTGTTGACAGGTAGCAGTTATATGTAGTGTAGCTTCCAGTTTTTGCTCTGAAATAACATACTCTGAACAATAACGTTTACTGCAATAAATGTGTCTGGAAGTAGTGTTATCGGTAAAGCTGGATGGTATACGTTGTTTTGTAACCGATACAACGTTGTTGTTACTTGTTAACGCTTGATGTTTGCGAGATTATTGTGAGTATGAAACGTAAATATGATTTATGAAAGTTATCGAATTTGTTAGATGATTTGTTAAACTTGATAAATAGATACATAATGTATTGTTGTTATTGTTATTTATGTATGGACCCACTCAAACAACGCGAAGTACAGTAAACGGCGTTTTCATTTTTTGGTTTTTGTTGAGTCCAAACTGTTTGATTATTTTAAAATGAGGTTTCTTTATTTCACTAGAGCAGGTTATTACAGTTATATTATCACTCTCTGACCAACTTTTCAATAGCATATCTTTTGATGGATGCCCTTCTGTTTGGAATGTGTGTTTGTGTTATATATGATGATTTAGATTTTCTTTTATTGCACCAATATGTTTTATTGTTTTAATTGTTACACTAATTTAAAATTGTACTTTTTACTCTTTTAACATAGAGAATTCCATTGGCTTTAATGCAAATAGATATTAATCCAAAGCTAAAAAATTAAATTGTGCGTCTATTTTAATATGATAGATGATATCTTAAATGTAATATCTCACAACAAATGGAAAATCTAAGGTTAATTTAATTAAATGAATTGTTTTGTGTATGTCAGCAAATAACAATAGGCGAATAATATAAGTCACATACGTTCAGAATGAGGCAGTAAACTTGAAACTGGATAGCTGGGACAAGGTAAAATCCTATTGCATCCTTTATTGTGTTTAATGCCAACAATCAAAATTTGTTTGGGTACCAAATATCGTGGAGAGGATTGCATAATTTTTCGTTGTAAAATATATTGCGTATTGTAAATTAATTGTGTGCTGGTAAAAACCACGATATTACACTCTTAAAAGTAAGTGTGCTGTAACATTGTTTTATGGAATTTGTAGTAGCATTTTTTAGTTTCGGAAAGAAAGATACTTTATCGAATGTTTCTCATGTCTAAATCAAAAACTTCAAATTCAAAATACCTTTTATTTTAGAATATATGCTTTAAAATATTTGTACTTCTTACATATGGTTTGAGCTAATTTTAAGGCAAGTCTCCAATATGTTTTCAACACTAGCATGCCTTAACTTTAACCATCAGTGGCAATGCATATATGGGAGTGAAATCGTATTATATTGCACACATGTAGTACATCTGTCAACATCGACAGTTGTTAGTAGATAAGTATCATTGTGTATAGTTAGAGGGTAAGAGACATTACATTTATTACTACTACAACAGTGCTGAAAGTTGTTCATGGGGAGTAATTCAATTAAAGTCACGTCCTAGACTTTCGGACGAGGACAGTCAAAGAGTAAAGTTCAACACGGCAATTACTAGAGTCTACATTGGAGATTAGCTGCGGCCAACGAGATAAGGTCAATGTATTCGTAAGTTTCCAATCAGCCGGCGAGTGGCACGGGTTGTTCTGACGCCGTATACGGCACGTGTCGGCAACCTTTGACCATTGACGAGTGTCATCTCTAACACCTCGACGTCTGCTGTGGCATGTAGTGGCAAGAAGTATACATCGGAGTTTAGCTGCCGACTTCTAGGCAATGCAATGTATACGTATGTCTCCAATCAGCCTGTGAGTGGCATGGGCCGCTCTGACACTTTATTTGGCACGAGTCGGCAACCTTTGACCATTAACTTCAGTGGAATGTAGTGGCGAGGAATATACATTGAAGTTTAACTCTGGTACACGAGAATAACTCAATGTATTGTTATTAGAATCTATATTTTCCAGTGACAACCGCGTCAAGGTGCTATCTTCATTATTTACACGATGGAATGTACGAGTAGTAGCGAGAAGTATACATTGTAGATTTGCAGTGGACCACGAGATAAGGTAAGTGGATTCGTGTGACTCTAATCAAACGAGTGGCACGAGCTGTTTTGACACCCTACATATTGGGTTGCCATACGTCCGTATTTTGTACGGACGGTTTGTAGGATTTCCGTGTCCGTACCGTACAAAGAAATATCCTGGTAGATGTCCGTATCTTTCGTTCTTTTAGTATTAAAAATATATTTTAAATATTTAATATTGTAGAAAATTATGTATTATTATTACTTTGGGCAATCGTCTATTGACAATAGTAGGAGTTTTGTGTTGTATGATGACTCATATACTTCGCATTATTATACATTCACACACCTCCCTCTCCTGAGCTTCAAGCAAAATAAGTGAATATTTTGAAATATTGTTGAAGATGTAGTTACCTTCTCTACCCGGTACTTCGGCACCAGTTGAACAAAGTTTTTTTTCACTTATGAAAAATGTCTGGACACCCGATCGAAACAGACGTTAGTAGAGTATTAGAGAAGGTCAAAACATTTTGAACATCAAAATTAACACTGATATGTCAAATACTGAATTTTCAAAAGCCATTAAAAGTAATAGTTCTTTGCTTTAAAAGGGTAATCTCTTCAGGTAAACATATAAAGGAGATTTATGACAGTTTATTGAGTTTTGCCAACTTAACTTAAACTAAATTAATGACTTTTTAAAATTATTGTTTGTTAGTATTACATTACTCTAAAATCTCAAATTAAAATATATAAATATCACTAACGTATTAATATTATTTATCACAAAGTATTATTTTCCCAATTTAACAACCAAAATTACATATCATAAAATTCATAATAGACGATTTTCAAAATCCCCCCTCCCACCAGACCCCTAAGGAAATCTGGTTTCGTATTTTACTATGAAAATATATGGCAACGCTACCTATATGGCATATACTATATCTTGAACATTAACTGTTAAACTATTTAAGTCTGCACCCCGGAATTGCATTGACCCTGTGACATGGTATACATGAAACGTAAACTAAACCTGAAGATCTACAAGTGCTTGGGACCTGTCAACAATTCGACCCGTTCAAATAGGGATTGATAACTGAAGTACCAAAAACTAAAAGATTGGTAACAAAACTAAAAAATTTATTTATGATAACGCTACACTTATTACACTGCTATGTAAATTTGAAAATCCAGTATTCTACTAATAAGATATTGAAAAAATAAACTAATTTCATATAAAAAATAACTCATAAAATAAATTAAACTAAACAATCTTAAAATACACTAAGGTTTCCGTGAAAAAAGAGTGGATTTAATAACTTTAAAACCGATATTTATGCCAGACTAATTATGTTAGTTGGTATACGGTTCTAAAGTTGTGTGATAAACGTAAACAAATGTATTCATAGTTAGTTTAAGTCTCATCACCTAATTATTTAATCTAATACTTAAGGGGATTCACCACTGAAAATAGTGAAAAATAATGAAATTTTCCAAACAATTTTTTTGTCTGATTTTGTAATTTGGAACCTACTGAACAAGAATATAGTACCCTAAGACCTATATCTTAACCCTAATTATGAAAAAAATTACATTTTTTGCATACGCGTCAATGGCCAAAATTTCACATTTTTACTAGATACCTTATTTTTTGCTAAAATGTCATAATATAATATGACTCCCCTTAAGCTCTTAATGGTATTCCGAATATCATTACGCTTCATGTTACTCTTATTACAATACACCGTCAATACTTGACTGATATATTAATTTTTTAAATTTATTATATTAAGATTTCTAAATAGGCTCTGCTTTCGGATTTTTTTATTCAAACAAATTTTTTTTGCTGAGAATTAATTGTTTTCAGAGTAGAAGTGTAAATTCTACCTCATAAATTTAGAGTATAATCTATTTTAGAATTAATGAAGGCAAAATACTCATTTCTTTCTTAGTTAATCGACAATCCAAAATGGGCAGATTACATAGACAATCATAATATATTTCAGACTACATTGTTTACATAATTCACTTTGATCTTCCAGCTTAGTCAAAAAATAAACCTAAATACTTAACTCATATATCTGAGCAAATAGAATTTTGTAGCGCACAAATATTTTCATGGCATTTTAATGATGTCAACTTTACTTTTTACACAATTAAATACTAATGAATGAATATTGGAACTTATTACTAAGTAGTTGTTAGTAAACCAAATTCTCAGTAAATTTTTATAATTTTTGATAGTATTTTTCAGTGTAAGGACTGAGTTACTATGAAATAGTAAGTTACCATCAGCAAAAGCTGTCGACTTATCTTTAAATTTATCGTCTATTAAATAAATAAAGAATAGAGAGCCAGACAACACGGATCCTTATGGAATGCTATAGGCCATCTCGATTTCCGGCCAAGATCTTCTCCAATTCATACTCACTGATTCAAGCCTTGAGATAAAATTGAAAGAATCGATCGGCAACTCCTCTAGATTTGGATCGAAATCTTCCAAGTCGTCAAAAAAAAAAAAAAAAAAAAAAAAAAAAAAAAAAAAAAAAAAAAAAAAAAAAAACAATTCAGCAGTAGAGTAGAAAAACACTGACTTAACGTCATCCCAAGTATGAGTTCCTTCCCAAGTATTGAGCCGAGTGCCGGCTCGGATTTCTTCGGCTAGGTTCGGTTTCGGGTACCTCCACTAAGAAGTCACGTGAAAAAAAAAAAAAAACAAACAAACTGTGTTTGGCTAAAATATCAAATATGGCTGACATATAGACATAAAAATAGTTATATTTAGTTTTGTATTTTAATCATACAAATTAATTGTCATAGCAGAAATCGAATCTTTAGTATGTTAGTCAGTGTCCATAATTACTACTGTATATCATAATGACATACCTACTAAATAACAAAATAAGAATATATACTGTATATATATAAAGATAGAAGTCTATTGTAAAGAATGAATGAGTGTAAATAGTGAGAGTTCAGACGTTACCAATGCTTCTCTGATGCACACTTGGTGTCAAGACAACCGAGCTCGTACTTGGCCCCGGGCGTTGAACCGAGTGAAGGACTGCTGACTCCGCAACGTGACCACGGTAGCCTGCCGCGGTTTGGGCATCCTCGGAGAGCCTCGTTAGACCTCGTATTACTTCGGATCTAGCCGTTACAGGGACTCGACTCGACAATGCCAGTTCAGTTCCATTGCGACGATCAGCCTGCCGTCTAGACTTTCAAGTCTGCCTTCCGTGTTGTAGTGCTGTGGGTATTACTTCCTGTAGTGGGGATCAGGTAAGTTTAGTGATTCCGTGAGGAATGTTTCGTCGCACCCTCAGCCCACTTCGACTGGGCAGAGGATAGCCGGGTGAGGACCAGCTAGTCACATGGTGTCTTCTCCGATAAGCATTGGTGCAATAGGAGTCGACTTAGGAATACCTTTCCTAGTTTGCAGTTATACTTTATAATTTTATTAAATTTAGAACTTAGTTAATTAATAAGGAAAATATGTAAATAGTAGAAGTTTGCTGGCTCTACGACAATTCCATAAATAATATTCATTCTTTAATTCCATTTTATATTACAGTCATATATTTTATAATTTTACTAACTTTTAACAGTTAATATGGGAAAACGTAAGTAGTAGAGGTTTGCTGGTCCTACGACAATTACATCAATAATATTAATTTTTTTTAAAATTCCATTTTATATTACAGTCATACTTTATAATTTTACTAACTTTTAACAAATAATGAAATGAAATGAAAAAAGTCTTTATTACTGTGGCGAAGTTTGGACTATTTAGTCCTCTTTTCCAATTAACCACAAGTAGCACAATTAATACGAGTAGTAGATAATAGAAAATAAAATATAGGTAATAAATAATTGAGAGTATCATTAACTTATCTGCAAGTTTAAGTTATATTTTATATTTATGAAAAAAACAATACAAGTAATTTAGTTATACAAACTAGAACAAATTTGGTTCATTGTTACAGTTTGATCATCTTCAGGAAAACACACCAAAGCTTTTAGAAACTCTCGCTTTAAACCACGCCCACCGATCCAACCTATATGAAAGTCACATCGCTGAAGTTAGGATCAGTTTGCTACTTGGCTCCATTGTGAGAACATCTTCTGCGACACATCTTCTAACCCTCCAACACCTTCAACTGTCTCATTAGACACCTTCTACTCACATTAGCTCCATACATTTAATACGTGTAAGTTCTTAACATAATATTATTCTAGTACTTCTGAAGTTCACGACCTAGTTTACGCATTACTGGACCGGTAACTATTTTAAACTATCGTTTGTTTCAGCATGAACCCCAACCACACTTCCTGTCCCAAGTGTGGAGATTTCATCTCTAAACCAAACATCGTAAGACACCTCAAGATCTGCAGTGCACCGAAGCTCACCACCCAGCAGCCCCAACGTCCGTGCCTGGCCTGCGGCACCCCTATTACCCAATCTAATATCAGCCACCATCTACAGAGGTGTAGCCCCGCTCACCTTAAGAGGAAGGCATATGATCCTGCTCCCTTTATTTCGAAGACGTCACGTCTGAATGAGCCTCAACCATCTACCAGCTCTTCCATCATAGACAATGTCCACACCTCCATTGTCTCCACATACAACATCACCTGTTCAGCTATTGGAAACATACTACGCAGCTCCCCGCAGGATGTAGAGGATGAAATCAAAGAGGTAGAAAAGGCATTTAAAGGTCGAATGAAGACATACTTCGTGGAAAACCAGTATGCAATCAAAGATCCCGCAATGTTCTTGGAACGGCTGAGAGAAGTGATTGTGAGCAACATACGACAGAACCTCGAGGAACACAACCTCAAAATCAATCTCGTACTAGTAGTTGAATACAAAGAAAACCAACCAGCATTGAAGATATCTTACGGAAAATGAAATTTAAAACAGGAAATACAGTTATTCTACCCTCCAATGATATTGAGAAATGTTTGATAAAGTTCGTGAAGAAATTGCTAACAGAAATTGACGATTTTTATGTGACCGACTCCAGCTGGACCCTAAAAAAATTAATTACCTAGAAATTAGGATCAATCGTCACACTCCACTAAGAGGATCTTCTTTTATCGACCGGCCTACGAAGATTAAATTCAAACACGATTTATAGGTTACAAGTACAGTACACAAATATAATATCAAACATGTTTCCATCGAAATGGGAAAAAAACAGCCCCTCGAGTTTATTAAATCTTCTCCTATAAAGAGACCTAGTCAAAAAATGTCACTTTTTATCGATAACAAGAGACAGAAAGTCGTAGAAGGATTTTTAATGGAAATTGAGAGAGCTAAAATTAATTACAAATATTGGGACGATTCAAATGAACTAGTTGACCACTTACGTTTGTTGATTGCGTCAAAGTAGGCAGGAAATACTTGTTACAATAACGAAATAATTGCCATTTTAGAAAAGGTCAGGAAGCACGTATTATAAAAAACTTTGACAATTTTAAATTGTAATCAGTTTCAAGATGTTTACCGACAAGTTTGGACGTCAGTTGGATGCTGAAAAGAAGAGTATAGGACCTAAGGGGCCACCAGGTGAGAGATTCAATTTAACTCAAGAAGGAGACTTTGACATTGGTGGAAAGAGGTTAACTAGTGTTGGCGAATCGAAAGCAGATGACGATGCCGTAAACTACAAGACTATTAGTGAAACGTGAATGAGGATATGAAAAAAATAAAATACGATGCATCATCTAGAGGGATAACTGGTGTGTCTGAAACCACCGAGGGTAGCGATGTAGTGACATTAAGTTACTTAAAATACTACATACTACTTGGAAGTTTTTTTAGGGATCCAAGGTACACTAAAATTACACACGTCATCAGACACTTAATATTTGGTATTTATGTTCAAGGTTTTTAATCAATCAACATTAGTTTCCATCACTTGGTTTAGGAGTAAGCATGTTTTGTCTTAGTGGAAGGGATTCGGTATTTGACTGCAACATATCTTCAGCACTAGATTTGTCTAAAGGATAATGGGAAATTGGATTGGTAGACTTTACTACCTATAACACTACCAAACATAGAAGATGGAGTTAACAATTTATTTCTCTACGGTGACAAATTGGTAGATATTCCCACTGGTTATTATGAAATTGACGACATTACAAAATTGATAGAAAAAAAGATTAATGAATCAGACAAATTAAATATTAGAGGAAACAATAATACATTTCAAGTGGAAATCTACGGTGAGAGTTTTATTGATTTTACAAAACCTGCTAGTATAGGATCTTTGTTAGGCTATTCACCCAAGGTTCTTGAACCCAATAAATTGTACGTGTCAGAAATTATCAAAGTATTACAACATGTCGAAATTATCAAAGTGAACGTCATACGAGTCGAATGTAACTTAGTGAGAGGTTCTTATCAAAACAATATTGAAGAACGCGTAGTTCACGAGTTTTACCCAAACGTACCTCCAGGTTTTAAGATTGTTGAAACACCGCATAACACCACTTATTTACCAGTGAATGTAAAGAAACTTGAAAGTATAAAACTAAGACTTTGCGATCAAGATAATCTGTTGATAACATTGAGGGTCAAAACTGTGAGTATTAGGCTACACTTGAAATAAAAACGATGGGTCTAGTACTTAAAGATTTGGAATTAATACCATTGGTAAGTAAATTCAAGCGCACGAAAGAGTTAACATCCAAAAACAAGAATTACTTAAAGTACCTGGGACTTCTAGGGGTAAATCATATTGGCCGTAAACAGTAGGGCACAGTTTGATGAAAGCGTGACAGAGTGCGAGTACCATATACACGCCCCTTTCACATCTACAACTTTTAATACAAATGATGAAGGATGTTATTTTCATTCAACAACAGGATGAATTTACATACCCCTATGAAAGTTATTTATATTTGACAGGCAAGATAACAAAATCACATGTACAGACGGAAGATGCAACGTTTAAACTGGTCAACAATGCTATAACATTTCTTGTTAATGAGATTAGATACGAAATTAGAGGTGTAATTATTGATCGGACGAAAAATTTTGGCATAACATACACTATTTGGAATTTAGTGTCACTTGCACCAGATGATGAAACAATCCTGGTAAATGCTGCGTGATTTGGCAAAGGGTTGGTTAAGCAACTAAGGGATTTTCTTTTTGTATGGTATTAAAATGTCTGATGGGCTTCTTTGAAGACTACAGACGCATTAACCAGAAACAGGAACTGATTTTGCTCTCGTCTTCCACTACTAAAAATGCCTTGTACAAAGAAAATGCTATTTCTGCAACTACTGATTTTTACTTTACAGTAGATAAGATTTCTTGGCGGGTACCTTACGTCTAGGGTTCCGATGAAATTAAACTATATTGAGGGTAATGTAACAGGACCATACGTTGGAAATGCCGTTTAGGTCTTGGGAGCTGCTTGAATTCCCCGAACTTCCATCAAGTACCAGGCAGTCTTGGACAATGAAAACATCTTCGCAATTGGAAAAACCTTGTTACGTCATACTTGTGTTTCAAACTGCAAGGAAAGGTGCCACTTATAGATGTCAAACTCTTTCTAAACTCTCAGTATTATCCTTATGTTCATTTGCGTGGCGTTGACGCTCATTTGTATGAAATGTACGCAAGGTTCCAGTCATCACTATGGAACCAGTACACCTCACCCCATCACGAGTCACACAGCTTTTGACACTTGTCCTCTTTTCGTAATCGACTGCTCCAAACACTCTGAAAATTTAAAGTCTGATCCTGTAGATGTCCGTCTTGAATTTGGGTCTTCTGCGGTTTTTGAAAAGGGCACCACTGCCTATTGTTTAATCATTCATGATGCTCTGATTGAATACAGCCCACTTACCGGTACAGTCAACAGAGTTCTCTAGTGTCGAATCTCCTATGAAAGGAGGCTGAGCAAACGCTAAGTTTCAGGTATTGCTTAGTCAACATAGGTTCAACATCTCCTGCTCCAGAGGCTAATATCTCCATTGTTGAGTTTCCATTGGTTGAGAAGGAAAATGCTCCTCCACAACAGGATCTGACAGGCTTTCTGAAAGTAATGTATAACGTAAATTCACTTTTCTCCGAATTCGTTACTGTAAGTCTTTTTAAAGAGCTTTACTTTTACGTGAGTGTTTTGTTTTACAAACAAAACAATCGGAAATGTGTTTTGTTGGATCATCCAAAATTTATCGAGTTTCAGAATCTGAAACAATTCAATTATTCGTGCCTTAAGCAACAAGAGCAAGAAAAGGAGATTTGCATTTTTGGATTAAAAATAGTAGTTAAAAATATTTGCTTCAAGCCAAATGTAGAGGTCCAAGATGATAAACATAAAACGTCTGTTCTATTTAGCGAGTCTGAATGGCTAAACTTTGTCAGCTTACTGCCTTGCATCTCTCGATATATTGAACAATTATCATGTGTCGAATCTTGCTTAATTGAGCACATTGATTGAGTTAAGCATAGTGATTCTGTCTACGTAGCCTCACCACAGCAAGTTAAAGTGTAGGATGCAGATCATCTGCATGATGAAATTGTTTGGTATAATAAAACAAAGCCCTTAGTAAATTAATCAGAAACATGGCGACACCGGCAGTGGTAGATTTTCATGGGTTTAAATACAATCACAATAGTTTTATTGTTAAAGAATTTGTCATTGTGGGTCCTTTTATAAGCGTAAGTATGGTTTTTAAAGCTCCTTATTGTCGGAGCAAACTTAACAGTGCTGTACAACTGACGAATAATTGGTGTGAGCGTAAATTTCACAAAATGCTGTGGGAGGAGCGAAGTATAACTTTTAGTTTTAAGTTAGTTCGTAGTTTGCTCAAACTATTTGATATAGTTTATACCAAAGGGTTGGAGAAAAAGTAATTTCATTCTAAATTTCACAAGAACGTTCAAGAGCTCGAAGAGTCTTGGACATTTCAATTTGATTATGTTTTTTTACCTTGTTTTCCACAAATGCTAAAGATGATAAGTGCCCCTTAGCGAGTGCAAGATTTTACTATAAAAAGGTCGATAAAAATAAGTGTTCCTAGCTCTGTGGTTGTTTTATGGCTGGCTTAAACTCTGTAAGTCCAGGACACTTGTGTGGAATACCATTCCATTGAGGTGAGGGCGGCCCAAATTCAATAAAAAATCGCCCGACCGTTATCCAAGGCAGCCGTAAAACGCATAAGCCCTGAGGTGGTTCTCGCACCATACAGGCAGACATAATGTAAGATATATTGTTGTGAGTCTGAGCTCTCGTATGCTACATGTATTTGTATTTATTTGAATGGTATACTCTATGGCTGGCCTAAACTCAATGTCCACGGTGTGAGATTTTCTAGGAACAAAAACAATATATATAATAAAATACCTTGTCGGCTACGTGTAATATTAAAAAGATTCACTGAGTAAAGTGGCACGGAGTTGTTGATTAGGGTTAAAATAAAATAAAATTAAAAAATGGAACATGACAATTTAGTTATGGAGTGGTCATGACCGTATGGAGCGATGTATGGTGCTTCTTACACGAGTCCGTAGACTTACTCGGGAAGGAGGCACGTTAAATTTCTCCTAACGCACTAAGACCTCTACGTCCTGGCTTAGACCTAACGTGGTGTGGAAATGTTGGTCAATTGATAAATAAAATAATTATGATTGTATTTTAATTCCAACAAATGCAATCATAAAGGTAGGTAAAAGAACGAACTCAATCATCATTGTCTTATACTATTGTAATCATAAAGGTATGCAGAATCCCCATATTCTTACTACTCTCCTTTATATTGTTTTGTCTTTTTATTCTTATTATAAATACATAATTATATTCACAATTCCTATACTGTTATAATTATTAATTGTTAAAGTGATTTTGTACAGTTAGAAACACAAAAATTAATTATTATTAAGACAATATGCCAACCATGTTGGTTATTTTAGATAATCACAGCTCTTTATTTGATCACGTGACTTGGTAGGGGTAGCCACAACCGACCCTAGGCGAAGAAATCCGAGATGACACTTGGCTCATACTTGGGAAGGAACTCATACTTGGAATGACGTGAAGTCGGTGTTTCTACTCTACTTTCAGCACTAAAAAAAACACTATTCGATTCTTCAAATTCTTTTCTTGTTAACCAAACATATTTTTACAGAAAAACTTTACTTAAAAAAAATATATATTTTTACACAGTATACAATATAAATATATATATTTATATTGTATACTGGTCAAATCGTGATAGGATTTTCAAAAAAATCTGAAACTATAGAGACAAAGTAATAGTACATGCAAAAAATAATGGGATTTTGTCTGTCTGATTTTTATGAAGTGGTACAACGTTGGCACTTTTTAGATCAGTCTAAAATTCGCCCGTGAAAAAGCTAAAATCAACTAAAAATACTTAGTTTTACATAATTGTCTGCTTTATTTTTTACCAAAACTGGTGTTGTAAAGTTATAACCTGGTGGTTTGTGAGGACTGAGCCTCTTATGATGGGTTTTCTCTTTATGGACGTAGGATATAAGAAAACCGAATTTATAATAATTGTTTTTTTTACAAAACCCACATGTATGTTACAATCTTTGAAGTAAATTTTTTCTGCATTCAGGCTTATGTCTTTTGCCATGGAAGAGAAATAGGTAATGAAAATTTTACCTCTAAGTACCATCAATTGAATCTTTCACACTTCGTTAATTTTTTTTACCACCAGCTTTACCAATAATTTATTTTATATCCTGCCATTAGAACATAAGATATTTGTGTTCGGTTCAAAATATTTTTCAAATAATTTCTGTTGACAGTCGCTATTTTATGATTGATAGTATTTTTACATTGCTTGTTTTGATGAGAGGCAGTTGCGAAATGATCTATAATCTGGTAAACAACAATCAACGCTTTTACATAAGTTTTTAAATTTACACCACGATTGATAAGAACAGTTTATCAAAGACTGGAGTGTGGTTTATTTTATAGTACCATGCTTTTTAGTAACAAATTTCAACAGTACAAAGATTAATGAACTTATTTGCTAGTATTTCATAACATACGTGCACAAATACCATATTCTAACAATATCCGAGCAACAAATATTTAATAAAACATTTAAGACTTTTTGCAAACTTATTTCTTAAAGGGCAGTTTAAAATTTAAACGTCACAGAGAACTTGATCACGTTAGAATGGTTTTAAAGAAGAATACACTACCTTACTCCTTTGGTTGTTGACTTGGTCCATATTAAGCTCTGTTCCCACTACGGCCAGTGTTTTTGCAGACATCAGGCGGCCCGGTGTCTGTATACGGATAACCTGTCGCCTGTGTATCATCAGACAGGACCGTACCAACAACCTGTGACCTGTGAAGGCGGCGGAGCTTCGGACAACCTGTAGTGGCCTGGCTGGGACGACCAGCATTCCGACATTGATGACATTCGAACAGGCGTAAGTATATGTTAATTATGAGTGAGTTGGACACTCAGGTTTTCCTTCTTTCGTTTTAAATCTTTCAACGAACACTCAATGTTAATTTGCGCCTGAATGCGCTTCCACGCATCATACACGTGGTTCCTATCCTTATGGTTCTCATCTAGGGAGTTCCGAATAACGGGTTCAGCCTCATAAAGGTCAAAAACTCAGTAATAACCTCGTTCGTCCACTTACTGACCTTGCTAACATTGTGACGGATTAAGCTTGTATGAGCTAACAAAATTATCTTGCCTAGTCTAGCATCTATCAGGTCGTGGGAACGGTGAGATACGCCCGCCTCAACTCCGACCACAGTAGTGCCGCCTCCTTTTCTATGTTTTACGGGACCTGTTCAAGCGGTCCCGGACGGCCTGTCCGTACGTCAGGCAAGCTGTTCCTACGACCTGATATCTGGTAGACGGCAGACGAGGCCTTACGCATGGCAGGCCGTGGGAACAGGGCTTAAGAGGGCTCTAAACCCCCACTCTGGGAAGCGTAAAAACTGCTTTGCGTGGTCCAAGATACTGCCTTTATTTACTGTCGTAAAATTATAAATGAAGTATCTATTTAAAGATAAAGACATTTTTGACTCAAATCGCTTTTTAAAGTTTTCGAATTCTCCTTCATTTCGATTTTATAGGTTATTGAAGTTATCCAATATTCAAACTAGTGCCAAAATAAAACTGGAGCTGTTATCGAAATTTTGAAAAGCGATTGGAGTCAGAAATTTATCTAGTTTCAATTTAGTGTTGGTTTCAGATCCATATCTTTAAAACCTCAGTTGCAATATAGCACCGCGCAAAAGCCTGCATGGTAATTTATTGCTAAGAAATGCGGTGATTCGTGAGATCCAAGTGGTGAAAACCCGAACTTCTTAGTCGCGGATGGATTTCACTATTTCATTCATAAAAACCTTTCTTCATTTAACTTAACATCGATGGATGCAATGTAGGCCTACGACGACTGATATCAGTATTATTTTACAGACTGATTTACTCACTTAGAGTTAGTCTATTTACTTTTGTATGGCTTATTTCGTTTAAATTAAAATGTGCGTTCCCATGTGGATCCTGATATAATCTAACCACAAAGTAAAGCATAAAACATTTATTCGTAATGACATTGCACAATATTTATTATGTCATGACAAATACTGTAATAATCATCTATATACAAAATGTTTATGAAATCATATAAAATACATTAACGAATGCGTACGATAAAAATATTAATTCAATGATTCCTGCTTGATCAAAGCAATAAGTAATTCTAAGTCACTGTCTCTATTGACCTTTATTTTATTTTTAAAATAAAAATACAGTAATGTTAACTGGTAACTATTACAGTAGTCTCGATTATTCGCCACTTGGTTATCCGCCATTCCGGGTTATCCGCCACACCTTTGGCATTTTATTTAATTAATATAATTTAACAAAAATAGTCAGAGGACATTTTGTGGTCATCAGCGAGTGTACGTGCTCTATTACTGATATGTCACCGACAGTACCGCTCCGCCCAAACCGGTTAGTCGCCTTCCCCGCCCCCACCTACCACTTCCCGCGCCGTGCCCGTATATATCTCTACATATTTTTGTCAGTTGCTGGATCGCTCCCGCGTTGAAAGGTACCGCTACTCGTGTGTTCGGTAAAGTTATTTATATATTTAAAGTTATTTTTTGTGATAAGTGTTTGTAGTGCTGTTTGGTGAAGTGGATTATGGAGAGGAACAAAAGAAAAAAGATTGTGTTATCAATGCAAGACAAGCTCAACGCTTTAAAAAAGCTGGACAAAGGAGAGACGTTGCAGAAAGTAGCCGATGACTATGGCGTTGGTCGTCGCACTGTTGGGGATTGGAAAAAAAAGAGATCAGAATTAGAACAATGGTGTGCCTCACGAGTGACTGAAATTGACTTAAAAGACAGAAAAACGATGAAGAAAAGTGACTATGAAAAAACTAGTGAGGCCTTATTCATTTGGTTTACCCGATTTAGGGACAAAGGAGTGCCTATTTCAGGACCTATATTAAAAGAAAAGGCGTTGCATTTCCAAACGGAATTTAATGAAGGCGACACAGAATTCACAGCAAGCATTGGTTGGTTAGACCGCTAGAAAAAACGATATGGAATCCGACAGTTACATATTTGTGGTGAAAAATTGTCATCAAACTTTGAAGAAATGGAAAGGTTCAAGAAAGAATTTCAAACACTTATTGAAGCTGAGCAGTTAACAGGAGACCAAATATTTAACTGTGACGAAATGGGCCTTAATTATAAAATGTTACCAAGTAAGAGCCTTGCAGCTCGGACCGAAGCAGCAGCTCCGGGTTACAAACGCAGCAAAGAGAGAGTAACAATTTTGGCCTGTAGTAATGCTACAGCAAACCATAAAATGGAACTGACAATAATTGGAAAGGCGAAAAATCCAAGGGCTTTCAAGGGAATTGCGAAACACGCACTGCCAGTAAAATATTTTAACCAAAAAGTGCTTGGATGAGCGGGGATATTTTTAAAGAATGGTTTTTAAAAGAGTTTGTACCATCTACAGAAAAGTTTTTGAAAGAGAATAACCTACCCAGAAAAGCAGTTCTACCTATAGATAATGCACCAAGTCATCCCGATGTAGATGATCTAAAAGACCAGGATATAAAGGCTATGTTCCTACCCCCCAACGTAACTGCAATTTGCCAACCTATGGATCAAGGTGTTTTGGAAACACTGAAGAGGAACTATATAAAACGGCTTCTCTCCACCCTGATACAAGAAATAGAAGATGGCCAGGACATGATTCCAAAGCTGAAACGTATAAATCTAAAAGGTGTGGCTTATTGGATTGCAAGTGCCTGGGACAATGTCGGAGCAGATACTATTGCCAGATCATGGAAAAAGCTGTTGGGTGAGGATGAAGATGCCGGAACCATGCATGATGAAATTCATGAAGATATTTTACTCACATTGCAATGAATTCCTGGGTGTGAAGACGCAACTTCGGTTGAAGTAGGAGAGTGGCTTACAGCAAATGAAGGTTACGAAATAACTGATGCAGAAATCGTCACACTTGTCAATAGTGGTGACGATCAAGATGTCGAAGAACCAGAGACTGTTGAGCCCCAAAAAATTGCACATAGAGAAGGGGTGAAAATGTTTGAAGCGGCCATTAAATACGTCGAGCAGCAAGAAGAAGCCAGGGCTGTTGACATTAAGATGCTCCAGAGATGGCGAGACTTAGCGGCGAAAAAGCGGAAAACGTCAGGAAGGCAGACCAAAATCACCAACTTTTTCCACTCACCATAAACTCAACCAGTTTAAATTTATGTGTTTAAAATATTTTTTTCCGTTTTAAAGTGAGTAATGAATTATGTATTACATTTAATCGTGTAAGTAAATAAAAATATACTGTAAACTGTTTACTGTGTACGTAATTTAGGTTTTATTCATCATTCCCTATTATCCGCCATTTACGCTTATCCGCCCTTCCGCCGGCCCGTTTATGGCGGATAATCGAGACTCTACTTTATTATAGTTCAATAATGTTCAGGTAGAAAAAATGCTATTTGTAATTTTATAAGAAGGTAACTTCTAAGCAAGTATTTTTTCTAAACGGTAACACGGACAGAAAAATATGACAGCCGGGGGACGGGGCGGGGCGAGACGGAGCGGCAATCCTTTTGAGAACTTTGAAGTCATGGGGCAAGGTAGTGTTTGGGAACCTCGTACTACTCCCGGTGTATTTCGTTGGACAGCCAATGAGAAGACTTAGGATGGTAAAACTTAACATAAGTAATATCTAAACATTGTGCAATGTGAAGAAAAGTAATAAAATACGAATTTGAAAAAGGTTTCTTAATTAGCATAGTACGTGTTGGTAGATGAATTTAATAAAATATTAATATAAACTGAACAAATATAATGGTGACCGATTAAGGTAAACTTGGTTTACCGAAATCGACCACCATAACATTCGTAGCCTACATATTGCACTTATTTTTTATAAATACAGTATAAGTATTATACTGTATGACATTTGCATTGTGTGACGTTCTCTTGTGTATTGAAATAAAATTGTTAAACTATTATTAAATTGCTCAAATAATATGTTCTGCTCGGTTTGATTTTGTATTAATTTAACGCACTTTCAATTACTTGAGTATCCACTGACCTAATTGGGTAGCTCGTGATCAACTTGTGGCCAACACTGATCAACTTGGGTAGTCATCGTGATGGACTTGTCTAGCACTCGAGATCAATATGGCTAAAACTCATGATCAGCTAGGGTAGTACCCTTGATCAACTTGGGCAACCTCCGTAATGGGCTTGGCTAGCACCCGTGATCAACATGGCTAACACTAATTCTTACATTCTTGATCAACTCGTGTAGTACCTGTAATAAACTTGGCCATCCACCGTCATGGACTTGGCTAGTACTCGTGGCTAGTCAACAATGGGTGGCTAGTCAAGTAGACCACAGGTGCTAACCAACGTAATCACTGGTGATTACTCAAGTTCACTTCACCCAGGACGCTACTCAAAGTAATTATGGGTGGCTACCTAAATTGACCGTGTTCTACCTAAGATTAAAGTTCCTACCTACTAAGTTGACCACAGACTCTACTCAAGGTAATCACGGGTGGCTTCTCAAGTTGACCACGGGTCCTACGCAAAGTAATCACAGGTACTATCCGAGTTAACCACGGGTGATACTCGAGGTTATCACGAGTGGCTACTCAAGTTTATAATGGATGCTACCCAAGGTAATCAGGGATGGCTACTCACGTTGACCACGGGTCTTACCCAAGGTAATCACAGGCACTAAGTTCACCACCGTAATTATGGGTGGCTACCCAAATTGACCGCGTGTTCTACCTAAAATAATTGTAGGTCGTACCTAAGTTGACCACAGGCTCTAACCAAGGTATCATGAGTGGCTTACCAAGTCACATAGGATCCTACCCAAAGTAATCACAGGTACTATTTAAGTTGGCCACGAGTACTACCCAAGGTAATCATAGGTGGCTACTCAAGTTGACCATGGAAGCTACCCAAGGTAATGACAGATATTACCCAAAATGATCACTGGTGATACTAGCGTCGGACCTGCCTGGGAGGGTCAGTAGCCCTGGACATGTCTTGGAAGGTGGGTGGGTCAGTAGCACTTGACATTTCTGGTAGGGTGGGTGGGTCAGTAGCGCTGGACATATCTGGGAGGGTGGGTGGGTCTGTAGCACTGGACATGTTTGGGAGGACAGGTGGGTCAGTAGCACTGAACATGTCTGGGAAGGTGGGGGGGGGGGGGTAATTACAGTTACTACCCAAATTAACCAAGGGTGCTGCCCAAGATTAATCACAGATAGTAATAAAGTTGACCACGGGTTATACTGAAGATAATCACAAATTCTATCCAAGTTGACAATGGGAGCTACCCAATCACATATAATAAGCAAAATGATCAATGGTGGTGCTACCCAAGGTAATCAGAGATATTACCATAGAGGACCAAGAATACTACCCAATGTAATCACAGGTACTACCCATGTTGATCATGGAAACTACCCAAGTCAATCACAGGTACTACTCAAAATGATTACTGGTATTACGGATGGCTACCTAAATTGACCACGAGTGCTCCCCAAAATAATCACAGATACTATCTAAGTTGACCACGGGTGTTACCCAAGGTAATCATGGGTGGCTACTCAAGTTGGCCACGGGTCCTACCAAAGACAATCACAGGTAGTACTCACGTTGACCACCGGGGCTACCCAAGGTAATCAGGTATGGCTACTCACGTTGATCACAGGCCTTACCCAAGGTAATCACAGGCACTTCCAAAGTTCATCACCGGTCCTACCTAAAGTAATCACAGGTACTACCCATATTGACCACTGTTAAGATAATTACAGGTCCTAAGTTGACCACAGGGTCTATTCAAGGTAATCACAGGTAACTTCCCAAGTCCTGTCCACCACAGATCCTATCCTACCCAAAAAAAATCACAAGTACTAACTAAGTTGGTCATGAGTGCTACCAAAGACAATCCCACATATTGACCACGCGTCCAACCCAAGGTAGACACGAGTGGCTAGCCATGTTACCATGTTTTATAATCAAGGTAATTACGGGTGGCTACCCAAGTTGACCATGGGTGCTACTCAAGGTAATCACAGGTACTACCCAAGTTGACCATGGGTTCTACCCAAAATAATCACAGATACTACCCAAGTTAATCACGGGTGGTTCCCAAGGTAATAAATGGTACAACCCATGTTGATCACGTTTTCAATGTATGTAACTGTTCTTAAAAGATCTATTACTTACAAATAATAGTGACTTTATAAAATTGCGACTTACTCAGCTAACTCATGTATCTGTTTATTATAATACTGTGGTAATTGGTTATTTAAATGTAATTATTTATTATCAATAAATTGTATATTATATTATTATAATTATAATTGATATCACTCATACGGTTAGCTTTGGTTTTCGTCTCTGTCCGCGAAAATGTTTGTAGTAACAAAATGTCTGCTTTTTTAAACCAAATTGTCCCCGTAGTGTTATTTTCATGTATTGTAGTAATTCATTCAGCATACTTCAGAAGCAAATAAAAAAGTGGCCACATTTCAATTATTTTTTAATATTTGGAAATTAGTGTGTTATGTTGCAATTGCCACAGCACTAACATGTGATAGTTTATGTGAAATAATTTTTTATTTTGTTAAAAATAATTAATAAACCGTACAAAACTATAAAAAGTAAAATAAATTGACAGGCGGTATTTTTTACTATTACTTTTTAACATGTTTTATTTAGTTTTCAGTAAAGCGTATCCTTTAATGCTTTAAGCGTATTTTGAGAATTGTTGTGCCGTTCATTTAATATTATTTTGTTTTAGTCTTCAACCTAAAAAGATAAGAAATAGAAATTTATTTGCAAATTTCTGCCTTTTATTAATTATTTAACCACATAAAACCAATATTTATAGCACAATCCAACAGCTTTAAGCAATATTTACAAAAATCATGCTTTGTAACGTAATTTACTTAGTTTTTAGTAAAGCGTATTTGAAGGCTGCAGGGGAAAAACCAACATAGTCAACATTTTCAAGAAATGACATTTCAATGCGACATGATAGCGGCAGGTCTATATTTTACAGTGCAGGAGTATCCACGGAAGAAACTAACAGGGTCACCTATTATTAAGGCTTTTATTTTCGTCATGCAGTGGAATAACAAACTCAGTCAATGTGTTGTGGGGGAAAACCCAACTGAGTCAGCTCTGGCGCATGCGCCGTCTAGCACTTCGCAGCAGCTGTTTTAGTTGACTGGCGTACTGTCTTGGTGTTGGTGCTTTTTAGCTTGCAGTGTTTTTATATTTCTTGAGATTTCTGTGATCGTTTTCTACAATGTCAACAGCTATTGATGCTGTATTTCAAAATAATCATAACGGTAGTGACAGTGACGAAAATGTGACAGTTCAAGATAGTGCAAAAATAAGTAAGAAACGTAAAGTAAAAGGAAGAATGTGTGATGCAGCAAAGAAAATGAGAGAATGTACGTTTGAAACTGGACAGGACTGTTTGTGCAAAAGGTATGAGTGCTTTAAAAATATTAATTCTGCAGAGAGAGCCTACCTTATTAAACAATTTAATGATATTGGACGTGAGGGCGGTACAAACGCTCAAAATGCTTTCTTGTCTGGCTTAATCTCTTTGCAACCAGTAGCTCAACGCAGACCAAGAAAAAATGAGATAGATGCTAGATTTAATGATAGTTCTTACACTTATAAAGTAAGAGTAGTTAGGGACGGATTAGCTGTAGAAGTCCCAGTTTGTTTCAAAGGATTTCAGGCATTGTTCGGAATAAAACCTTTTAGGTTACACACAATTAAAACGTCCTTGAGAACCACTGGTAAGCCGCCTATAGATGGACGCGGTAAACATTCTAATAGGCCTCATAAGTTATCTGAGAATACTCGTTGTGCAGTAATGTCTTTCTTTGGCTCACTGAAAGGTCGAAAAGCCCATTATAGTTTAAAAGATTCTGAAAAAGTGTATTTGCCAGCTGAGTCAAACATAAAAGAGTTGTTGGGTATTTTTTTGAACAAACATCCTGGACTACAAATTTCATACGAAACATTCCGACATATTTTTGTGTCTGAATTTAATATTGGGTTCGGGTATCCCAGAACCGATACCTGTTGTTTTTGTGATGAACAACAAGCAAAAATAACAGACATAAAGAGGCGAATCTCTAACACTGTTCAAGATTTAGAAAAGTCAAAACTCTTGAACGATCTTAAACAGATTGAAATAGCAAATACTGAACATTTGAAAAAAGCCCAGTGGTTTTATACTCTTAAGAAAAGTGCTAAAACAGAGGCAAAGCAAAATAGGACAGTTGAGGCTATAGCTATAGATTTTGGTAGGAACTTACCAACGCCTAACACGAGCTCCAGTGAAGTGTACTTTAGGAGGCAACTTACTTTCTACATATTTAATGTCCATATATTGTCCACGGGTGAATCAATAATGTATACATACGACCAGACAGTAGGTAAAAAGGGATGTAATGATGTGGCATCCATGTTGCTTCATTTCTTTAAAAATTATTTAAATAAATCTGTAACACATCTCAACATCTTTGCGGACTCGTGTGGAGGGCAAAACAAAAATCACACTATTATTAAATTTCTCCACTATGTAACTTCAGAACTTAAGATGTTTGAAAAGGTGGTTGTGACTTATCCCGTGCGTGGCCATTCTTACATGGAGACTGATAAGAATATGGCATTGATACCAAAATCTTCTAAAGCCGAAACTCCTGCTGGTTGGAGAGAAGTGATCGAAGGAGCAAGAGCAAAACCATCGCCGTTTGTGGTAGTTGCATGTGATCAAGGAATTTTCAAAAATTGGGGTGACTTTCTTCAGTCAAAGGGATATAAAAAAAAGTTTTCTTTTGAAATCAGACCAATCAAACAGCTTAGGTTTGTTCAAGTAAAACAGCGATCTGTAGAACACAGAATGTCGTATAATGGAGCATTCTTCACTGCAGAAGTGAAGTTAACTACTCAGGAAATTGAAAAGGAGAGGAAGAGGAGACTAAAAAAAGACCTGGAACCTATACAACAGCTTGAAGAGCCATTGCAGTTATATGATGCACCCATTCCCTTGTCAAAAGAAAAACTTAAAGACCTCAGGGTGCTTATGAGATTCTGTGAAAACGAAGGTTCCGAGGAGTTTTACACTAACCTGTTGACTACCCAAGACAGTTTGCCAGCAGTTCTTGATCATGACTTATTTCAAGACGACATTGATTATTAAAGGTAGGCATAATAAACCTTAATATATTTTTAATAACTACATTAAGTAAAGTTTTCAACTTGATAAAATAATTTAAAAACTGATAGTAGTGCGAAAAAGAGACACTAAGCATAATAAAGTCAAAATGTTTACATGTCATGCAGTAAGTATTATAATTTGTTACTGCCCTTATGAACGCCCTATTCTTTACAAATTCAGATCTAATTAATTACTGTATTGTCATTTAAAACCTGTAACCACAAGTGAAGGAAATAAATTCCAGAAATGTAATCTTTATTTGTTTTTTTCAGGCAGACATATTATGACAATATTCAACACTAGAAACGTTTGTGAGACCCTAGCCATTTCAAAGTGAAACCAAAAATATTATTACTTTTTAGTTTATGTAAACAATAATTTGTTAAATACCATGTTTTGATAAAGAATTGACAAGTATAAAAGTATCTTAAATGGTCGGGTTTTATTTTCATTTTCCCCTTTCGTCAAGGAACATGGGAAAACCCAACTGAGTCATGACACTGGAAGCGAAAAAAATACCTCGTGCTAATTTTTAGATACTTAAAATGACAAAATTTTAATAGCTTATTAGGCATTAAAAGACCAATGGAACTGTGCAATAATAGTTTCAATAAAACAAACAGTTTCTTAGTAAGAGCGTTTTAAGTTTTAATTTTCTTCTCCTGAAAAATGTAAAATTTTGACTCTGTTGGGTATTCCCCTGCGGCCTTCGTATCTTTATGTTTATAAATCAAACTCTTCAATTGTTTTTCAATTGTAGAATATAAGTAAGGTAAGCCTATGCCTAACGATGTTAAATTTTAACCGTTTTGATAGTAAACAGATTTTAACAAGAATTATGATTTTGGAAAACGATTCAAGTAGTAATTTTATCAGTGAATAATTTGATTTCACTGTATAAGTTTACTTTTCTAAACAATTATTACTATTTTTTACAAAACCAACATTACATAAAAACAAGTTAAGAAATAAAATACAGCAGCAATACCGGTACTGACTGGAAAATTGACAATTGTTGAAAAGAATTGGCCTTTCTGCTCAACATAAATTCAGACAGAGAAGGTCGGGCGTAGCCAACTGAGGATGCGGCAGGTGGGAGGGAGGGGTAACTGGGGTTTCCGGTTGAAAATAGGTACTATGAAAACTTACTATACCGGAAATGATTCAAGGAACTATATTGAACTCTTTCCGGCGGATTAAACTTCTTTGTCTAAAAAAAAAAAACTGGACGTAGTTCCAACCAGGCACGGATTTAAGGGGGGGGGCAATGGGGGCGATCGCCCCCCCCAAACGGAAAAAAGCAAAAAATGTATCTACACGCTTAGAATAAAATGTTAATAAAATATTTGATTTACCGTCATGAAAATAACATTAGTAATTAATTGTTACCGTCTTAATAATATTACAGTATATATAATATTCGGATGTGTAGTCTGAGTTTGTAGAAAGGAGAATTTCCGAGTCGTCGGTTGGTAATTGGTAGGCCTATATATTTTCGCCGGCAACAGTGGCAACACTGCGTGTCTAGCGCCGACGTAGTGGCGAGACGCCGAGACACTGATGGATAGACGACATTGATTTGATAGTTTTGTTATTATATTAATGGTTGTGTAATGAATGTGTTAAATGTAACTCTACACAGTTAACGTAAAGTGTACACTTAATTCTAATTAAGCCACCTAAAATTTCCAAAGCACAGCCGCCTTGGCGCTGTCGCGCGGTACGGGTCTCCGTCCATGTTCCAAGAAGCCGGAGCATGTGCGGCAGTCGCCTGGTAGCTGCCGCGTGGGGCGGCCAGCAACAACAACCTACATATACATATTACAATAACCTAGCATGTCCAAACTATGTTTAAGTTGTTGCTCATTGAACTGTTTCCATAAAGTTTTAACAATACAATATTCCAATGGAATCCATTTTATTATTTAATAGTTGTGATAATAAATGTATATACTTAAATGCTATTTCGAAGTTGTTTTAATTTATGCCAAACTTATTTTCGATTACAGAACTTAGGTATTCTTCTATATTTAAACCCTAAAAACACCCCCCAAACTGCTAAAAATAATACTTCTAGGACGTTAAAATAGCAAAAATTTTCCGGGGGTGGACCCCCAGACCCCCCACCTTACTGGGGGGTATTCCATACCCCCCAGCCCCCCCGGCAGGTTCGCCCCCCCAATTCACTGCTCTGGATCCGTGCCTGGTTCCAACTTCTATCGCCAGTGTCACATGACTTCTATATTTTCTTTTCCTTTAGAGCCCTCTTAAGTAGGTACCAACGAACACATAAGACCAATAGAAGGGGCATTAGAGCACTGGGTAGATGGCAAGATGGCGGCGTCAGTCGATGAGTCACCCTACTGGCGAGCGCTCTCAGATGATCCACCTGACTTCAGGCAGGACCATAACCGTGTCACATTACTCATGAAAGCTGTTTGCAAAAAACACTTTACAGTAAGGCTATTCGAATTTTCAAAATTATTAAGTGAGTAATTACACAAATAAGAAATCAGAAACCATTTCACAAAAACTGTAACATTTATGTTTCAGTAAGAATTAATTACCAATCAATTAATTGGATGTAATGAATATTAAAAAAAAGGTTTACTTAAAACCCTAACACTTTTAGTATTTAGTCTGCATAGTTATGACGCTACTAATTGTAAATTATTTAGTCTGCATAGTTATGACGCTACTAATTGTAAATTATTTAGTCTGCATAGTTATGACGCTACTAATTGTAAATTATTTAGTCTGCATAGTTATGACGCTACTAATTGTAAATTATTTAGTCTGCATAGTTATGACGCTACTAATTGTAAATTATTTAGTCTGCATAGTTATGACGCTACTAATTGTAAATTATTTAGTCTGCATAGTTATGACGCTACTAATTGTAAATTATTTCTATTGTTCATTATTAAATTATTTCTCCTTATAAATGGTATCATTACTTATTGCATTGTATTGTATTACACTATTAATCATTAGTAAGCTGATTGTATTGCTCATTATTGAATCATTCATTATTATATTATATTATTCATTACATGTAATCAGTGTGGTTATTGTATTGCAAAAAGTAGGCTATATCAGGCAGCGCCACACGACTCGGCGCGGCGTGCGTATACATGGTCGAGTCAAATGCGTAACTTCAAAAAATATCTATAAAAAAGTAGACCAGAAAGATTTAAAACAATCAGATTCTGTAAATATAACTATATCTCTACATATTTCCAGCTTACATCACTTCTCTGACCAAAAAAATAAAAAAATTGGCAGCTGACTATTTTTTTCATGTTACGATCTAAAATCTGTAGAAAAAATAACTCTAATAATTTATTTAGTATGTAATAAAATAAAATTAATTACTGTAAAGTACAATATCATGATCATAAATAATTGTTTCGACACATGCAAAATTTAGTAATTTTATTTAATTTCTAAGTAATTTAAATTACAGATTATTTCAAACACATGCATTAAAATGTTTTACTTTTCCTGGCGTGTTTTGCTCTTTCTAAGTGATACCAATATGGCGGCCACGACCTCAGTCCCTGCAATGCTGGATATATGGATTTGTCCCTTTGTTGGTAAGTAAAACGGCCTCGCTTCGCTTTCCCGTTCTTCACCCAGACATTCATGTAGTTATGTTCTTTCTCCAGTAGGCAGGCGCGCCGGACCACTTGCCACACCGATGTCAGAAGTATTAAGCTGCCTCTTCACTTTCCTTGTACGCAAAACCTTTTCTTTCAAAATGAAGAAAATTCGTCGTCTTCTCACTTCATTCAACGAAACCTAATTGTTATCACGCCTCAATCCCCTGTACGTTGAGTTGGACAATTGTCTTGATGATTTCAGTGACGTCTTCTTAGTTGGATTCTGATATGCCACTGATCTATAAGAAGATGATTCTTCAATAATTAACAGTACCATCCAAATTTTGCTCACGCAGTATCACTTTAACCAGCAATTTCCTGTCTCAAAGAATGAAATCGTTTTTCATACTTGCAAAAGTCACAGACTTTTTTTTACAGTTTCTACCAAATCTGAAATAATTTAATGGCAGTTATCAACTGATTTTCCTACCTCGGCTTAAAGGGACTTTAACAGACTTTTAGCTCTCCATCACTGAACGTAAATTTTCATCACTTTTTCATTACTAACTCCTAATACTTGAACTCAGAATTTTTTGGCAAGAAGGCATGTTCAGGGTTCAATCACCGAATCATATAAATACATATCCTACATACGGATTAGAAGTTATCCGTATGTAGATATTAGCAACAATAACCCTAATCAATTTGTTACAAAAGTTTCAACCTTTTATATTTACCGACATCAAACAAAATATTTAAAAATGAAACATCTGATGTAGGCAAGTAGCTACTGTAGATAAAGTAAAGTAGAAACAATAGAAATACTTTGATAGATATTGGGGTTTTATAGTAGCCTAACTATCCTATCATGATGAAAACAGAAACTCCTCTACAAATCCTGAAAACTAATGTTATCTGAAAGCAAATTATCCAAATATTTACACCTACAGTTATTAACATGTGTGTGGTTAAAACACGAAAAAAATAAATTTAATGTTTGTGTCGTGCATGCGTTATAAATTGATTTAACAATTTAATTTGCTACAACTGGTGTTTGTTGTTGAATCACGAATGTAAATTGCTAACTCTTCAGGAAAACACTCGCTGATGAATGGAACAATTTACTGACACATTTTAAGTCCGTGTGTAGAATGCCAAGGTCACATACATCTACCATTGTAGGTCCATTCTTATAAACACGAGAGTTTCAACAAAAGCAAACATAGCTGATGTCGACTGATCAACTCTTGTAATGAAGCAAGGTTAAACAAACAGCGTATCTCTCAAGGACCGACTGACAGTGCGATGAATAACCCGTCCCGCCCTTGTTTTTGGCTTGGAACTGTAACAATAAAAGCAGCTGGTACCCTTTCTAAAGCATTGAGGCCACAGAAGTCACGGTACAGGGTATTTGGTAAGCTCCTTTAATTAGCTGACTGCCAGACGCGCATGCACGCACAGGGGCGAATTGAGTTAATGTCTCATTGTAGGCCTAATTGAGGTAATCACTAACACGGTATGAAGGAGCCTTGGCCTACAGTGGGCCCATAAGTAAACATTTCTCAGATCGGTATCAATCATGTTACAATTCATTGCACTGCTTTCGCAATCCAATAAGCCAACTTAATCAAGATATTGTAGATTGTCTAGGAATAACTATGTCATCTACGTAAACTAGGTTCGAATACAAAACGTATATTTTACCACCGTTAGTCTACCATTTGCCTTTATTATTGGAAAGGAATTTGAGATTATATAAGGTGTTAACGTATTTGACATACTAATATGTGTTCTAATTGGTACAATAGAAACAATATTTTTTCAAATGTTATTATTTTTTCAAATGTTAGATTATTTATAATTTTGTTTCTTGTTAAAAAAATGTATTTAACTACTTATACTAAAGTTATATAAGTTCCGTCGAAGTGAAATATTTCACTTGGATAAAACTAGAAAAACTGGACTCTTCTGTACAGCAAACATGTATTTGATAGCTGTATTGTCTCGGTTAGGGGATTTATTCGAAATTCTTTTGCTTTTATACATGAAAAAAAAAATGTTGTCTACACGTATAAAATTTGTATGTAACATTTTACGTACCCTCTAGCCTTTCCGAGTATCACAAATAATATTGATGACAACACCATAACAACCCCAATAATTATTGTAGAATGAATTAGCAATTCTCCAAACGGGCACGCAGAGCTTGAGTTCTTACCAGGGTGATTCTTTTTTCCCACACAGGAATTTCTTATTCCATTACTGCTACTTCAAGCCACTGCAGTCACCGAGGAATCAGAGATGACACTTGTCTTGTTGACAGTCAAAGGTTTCCGACAAGTGCCATACAGGGTGTCAGGACGACCCATTACACTTGCCGGCTGGTGGGAGATATACATTAACCTTATCTCGTAGTCAGCAGCTAATCGCCAATGTATAGTTCTTGCAACTACATGCCACAGTGGTGTCAGAGATGACACTCGTCAGTCGTCAAAGGTTGCCGACGCGTGCTGTATAAGATTTTAGAACGGCCCATGACACTCGACAGCTGATTGATTGTAGACATATTTAATTACTATTCATTAATCTTAGAACTTAGGCTTAAGCAACCGGTGTCATAACTAGAATCTATATTTTCCGGTGACAACCGCGTTAAGGTGTTATCTACATTATCTACTAGATAACTAGATGTTTCGCCCAACCATGTCTCAGAGATACCTCTGACGATGCCACATCACGGCATGGGCGAAACATCTGGTTATCTTGTAAATAATGAAGATAGCACATTGACGCGGTTGTCACCGGATAATATAGATTATAATAACAATACATTGACCTATTCTCGTGTACGAGAGTTAAACTTCAATGTATATTCCTCGCCACTACATTCCACTGAAGTTAATGGTCAAAGGTTGCCGACTCGTGCCAAATAAAGTGTCAGAGCGGCCCATGCCACTTACAGGCTGATTGGAGACATACGTATACATTGCCTTGCCTAGAAGTCGGCAGCTAAACTCCGATGTATACTTCTTGCCACTACATGCCACAGCAGACGTCGAGGTGTTAGAGATGACACTCGTCAATGGTCAAAGGTTGCCGACACGTGCCGTATACGGCGTCAGAACAACCCGTTCCACTCGCCGGCTGATTGGAAACTTACGAATACATTGACCTTATCTCGTTGTCCGCAGCTAATCTCCAATGTAGACTCTAGTAATTGCCGTGTTGAACTTTACTCTTTGACTGTCCTCGTCCGAAAGTCTAGGACGTGACTTTAATTGGATTACTCCCCATGAACAACTTTCAGCACTGTTGTAGTGGTAATAAATGTAATGACTCTTACCCTCCAACTATACACAATGATACTTATCTACTAACAACTGTCGATGTTGACAGATGTACTACATGTGTGCAATATAATACGATTTCGCTCCCATGTTTGCATTGCCACTGATGGTTAAAGTTAAGGCATGCTAGTGTTGAAAACATATCGGAAACTTGCCTTAAAATTAGCTCAAACCATATGTAAGAAGTACAAATATTTTAAAGAATGTATTCTAAAATAAAAGGTGAGTTGAAGTAGAAGTTGTTCGCTTTAGGTCTATTTGGATACTCCTTCGGTATATTTAATAAACACCGATAATATTGTAAAAAGAGACTGGTCCTGAAGAACTTTGACGGGTCTTCTCCTGTATATTTCATAAGAATCATTTACTCTAATTTGAGGAAAGTTTTTCGATAAAATATCTGGCTGTTTCAGAAAATAAAAACGTAACTAAATATTTCATAAAAGATTGCTAGGATTTCACTCTTTACCATACGAAAACATTCTTAAAAAACCACCTGACAATTAATTACTTAAACACAATATACGTATCAAACTAGCAAACTACTTACTTATAACGATTTGAAATTACGACATAACTAGATATTTATTTAACAATAATAGCAGGAACCGCTTAGTTAGATAGATTGAAAATACAGTATTTGAAAACAACAGTTACTACAATGAATACCTATTTACATATTGTTAACAATTATAAACATAGTAAGAATATTAAGCCACAAGTACTCATTTAAAGCAGCAACAAACTATATTGCAAGATTAATTTTGTTGTCTAATCACTTGTATCTGCATGTTAGTTTTTTCTCACTTAAATGTTTACCGAGACAGCAGTAGACCCAAATAGCACCAAGAAGATGTGTAAGGTATTGTGTTGACACTAAGAATAACTGAGATTAACTGAAAATAAAATATTTTGGTCTTAATCTCATTTTAATTTTTTTATTTCAATGATTTACTTCCAGATAATTTTCAAATTTGTTTAAATTAAATATATCATTACAGTGTTCGTCTGTTCACAATCCGCAAAAGTGTATTACAAAAGTTTTGTGATTAAAAAATCAAAAGATAATAAATTGATTTTGACAAGCTTATTTTAGACGTGATAAATTATAGAGTAAAATATTAATAATGATTTCATTGTTTCTCTTAAAATTTTAGCCTACGTACTTTTGATTTCTTTGCGAAGCCAAACGTCATAAAACACATTTGACTAACTTAGTGTATAAATTGTCTAACCTAGCCAATATGTTTATTAATTGCAACTTTACTGTTATTTGCTGGTATATTTTCATTAAATCTCAAGTTACTTTCTTGCTCAGATAGAATTAAGTTAGAATTTATGGACGTGGTTCTAATTAATAATAGTTTTTTTATAAATATTTTGTTTTAAAACATTCTAATTTATTTAAGATAAAATTCTTGAAACTTGATACTTTTCAGATTTTTGTTCCATAAGAAAAACTTTGGAACTGTACAAATTAAAAATCAAATTTTTAGTTTGTTTGTTGCTATAGAAAGACATAAAAGTTACTTAACGTAATTTTATCGCTCTAAAGCAGTAAATTAATCATTTTCATTTCAGTAGACTCCTGATTTCGCATTTGGAAACCTAATTATTATGATTAGCCATTTTAAATATTTATTTAACCCTATAAAATCAACATTTGGGTACCAGAAAAAGTAAAGTACTGTTGTAAGTTTTGATTACAAATTAACCGAATAAACAGAACAATTAATTAGATAAAGATTTATAAACAATACTATATTACAAAATTTATGTTATAAGTCGTGTTATGTTACCAAAGCATATAAAATGGTGTACAATTTTCTGCAGAGACTTCACGGTTGGTTTCTCTGAAATTTGACTGGAAATTTCGTTCAATATTGTGATTTAAAACCTGTTTAACTATTGTGAAATTGCAACTTAAATGGTGAGGTAAACTGTTTCCAAGGAGGATGGACAGTCAAGGCCAAAATTATTGAAGCAAAGCTTAAGTAAGAATGTGAATTTGAACAAAATTGTAGACCAAAATCGAAGTGGTTTTTCAGGGGTTTTGAGTTTAATGTAGGCTTGGTGTACCCTTAATGGGGTGTGAACTTAGATACACACGTTCAAACACCGAGAGAGGGACCTTCCTTCACATTATGAGCATTTAATTGCTTTACATTTTCGTTTACTCTTCATTTATGTACTTATATTCCGATACCACTCAACGAATCTACTGATTCTTTAAACGATGGTTGAGAGATTCCAGAAAACATCCCCTGAGATTTAGGCTATCTAAATAATGCACATATCTTGATGATATTAAAAATTATTTTTAACATAGAATTTATTGCACGTTGGAATAATAAAGATGTGATTTATTCATTGCTACTTTGTAATTAAAGATGAATGGTATTTGGATTGATTTACATTATTTGAGTCCAACTAATAGTTTATCTAAGTACATCGGAATGGAACAGGTCATTAGAAATGATGAGCTAGATTGCCGGCGTAACATAGGATACTGTAAACGATATCTCCAGCAATAATTCAACGATACTGGATTATAAAATATCTTATCTAAACATATACAGGTTGTGTGATATGCAAGGTTATAACTTCTAGATCAAATGACGTGGTTGTCATAAGTGCGGATGAATGATGATCATTGGAAAACGAGGGCTCATTGATAATTGTGTAATTTAGATATGAGACTCTAGCTCTGGCACAGATTGAGCATATTTTAAAGCGAATATGAATGATTAAAAAAAGAGTGTAGAATGAGTGTGAATGACATGCAGTCTGGTTACTTACTGAGTTCGACGTAAAGGTACGGTGTAAATCCATTTATCAATGGCCCAATAGCCAGGAAAACAGATTGGACCTACAGTTTACATAGAATCCGAACCAAGCAATTTGTCTCATTATTCGGCTAAGTGATAAACATGATACTCAATTCTCCTCCATAAACAAAACCCAAACCCTTGTTCACCACTCAACAAGGAAACTCCATAATTCTCTGGTACAGTGTTCTCGATAATTGAGGGCTTGTCGTATTGGTATAAGTACAGAGCTTATTACGTACAAACTCCACAACACTTTGCCTCCAGGAACTTACAAATATATACAATATATATATATATATATATATATATATATATATATATATATATATATATATATATATATATATGGGTTGATATATACAGTGCATCATCTCGAAAGGAGTTGAAGTTTGATATGTGGTTACCGTCAGGAACCCGAGTATGAGACATGGTAAAATGAGAGTAGGTGGGTGGAAAATAAAAATTCAGAATGGTTGTTTGTAAATGTAAGAAATTTAAAGTAAAATAATTTATAAATGGAAAAATAAATTTATATTTACCTACCCAATAAGTAGATGCAGAATTTAGAGCTTCTTAAACCTGAAAGAACTGACAACCTAGTCTGACATAACATTGAAGGAGTAAAATGGGTTTGCTTAGTTTTTTAAGGAGATCGTTATTTTTGGGCAGGGCGTCAAACGGTTAACATGATAAACGCCATATCATATAAGAATCATGATAAGAAGTTCATTTTCTGAACTCAATATGAATAACGAATTGTGGCAGTAACTGTTCCATTGAAAATTTAAAACACTAGTATACTTCACATTTTACAAATTATCAGGAATCTAAGTAACACTTGAGGTGATTCAGTCAACCTCCCATAATTTAGCCAGAGCGTGATTACGGCGAGGAATAGATGAATGGAAACCTCAATGAGATCTGACCAGAGTTGAGAGGCCGAGCGGCCAGAACAAAGGCCCAGCTCGTGAGACAAGCGGCAAATGGCACAGGCACAGAGCTCTCTTTAACATCTCTGTCACAGCTGTTTGAATAATTAAACCATCCTTTCACCGGCCAACAATAGGGAATAAGTATTAATGATTTGCGGCAGCAGCGCACCTGGTGGTCGAATGTGACAACAGCGCCGCACAATGGATGAATCATTGTCAGTTTAACACTTACTTTGTTATGTCCTGTCATTTATGGCTGTTTTTATTGTTAAACACCTGTTTCACTCCACTGCCGCATTGTCCTCCGAGTTATCAATGGTCAGTCCGAGACCATTGTTCACCGACGTGCCACATTGTCTTGGTGTATCCATTTCCTACTCCAGTTGGCGGAACTGTGACTTGCACCCACATTTGTAGCGAATTTAGTAAATAGAGCCACTTTACAGAATTAGGTAACTCGGACTGCAGGACGCAGGTATTTCATTGCGTGCTTATTTTCTTGATACTTTGGTATGTCAACGAGGAACCGCTTATCATTCAACTAATATGCATTAAAAGTAAATGTTGGGATTATACAGTAAATGTTATAGTTTCTTGTATAAATTTAAAATTCAGAAATAAAATATGAATACATATCATAGATATAATTCCTTTAAATAAAGCGTAAAAAATAAGTGGTCATGTTCTCTTCTAAAACATAAAAAAATGACAGTAAATCAAAAAAAAATATATAGCATCATTTTGTGCCTAGCTGTAAATATATAGCATCATTTTGTGCCTAGCTGTAAATATATAGCATCATTTTGCGTCTAGCTGTAAATATACAGCATCATTTTGTGCCTAGCTGTAAATATACAGCATCATTTTGTGCCTAGCTGTAAATCGTATAAGGCTGCGAAATACTTATTGTGAAGTTGACAAGGAAAGGTCCAGTGGATATTTGATACACTTGAGTTTAAAAAATCCCACACATGTAGGATGGTGGGTTACCAGCTTACATGTACCTTATGACAATTTGTGATATCGCTATGAAAAAAAATCAATTGTCCAATCATTTCGTGTGAATTTAAAAAGAATAAAATACCCACAGTTGAAACATAATTCTTTCACAATGTTATTTTTCTTACTATACATGTTGAACAAATTATAATCTCAGGTGTATCAAATATCTACTGAATCTATCCCTTCATAAAAATAAGCACATCAATAAACAGTATTTTAAAAGCTGTCTTCTTATAATGAAATTATTTTATTTGATAGAAAAATCAGGAAATTATTTAAAAAAGGTTACATATATATTTTAAATATATATATTTAAAATCACCACCAGGAGTTGTGGGTTTTTTAATATACTTCCTCCTGACAATAAGGGTTGTCACGCGAAGTGTGCAGGGGTGTCCTCTAGTCTCATGATATATTCTTGTTGACGAAACTTTAAGGTTTTACCATAAGTCTGTACTGTGTTGAGTATACTGTGATACCTAAAGTAGGTAAAGTATTTAGCTTTGCGGTGGATAATTGGGCCTGCATATACCAGAAGAGATTCGTTTGTGCGTAGGGTTAGTAGATAAGCCTCCATTAGTCTGTAGGGTACTGGTGAGGGTAACCATACCTTTAGTGAGTTTTGTGGTATTTGTGGGATTATTTGTATAAATACTTTGCTTAAGTAATTAAGTATATAATTATTAAGCTGAACTGAAGTCCTTCAGCGTGGTTATAAGGTCGTTAATTCATGTAAATTCTGGTCAACGATTCATTTCTGTTGCCAGAAGGCGACCTGAATGTGTGCAGCTGATGTCAGCAAGGATTCCAAAGAACACCCAGTAACAGTAACTTGAAAACGGATGACATAAATGCAATTATGGAAATGACGCCATTCAGAAGCAAGCCCCATGGTTAGTGTTAATTGGAGACTAAGTATCGGCCAAGGGGCCACACACAACAAACTGGTCCTCAGAGCCTCCAGCCTCAACACATTGAGTACACTCATTTTTCAACTCAACTCTTTGGAATTAGGATGACGCCAAACATAATTAAATTTTGTTGGTAAAAATAGTTGGCTGAAAAGTAACCGGATTGGCCTTAACGTCAATTGATTGCACATTCCTCGTATGGTTAATGAATAACATGTAAATGAATGATGGACTATTGGAATTGACATTGTGGACCGACTACTATTTTAATTTCATGGTAGAAGTGTATTATTTTCATACATAAACCATACTAATTATGATATTGATCTAATTATGATACGTCGTGAAACCTTTTGATTGAAAACACAAATGTATGACGCTCAGTATTATTTATGAAGAACCACTAAAGAAACTAGGCTTTTTTCTCATCGGGTTGGAGGCCTCCATACGTGTTAGTTCGCTCAGAGTATGCCTTTCCTACTTATCTTAGAAAAATAGGCAGACTTGACGAAAACATCCTCTTTATTCTTTTGAGTAGCCTGTTTAAGGCTTATGTAACAAAATATGTAGAATTAGTTCTGAATCAGAAAAATCACATTACATTGTGTGCAGTCTATATCGTGTTACTTAGCTTTTCTTATGGGAAGATTCTTGGAATAAATGTTATCAAGTCATCTTCAGCAGATAGGTCAGTCTCACTTGTATTGAGCTTTTGTCCTTCCTCCCTCAACCACCGGTATTTTACGTCATCCTTCGCAAGTTTTAGGGAAATATCAGAAATCAGCTCTTTGGCCTATTCCATCTGCCCATTGATCATAGAAGAAATAAAACCACTATCAGGCAAGAGACAAGTGAAGGGAGACAGTATCAAAGTTATCAGTGTTCTTCAATAAACTGGCATCAAGAGGTTTATATATTACCTGGCAGCACCACTAATCTTTTGGATAGTACTTGAAATGTTAAGTTCCTTTCATAATAGATCCACAGCGTCTCCTTCCATGATTGTATCGGTGTGGTTGTTCCATTAACTAGAGGCTTTGAATTGCCGAATGAAAGGTGTCATGAATCAATCCACGACTGAGTTACACTGTTAATCTTAATCTATTCAGAATATTTGTATTCATTTCATATTCAAGGTAGTAGTAAAGTTCAGTTCTCTATTGAATTTTTACTAATCAGCTTTTGATTGTAACGAGTGTGAAGTGTTTTAGAAATTAATTTTGTTCCTTATGAAGTTTTCAACAATGAAACTTTCACTTAGTATGAAATGAAATGAAATATGTTTCTCAGTAAAAAATGGCTAGAAGCTATATTTGACGATATAAACTGGCGAACATTAGGAGGGGTGATTTATTCGGCTCCGTGGCCATGTCAACATCAGTGAAGTCGACGAATTCTTGATGTTACTTTTCTCTCCGAATGGTAGAGCAATGGGTAGACAAGGTACCGCTCTGACAAAGCTTCGAACTGCGAAACCTAAGCAAAAACAGGGCGAGCTAAATGGGGCTGTTTCAAAACAATTGTTGCCGCGCGGTGTGGTTGCGCAGTGGCCGCGAACCTGATGGGCCCAGTCATTGCCGGTTGGCTGGCTGCAGAACAATAATAGCCGATCAGCTGAGAGCATCAAATATCAATGTTGAGAGACTAGATGCAATCATTAAAATGTTTCACACAGTAATATGTTGCAATGAAACCAAAGTTAACTGTCCAAACATTGTAGTTTGAAAGTTATTTGTTGGTTTCGATTGTTCATGATTGGTAAATTTGTTGAAGATTTCAAACGCTTTAAGTGTTTTAAGAAACAAACACCGTTTTGACAGAGGAGTTAATTAATACATTAGTATATACTCAAAACTAACAATATGTTAATTTTAAATGTAAGCTAAGTTAATAAATAACACCTGAAGACGACAGGAGTGTTGTACCTGTGTTATTTCTTCAAACACTTTAAATGCTTTGTTTCTTAACATTTACCATAAATAAAAGAAAACGAGAACAATTTTATGGTGATCAGTCTGGGAAATAAAATTTACTATCTTAAGACTTAAGTAATTCACAAATTCAAATAATGTATTTCCTTTGCAAGATAGTAATCCTGGTTTGCAGAAATCAATAACCATAATATTTGTGCAACTTTGTTCTGTGACGTTCACCACCACGAAACATGCTCGTCAAAGATCTGTTTTTAAAAATAATGTAAAATTTAGTAAGATTTAGTGTTCAAATTAAAACTTTCCATAATAAGATAATTGATTCAATAAGAAGAATTTCCCTAAATTAAAATGAAATCTGAGGTAGTATTTTGCATGATTAACATGCATTTATCGGGCACTATACAGTAATTTAATATTCAGTTCAAATATGCACTACCTAAGGCAAATGAAAGATCTCGGAGCAACATACCAAATATATTTGATTAAAAAAAAATAATTTCAAGTACTGTTGTAAATAATTAGGAAAAATACCCAATGTTTGGCTTTATGAACTCTCAGACAGTATTTATGTATTGCACACTCCATAATGTAATGCGTTAGTTAAATATATTAATTTTAATTATATTAAATTAGCAATACAATATTCCAGATTGTTAATTTAAATATTTTACATAAATGTACAATTTTGTAGGTTTTTAATATATGTTATAATTACATAGAATTAACTTTTTTTAATATAGAAATAGAACGATTTTCAATCCAATGATACAATATTTAAAAATTTCAAAATGCACATTCAAATTTAGGGGGAGAATTCGTTTACTTGTATTGTCATCTTCGGTGTTCAACTTCCAAATTAAAGATTTTTTAAACATAGGGATTTGGTTCGTAATATACAAATGTTGTATTAAATATGAGTTTCGTGTTTATGATTCTTACAAGATATTTCAGAGTTTTGTTGTGGCTTACTAATATACTTATGAAGGCAGGTAGAAATTACTTTCATGACGAAAAAGGCCATTGAAAACAAATAGGGATCTTTAAAATATTCTGGTAATTTTGAGCCCGACGACCTCATATATTCCAAATTTAAAGTATCTCTCTGTTTGGAAAGTGCCTTTAGAATTTGTGTCATTGATTAAATTAGTGAATTTGAAAGTGATTACTTTTGGATTAATTGCATTAATATATAATTGGATTAATTTGGATTAAGTGTGTGTGTGTGTGTGTGTGTGTGTGTGTGTGTGTGTGTGTGTGTGTGTGTGTGTGTGTGTGTGTGTGTGTGTGTGTGTGTGTGTGTGTGTGTGTGTGTGTGTGTGTGTGTGTGTGTGTGTGTGTGTGTGTGTGTGTGTGTGTGTGTGTGTGTGTGTGTGTGTGTGTGTGTGTGTGTGTGTGTGTGTGTGTGTGTGTGTGTGTGTGTGTGTGTGTGTGTGTGTGTGTGTGTGTGTGTGTGTGTGTGTGTGTGTGTGTGTGTGTGTGTGTGTGTGTGTGTGTGTGTGTGTGTGTGTGTGTGTGTGTGTGTGTGTGTGTGTGTGTGTGTGTGTGTGTGTGTGTGTGTGTGTGTGTGTGTGTGTGTGTGTGTGTGTGTGTGTGTGTGTGTGTGTGTGTGTGTGTGTGTGTGTGTGTGTGTGTGTGTGTGTGTGTGTGTGTGTGTGTGTGTGTGTGTGTGTGTGTGTGTGTGTGTGTGTGTGTGTGTGTGTGTGTGTGTGTGTGTGTGTGTGTGTGTGTGTGTGTGTGTGTGTGTGTGTGTGTGTGTGTGTGTGTGTGTGTGTGTGTGTGTGTGTGTGTGTGTGTGTGTGTGTGTGTGTGTGTGTGTGTGTGTGTGTGTGTGTGTGTGTGTGTGTGTGTGTGTGTGTGTGTGTGTGTGTGTGTGTGTGTGTGTGTGTGTGTGTGTGTGTGTGTGTGTGTGTGTGTGTGTGTGTGTGTGTGTGTGTGTGTGTGTGTGTGTGTGGTGTGTGTGTGTGTGTGTGTGTGTGTGTGTGTGTGTGTGTGTGTGTGTGTGTGTGTGTGTGTGTGTGTGTGTGTGTGTGTGTGTGTGTGTGTGTGTGTGTGTGTGTGTGTGTGTGTGTGTGTGTGTGTGTGTGTGTGTGTGTGTGTGTGTGTGTGTGTGTGTGTGTGTGTGTGTGTGTGTGTGTGTGTGTGTGTGTGTGTGTGTGTGTGTGTGTGTGTGTGTGTGTGTGTGTGTGTGTGTGTGTGTGTGTGTGTGTGTGTGTGTGTGTGTGTGTGTGTGTGTGTGTGTGTGTGTGTGTGTGTGTGTGTGTGTGTGTGTGTGTGTGTGTGTGTGTGTGTGTGTGTGTGTGTGTGTGTGTGTGTGTGTGTGTGTGTGTGTGTGTGTGTGTGTGTGTGTGTGTGTGTGTGTGTGTGTGTGTGTGTGTGTGTGTGTGTGTGTGTGTGTGTATGAATATTTTAAACACTTTTAAAGAAGTTTAGTGTGAATGTGCTAAAAGTAACATTGAACTGATTTATATAAACTAAACATTTTGGTATTATGCAGTTTTCACACATCAAACGAAATTTGAAATATTTGTCTAAAATGGGTTTAGAATTATCTATATTTACAGGAGATATACTTTTTATTTACGTAAATATAGCATTTTTACATAAAATAATTTTACAATCTTTAAAACTTAGATATATTTATTATTTGTTCAAATAATATAGACTTTAAATATTATTTGACAATTTAAACAAAATTTATATGCTTTTTACAGTACAAGTAAACATCACACAACACAAATTTACTATAATACAAGTACAAAATTTTGTACACAAATATTATGGTGACCGATTTCGGTGAACCACGCTCACCTTCCTCAGACCAGAGGGATTCACAAAAGAATTGAAAATGTTTTTTACGCCAAAAACGAATTCAAAAACTATTTTTGGTCTATGACAATAATTATTTCTAATTGGTTTGACAGAAAAAGTACATTGAGAGCGAATCGTGATTTGTTGCCAAATGCGCGATTACTGTAAACAGCAAATATTAAAAAAAAAAAAAAAAAAAAAAAAAAAATGGATAGGCCTACCTATATTTTTGCAAAACCGTTGAAGTCTCTCGTGCGACACTTTCAAGCACTGACAATGACTCACGATAGGTGTAAAACATGACTTGCACAGTAGGCCAATACATTATTTGATAATGACCAGCCAGGTAATTGATAAAGACCTTTATTGGCTGGAGTACAAGTGACCTTTAACGGCGAGGATTGCTCAATGCGCAAGGCGATCATGCGCGGTGGTCTAGTGACTCATACTGGGGAGCCTCCCTGGTCGAGCATTCCTCCTGGCGCAAGATACGATGATGTTTCCAACTAGCCTTCGATGCATAACTTTCATAGATTTATTACCAGTCTTCACTCGAACCAGCCTACGCGGTCTCTGAGGATGAGACGAAACGACCTGACTACAATAGGATATTTGCTAGTTACGTGTGTTCTTGTAGAATCGAGACTTGCAATTGAACCTCCATAATTACATGTTTTTAAATTTAAAACACTTAGTAATGTATGTATTTCCTTTGTTCAGAACATCTTTCATTCCTGTTTTAATGATCAGTATTTTTTTTCTAAAAAATAATAAGGCACAATAATTGTCTCGAAGTAAATGATGAAAAAACCAAATATATGCAATTTGCCAGAAATCCAATTAATATAAATCAAGACACTCTCCAAGTAGAAGGCCATGAATTTGAAAAGGTTGGCTCTTTTAAGTATTTAGGCGTTGTAATGTCTAGAGAAAACAAAGATGAAATAGAAATACAAAATAGGCTAAATCTTGCAAACAGATGTTTCTACGCATGCAACAAACTTATGTCTTCAAAATTACTGTCACAAACAACCAAAATTCGAATATATAAAACAAACATCAGTCCAGTATTGCTCAATGGAGCTGAAACATGGAAACTCCATAAAAAGGAAGAAAGGAAACTAATTGTCTTTAAAAATAAGATCCTCAGAAAAATTTATGGGCCAATTTATGAAGAAGGAGAGTGGAGGAGGAGACATAACAGGGAGTTGAGAGAACTTTACAGGGACCCGGATATAGTTTGTGAATTTAAATGCAGAAGGATTAGATGGGCTGGACGTGTTTTAAGAAGAGAGGAGAATCGTAATTTTAAACAAGTTATAATGAGGAATCCCGAAGGAAGAAGACCGAGAGGAAGACCACGGCAAACGTGGTGGAAACAAGTGAAGGGAGACCTGGAGCGATTGGGAGTGACCGAGGAAGACGCGGAAGATAGATGGAGGGGCTTTGTTGGTGCGGCCAAATATCTTCTTAGATATGTGTGGCCATGGGAGTAAGTAAGTAAGTAATTGTCTCGACGACAGTACTTGAAGCAAACAATCTTTTTGAAACTTGCAATTTTAATTTAGGGTATTTTTGTAAGAAATTTAAGGTATAACATTTTATCAATAACTGAGATATTTATATTTTATCAGAGTTCAATGGTTTGTTAAGAAAGGTATACAAAAGAACAATATACAAAAATTGGTGTGCTTGAAAGATTTTATAATTTCTTTATGAAAAACTCAAAAACCCATCAAGTTTTTTTTAACGCAATGAAATTTGAAATTGGTTTACGTGATTTTTATTGTTTAGAAAACAATCTAATACCTTCCAGCTGTCAAATAAAACCCAAATTTTATTCGAAAATGTTAATGACAAATATAATATTTTTTTAATGACGCCACCAACCGGGGTTGGCTAGAAATGGAAATTATGTGTTTTTTAAGTTCTGGTAACATCCTCTTAACCATACTCAACACATGTGAATGAGGTGTTTATTATCACACAGTGTGTCGTTTTAATATTTTCCAAGAACATTGAAAGACATTATCTAATTATACATCGTTAAACATTTTTTTGGTATTTGAAAAATTGGTTAATTTTTATGGTACTTGAGGCAAACTAGGCACTTTAGATCAGAGCAGTAATAAGAGGATCTTTATTTAGGGCATCTAGAAATATATAAAGCGTGAGTAAATTTATATAAGTTTTTAATCATTACTAGGCTACACATATACGGTACTGAAACTGTATACATATTTGTAATGTTTAGGAATACGTTTTGCATGATAATCTGTAATACCGGTACATGAATGTACTAAGGTTGTTTAAAATATATGTGCAGCGAGGTAGTTCAGAATCCGAATCACCACGACGTGGAAGAATCATTATACTGACAATGGATAGCAAAGAAATAACTTTTTGTTAAGTTGCACATCTTGTAAGACTTTTTGACAACTCTTAGAATGAGATGTTTTTAAGAGTTAGGTAACCCATTTAAAAACATAATGAATAACGTACATTTGTATTCACCGTAAACATATAATAACGTACATTTGTATTCACCGTAAACATATAATAACGTACATTTGTATTCACCGTAAACATATAATAACGTACATTTGTATTCACCGCAAACATATAATAACGTACATTTGTATTCACCGTAAACATATAATAACGTACATTTGTATTCACCGCAAACATATAATAACGTACATTTGTATTCACCGTAAACATATAATAACGTACATTTGTATTCACCGCAAACATATAATAACGTACATTTGTATTCACCGCAAACATATAATAACGTACATTTGTATTCACCGTAAACATATAATAACGTACATTTGTATTCACCGTAAACATATAATAACGTACATTTGTATTCACCGTAAACATATAATAACGTACATTTGTATTCACCGCAAACATATAATAACGTACATTTGTATTCACCGTAAACATATAATAACGTACATTTGTATTCACCGTAAACATATAATAACGTACATTTGTATTCACCGCAAACATATAATAACGTACATTTGTATTCACCGTAAACATATAATAACGTACATTTGTATTCACCGCAAACATATAATAAAGTACATTTGTATTCACCGTAAACATTTAATTGGAATCAGAATTACTTGGAATATTAATGTTTAGTAGCAATTACAAAAAACAAGTTGTTTTAGATTCTTATTATAAACTTGGTTCAACCCAATTGGAATAAAGTTTTGAAAGAGACGATCAACTGGTTATTACCGGAATTTCATAATCTATTCATTTATGCCATTCTTTATAAAATAAGTTATAGTTGACAATAAATACTTAACACACCACACATATTCACAATTTCTGTTCACATCTAACATAATTATAAATAAATAATATTGAGTAGCTTAATGTATTTTATTAGCTATTAAAAAACATCAGTACCTTTGAAGGCTCAAATGCAATTTGTCACACAATTGCATACACCAGGCCAGCCAACGAGATGGTCCACCTTGTATTAACTACAGGTTGGAAAGATTCTGCACAAGTCTTAAATTAATTTAAAAAGACCTAAATATGAAATTAATCAATTAAGTAGTCCGAAATACAAATACAATATAAGCTTTTATTACATTTCCACTTATATTTCTTGTATTGCATTACTTGTACAGAATACTTAAATTTCTTAGTATTCTGACCGTAAAATTTAGTTTTATTTAAGGTTAGCCTTGTAAATACGCGTTTGTATGACATTCCACATTGCATGAGTGTATTATAAATTCATATTAGCAAATAATTATAGTAAAAAATGTATTTTTTAAATAAAATCAAGAAAAAAATGTTGGACACAGTTAGTGCACAAAATAATACACAGGCTCAAACCATGTTCGTTTTTTATACGTGTAACTGAGTAGGTACTAAGCTGTAAAGTTTTGGTGATGTATTTTGTCTTAAATAACTAATATAATTTTCAAAAAGTAATCTAATTAAAATTAGTATAGATAAGTATGTTTAGTAGTTGAGGGGTTTCAAATTCAAAATTGAAAATCGTACAGGGGTTCACAAAATAATCATAGCTAAATAACCGTCAACACTCATAGTCCTCAGTGGCTGGATGAGGGGGAGGGTTACGAGAAAGCACGCACGGGACAACACTTATTTACAGAACCTTCCACCCACCCTAAACAACTTGAGAGTCTCAGTCAGACTGTTGCCTTGAACACGTTGGCAATCATCATGGAACATGAAACTATTGTTACAATACAGTAGGAGGAGTTGTGACACGAAAGCCGATCTAGATGGGACATGTGAAAACCTCTGTCTTTAGACTCAGGAAAGTGCATTGATTACTCCCAGTTAGCTTTTAGATGGGATAAAATACTTTTTACAGAGTATTAACTCTCTTACTAACTTACTAAGTACCTACAGGCAAATTAACTACTATTATAGCATCTTCTAGGACCCACTGGATTGGCAGAAAGTACCGCTACTCTCTCCTTCAGCGCAGTTTTAACACCAATGTAAGAATAACATTCGACAGGAAAGATTAAATGTTACTTACATATAAATTTAGAATTTTATGATTGTACAGTTAGAATATCATGCCTTGGTTGAAATTTCAATGAAGAAAAATGTAACACAACATTAATTTATCCAAATATAAGAAAAAAATGTACAAATTTTATGGTGATGATAAATTTTGCAAATCATCTTATCATCATCAGACTCGTGGGATTTACAAAAGAAACGCACCGTATTCATATGAAAAATGTGCTGTGTGACGTTTTACTTTGTAATGAACTAAAAAGTAATAAATTACTTAGTACCTCCTAATTCCTAATGAAAATTGTAACAATTAACATACACTTGCTTGAGTCAAATTGGTTAGATATAAGGTAGTTTAATCCTATATACGAATCTAGAGGTAATCTGATTCGAACCCAACATGAGTCAAACGAATTTTGCAAGGAATCAGTCTGACAACCCAGCTGTTCTTTTTTACTAGGAAACATTCTGTTTCCGCTGTATTCATTTGCGAACTTTATCCTCCTCACCTCGATGCGCGGAAAATAAGTAACACACTAGATATGTACAACATGAAATATTGGTTATAATATTAGATTTATGGAAAAAATAAGTAATATACAAATTATACTTTTTAAAAATTTCCAAAAATGAATATTCAAACGAAATAGAAATAAAAGTAAGTACAAATTTAAAAAACATTATCTGTCCATCGACGAATCTTAATGATCAACATTCAACGCTTCTAAACTATTAAATAATATTCTAATATAAATTCTCTAATTGTATTTAAGCGATTTTATTTTAGACAGTGTTTCAAATAAGTGTTAAAATTCAATGATATTGAGTCTCTTTCCAGTGTTTTAAATTAGAGTATTCAAACAGTATAGCTGTTTCAGCGAAGACTCCCATCGGGCGTAGGGTCGGCAACAAGTACTTTGCATTTCCAACACGAAAATCTGCACTAAGTCAACCTTTCAATTGTATGCATATTGTTGGTCTCCATGAATACATTTTCATCTTATTGAATTGCAAGATATCTGCCAGAACTTGAATCAACTTTTCAGCGCCGCAAATTGAAATCACGCTCATGACAGTCTCACGATCTCAGCAATGGCAATTGATTTTCAAAGAGCGAAAACCAGGAGAGATTCTCACGTTGTTGTCATATTAATAATAACATAAGATATAGTTGTTGTATAATAAAATATGAAGATACTGTTAATACGATATTTACATTTTCAATTTTGTGGTACTTTAATTGAAATATATTTTTATTTCACTAGCTAAAAATATTCTATGTTCCTGAATATTTTGAATTAATAATAACAATATAAATTATTTATTGTCTTTTATAATATCTATAATCGCATAGCCTAGCAAAATAGTTAGAAATGTACAAAAACAAATAATAGACTATTATAAAATAAATTAAGTGTCATCATACAGTTATAATTAAATAATAATTCATCAACTAATATCAATATTTTGATGGTTCTCATTGGGTGAGTGGAGGTTGTATGGCTGTCTTTCTATCTGGTTGAGTGTGTTCTAGTCATACCTATTTCAACAATGTAACAAAAAATAAAATGTTTATCTTTAAAGTTCTCATTAAAAATGGCAAAGTTTAGTTTTCCCCTCAAATAGCTTTTAGCTAGAGAAGAAAGCAAACTCTACTTTAATAGTATAGGTATATAAATGAATAAATAATTTAAATTTGACAAAGACACATTGGTCTACACGACTAAATGTTATAATCGATGACTTAACTACATGTTATAACTACATGACTTAACCGATATTCAAAATTCGATTAAGTTTACACTTCGATGAATGGTTTTAAAGAAATATATAGTTTTATAGTAGGGTGTATCTCTTATACAATTTAAATAAATAAAACCTGGGTATATAGTAAAATATATATGAATATTTTTTTCAGTATCAATTTTGGTTGGCGATTAGGACAATTCCACTGTAAGTGTAGGTCGGTATACTTCAATATGGGTGGGTTGTTTGCTCTTTTAATCTTTTAGGGTATTGACTACAGAAAGGACACTATCCTTAAATACTGTAAAACAATGATCTTAGGGAGAACAACGACATAAAACTGCATACCTTATTGTACGTCTTAAGTAGCTGCTTTCATGAGTGTGGATGTTTTGTGTATTCCTCGTACTAACTAAGGTCGAGACTGTACCTTAGATACTGTAGTCAAGGATCTTAGGGAGAACAACGACATAAAACTGCAGACCTTATTGTACGTCTTAAGTAGCTGCTTACATGAGTGTGGATGTTTTGTGTATTCCTCGTACTAACTAAGGTCGAGACTGTACCTTAGATACTGTAGTCAAGGATCTTAAGGAGAACAACGACATAAAACTGCAGACCTTATTGTACGTCTTAAGTAGCTGCTTACATGAGTGTGGATGTTTTGTGTATTCCTCGTACTAACTAAGGTCGAGACTGTACCTTAGATACTGTAGTCAAGGATCTTAGGGAGAAGAACGACATAAAACTGCAGACCTTATTGTACGTCTTAAGTAGCTGCTTACATGAGTGTGGATGTTTTGTGTATTCCTCGTACTAACTAAGGTCGAGACTGTACCTTAGATACTGTAGTCAAGGATCTTAGGGAGAAGAACGACATAAAACTGCAGACCTTATTGTACGTCTTAAGTAGCTGCTTACATGAGTGTGGATGTTTTGTGTATTCCTAGTACTAACTAAGGTCGAGACTGTACCTTAGATACTGTAGTCAAGGATCTTAGGGAGGACAACGACATAAAACTGCAGACCTTATTGTACGTCTTAAGTAGCTGCTTTCATGAGTGTGGATGTTTTGTGTATTCCTCGTACTAACTAAGGTCGAGACTGTACCTTAGATACTGTAGTCAAGGATCTTAGGGAGAAGAACGACATAAAACTGCATACCTTATTGTACGTCTTAAGTAGCTGCTTTCATGAGTGTGGATGTTTTGTGTATTCCTCGTACTAACTAAGGTCGAGACTGTACCTTAGATACTGTAGTCAAGGATCTTAGGGAGAAGAACGACATAAAACTGCAGACCTTATTGTACGTCTTAAGTAGCTGCTTTCATGAGTGTGGATGTTTTGTGTATTCCTCGTACTAACTAAGGTCGAGACTGTACCTTAGATACTGTAGTCAAGGATCTTAGGGAGAAGAACGACATAAAACTGCATACCTTATTGTACGTCTTAAGTAGCTGCTTACATGAGTGTGGATGTTTTGTGTATTCCTCGTACTAACTAAGGTCGAGACTGACCCAGAGCGATTTGCTAATAGCCCAACAGCCAGGGCAACTGAGGCACCCATTGCTTTCGTGGAATCCGAACCACGCAATATTGTTTAGACAATAGAACCTATAGAACCAAAACACTTATTTAACTATGGGAATTCAAAATCCACTTAAGAATTAAAAAAAAAATTATACATTGAGAACTCAACAAAACAAAATTACTTACATTTGTCACAATTGAAAGGGCCTTAATTTCTGTAGCACCTTCAAATACAGTATATTACAAATAATAAATTATTACTAAAGTTAAAGTTAAACGATTAAAAGAACATCTAATTAGAGGATTATTCTACTGTTATTGTGAAGAAGGACTAATATTTTTTTTCGAGTGTTAAAATAACTAGTATATGATATTTCAATGGTCTCTCAGCCACTGCCCTATGTATAATTCCGACTTTTGTACTTAACTGAATCTTTCATTTCATATTTAACAACAAACATCTATTCCGTTAGTAAACCGATTAAGTTATTTATTAACACTTATAATTTGTTTTTGTATTTTTATCAGAGTTGTATTTGTGTGATTGTAAGTGCTACAATGTATTCGAATAGTAACTCCTCTGGACAGTGGACAAGAAAAATTCCAAACACTTGGTTATAGTTTCCTGATGTAAAAAAAAAATAAATAAAAAATAAAAAAAATAAAAAGTGTATTTAGACTAAATACTGCAATAGTACAACTGAAGTATTAATAAAATGAGATAATTTCAAATTGAAACAGATGCGTTTGAATCTACTTCGGCATAGTGCTTGAATCTACTTCGGCATAATGCTTTAATCACCACTCAAGCGAGGCAAAGGTGGCGTGGAATAACTACGAAAGTATAGTTAACACCTACTAACCGTTTAAGATAAATGTCGAGTAGGGGGCGTCAAAGATATTGAAACAGCCTATAAATTATCCAGAGGAAGGGCAGTTATCCACGGATATCAGATGAGGCTACGACATGCACTGTTATTACAGCACTTGACACGGTCCGTAACCTGCATCGAGGACTGAGGCAATAGTTGTTAAATCAACACTGTCCATTGTCTCTCTTCATATTCATCCCTCACACATTTATGTAGTTTTGAAGCTGATCTGAGAAGTAGATGTTAAGTAATCTAAATGAACACTTATTCAAATTGTTACAGCAATACAATGTCTTAAAGAGAACATTTACTTGTTAATCTTTTTAGAAAGGGTCTTTCTTCATAACGACTTTACAACTTACCCTACGCACACAACTCTCTTGTTGGATATCCTACGTACACAAGGCTATTTCCAATCCTGTCCAATTAACCTATAACACAAATTTAAAAGCCACCCAACCATACGTACGGTGGTAATGATTTACTACCCACCCATACATGTACGGTGGTAATGACCCACCCGCTCACTTATAATCGCACTGTGGTATTGACACATCCATTTCGTGTAGTGGCTCTAGTTTTATTTTGAATTGTCCTGTAAGTTTGTGTGGTTGAAAAAAATTTTGTTGCTAATGAGACAATTAAGGATGATTATAAAAAATTACGTTGTTTCACAGTACAAACTTCTTTATACAGAGTGTAACGAAAAAGGTATTCTGGCTGTAACTTCTCGGATTCTATACCTAATTTAGAGCAGAAAATGAAGGAACTTTTCGAATTTACTATCGAATTTTGCTCCTATTAATGTCTATCTATCTGTTGGTGTTAAAAAAAAAAAATAATAATAAATCAAGAACGGTTTGACCAACTGACTGAAAATTTAGCACAGTTCTTTACATTAAAACTTTTGAGGGAACAGTGTGAAACTAGTAATTAAGTTAGCTTTAGCCATTTTAAAATGGCAGTCGTTTAAAACATTGAAAACTCTACATTTATCAATTTAAAAAATAATAAATAGTAACTTATAGCTAATTTTTTCGAGTTTACTATCTTGATTTTTATTACAAAATATATAGCTGTGAAATTTTCGTAAAAAACACATTTTACTGCATTTTCTGGATGTTGCAATGCATGGCAGTAAAATATATATTTTTACCATAACTCGACAGATAAATGGTTTACAATGACAAAATATATAGCTAGAAAACCTTTTTAGTATATGGTGTTTTTTTTTCTACTATGATATATATACCATTAATAGTGCCTCTGTATTAAATATTGGTTTAATTGCAGTAGGGCCTACTTCTGTTCTAAGGGTGTAATGCATTTGTTATAAAGAAGCATACGCTAAAATGTATTATAAATATTCAAAAACAGGGATGGGATGGTACATGCCCAGAAAGGGAAAGATTTCATATTAGGCCATGGGACTAAGAAGAGATAAGTGACAGGCATAGCCCCTAAAAGAAGTAACAAAAAAACAAAAAACTGGGCATTTCATGTGTTACAGTAAGTGCACAGGTTCCTTTGACCTAAATATTCTTTGACATTTATTCAAACTAATGGAAGAAAGCTTGATGGAAGAGAGAAATGTTGCCTAGAAGTATTTCATTTCTTTCGTTTGGATCGTCGCTGTAGTATTTACATCACAATTTGTAATGCATTTATTAAATATAAGTTTTACTTATATTTAATAATAATATAAGAAACTTGTTAGTAATAACAAATTTTATATCTACTAACAAGCCAATAATATAATCTCGAAAAAAACCTGTAGATAAAATTTTATATATCTATATATTTGTTCCCCCATGCTGTGTAGATAGGATTCTTCAAAAGTGGTTAAATATTCCAAATAATGTTTGTACCACTTGTGGGAATAATTTAATAATGTTTGAATGTTGGTTTGTCCCATGATTACAGCTCGATCCATTGGTTAATAGTCATACAATTCGACGTGTAATTATTTTATACAAAAGTGGAATTTCCTTTTTGTAACATGTTGAAATTGAACTCAATTTCAAAATGTCAGCATTTAATAGGAAAGTGCTACCCACACTACTTCCAGCGTAGGCATCATTACACGCGGCGCACTCACGTTTAAGTATTGCGTTAAGATGGGGACACGGCGCAACAACAAAATGCACGAATTGCGCAACAAACCTATGAAGTGCGGTTAACTGTTTACAAAACTACTGTTTCAGTTGGCTTTATCTAAATTATTAATTACAATATTTTTTCAATTTAAAATTTTTATTATCAAGTAGAACTATTGCATGGGTTGCGCAAACTCATCACATCACCCAATATAGACGTTATAAATTAAAATTTTAATAGCTCGTATCCCGTAACCTGAATTGATTTGTTTGAATATAATTGTCCAGTTTTTAAAGGACCAGCATTGAAAGTTGAGGGTTTACGACGGCTTGAGAGCATGACAAACTTTTTCAACCCAGTTTGAGGTGTCAAAAGAGGTACAAAACATTTGAAATTACCTCAACATTTTGGAGGTTGTGTCCTTAATCTGTATAGGCCTGATACATGCGTATCATTATACGTAAATTGATATACTATCACTAAAATAATAAAACAAAACTTAGAATAAAATTAAAATAGTTTCATGTAATTATTTTTCGTACTATAAAGATTTCATAGAAGAATATTGAATTTATCGTCAGTTTCTTATTAAGACATAATTCCTCAAATATTCCCTAATACAAATACATTAAAATAATTCATTCAATTTTTGTATCATACAATACAGGTATTCTTATTGCCTCACTTTTCCTGTGGTTTGGATAGTTTTCTCAAGGACGATCTACATACAAAATATCAAGTGCGTAAGTATTCAGCGTCAGTGACTGAGTTAATGAATCACTTAGTTGCTATATATAATGGACAGTATGTATGGAACACAGATTGTTGTGCAATCTTTACTGATTATACAAAACTACAAACCACTGTATATGATTATATAAAATTAAATAATTAATTGGACTCGACATTTCCATGAATTTTGATACGAGTATCAACGCACCAATAATTAATTTTTGTTGGAAACATTTTATGTTTTTAAAATCTACAAATTTTTAATTATTTTATATCATTAAACAAGATTATTGGATTAATTAAAAAAAAAACTACATATGTTTTGACTTTGATGTAACTTCAGTTTTTATAAAGCAAATCTATCTAAACTGAAATAAAGAATAAACAAGTAAGGGAGATGATCCTGCCATGTATAAAGAACCAAGTTTATTAGTGTCAGTTTACTAAATTAAATATATAACATATTTAGACATTTTTGCATAAACAAGATTTGACCCTTTTGTAGACTTAATTTAGATTTTAGTAATTTACTTCATGGAGGGTTGGTTTACATAAATTTGACACATAATGTACGTTTTATTCAGAAACTGAAAAAAATATCCAACTATCCTTTTTTTATATTATCACTGTTTGTTTAAATTCGTGAGGCATATTGTGTGTGGCCCCCGGGACCTTTGGGGTTCACAGTTCATGAATTTTAACTCACTATTTACCATAATCTTGTGCCGCATCACTCCTACGCCTGCCGTTGTGCCACTAACTCCAGCTGTTTATGTCTTCTTTAGCACTCCCTTCCTTGGGGCCGCGCTGGTTTCAAATTTACTTTTTATAGTCGAATAATTGAAACCCTATATAACTTTTAACAATATCTGGTTTGGTACAAGTAAATTACCACCATAAAGATTTGATGGAAAAATTCTGATACTTGAATTGTTCTTCATCATATAGGTTTATTATATTTTATGTTGATAAATACACATCAATACAATCTGTTCCGGAATCTGCAAAAGTTAGTTCTATTAAAAAAAGGTGAAATCCCTTACAAATAACAAACTATCACTGACTTTCAGTTTTGTTAAAAGGTTTTTTTTTTAATTTTCGATCCATAAAATTATTTTTATGTTTTGAAATTTTACAAAAATATAGTATAGTTTTGGGGGACAAACTCAAAGATTGATGAAAGGTTTTAAAAGCATTATCAAAAAGAATTTAGAGGTGATAACTATGCCAATTATTTTCCTAAACCACAATATAACATTTGTTGGGTTAGCTCACGAAGTACTGTTACATTTATTATATACATAAATGTTAGTCATCCTTATGTATATAATAAATGGCCTAAAAATAAAATAATCCTAACTCAAGAATATATATATATATATATATATATATATATATATATATATATATATATATATATATATATATATAATTATTATAAAATATGGAGAAAAATCAAACCAAGCTACTCTCAAGGGTCTATATTTGGAGTAATCCTTTTTTCTATCAATGTAAACAATAGTTAAGCATCACGCCATAACTGTAACCTTGCAGATCTAAAAGACACCGAAGAGAAAATTCAAAATAAAAGTTGAAAATTCTTTGTAGAAGTCAACGGTTGTATACAGTGATTTTCTAAAATATATCTGAAAACAAACTCTGACTTACATTTTCTTTACGACTGCAAACAATAAAAATCGTCCAGCTGGAACAATGGACAGTGACAATTTATTAAATAAGCCTAAGAATAATTTATTTTCTCCTTCTTATAAAAATTCCACAACAGAAATAATCAAAAATAAAACTGTACTTTTCTAGTAAATGAAAAGATACTAAAAAATAAAAACTAAACTTTTTTACAAAACTAAATTTTGTTTATTATGAAAATGTCTTTTCAAGCCAGGTTTAACTGCTTAAACTAAAAATTTTAAGAAAAAAGAAAACTAAAATGCTTAAATTTAATATACATTATTAGCAACTAAACTAAAAATACAATACATTTTAAAAGAAAGAGAAAATTTAGGCTCAAAGGCCAATGTCTGATTTGAGACTCCATATATATAATACATAAGACCAACATGATACAACCATACTAAGTATTTGTTCTACAATGGTTTATTTTCTTGGTATGATGTTGAGAACTGCATGTTTCATGATTCGCATAAGTATATATCAATTGTACAACCCAACCTCCGAGTAGCTGTAAACATGGCAGCCACAGTGAACATTTCATTGACAAGATAGATTTTATAATACTAATAATTTAATTTCATTTCATTTTTATAGCCTGTCGAACTGCAATCTAAATCCCTATAATTACTCTCAATGAGTTTTAATTACTTACCGTAAATAGTTGTATTCAAATTAACGTCAGCCATAGGCCTATACATAACTCTGATTTTATAGCCTTGATATTACCACGAGAAACAAAGTTAGCATCCCATTAATCCAAACATATCTTATAAACTATACGATAAGACATCTGAATATTAGCTCCGCTCTTATAACTAATAGAAACCTCTTGAAAAAATTAATTGCCTAAGATAAATATGTCATAAAAGTGGAATAACTGAGCAACCTTTCATATGAAGAAAAACCAGAGAGTAAATCAAGCAGAAGTTGATGTGCGTCATCGGTAGTTTTATAACAAGCAATCGATAATGAAGTGAAGCGCTCATTCCCGTTGCTTCAGTTGGCAGGTACCATGAATGACACGGTTTATGAATGGGCTGTGGGCGATTACTCTATAGAGCAACCTTGATGTCTGGTACAAAGGGCGTACTGACGACAGTACCTCACCTATCTGAAGTTGGGAGTTTAGCTTATCAGAAGCCATAGTTCCGACCTGGAATACCACGGTTGATTAATGTCTACTTAGTGACGACCATCTCCTAGGCTGGAAGTATCTAGTAATTGCCAGGATAAAAACGTCCGATCCTCGAAGCTCACTTATACATTCCGGAATCCATCAAAACACGCTTTTAAAAATGCGATCTGTCGGCCAATGCTCGAACTAGCGTTTTCAACGTCTGTGTCAGGCTGAATTTTTAGCATGGGGTCTAGCACTTCTTATATATATTTGTATCCAGGATTATTGTCAGTACAATTGTTTTGATCGGTGTAGAAGCTGACTTTAAGCGTAAGCTTCATACCGTAACTCATGGCTATTGACAAACTTGGAAAATACAAAAAGTTTTCTGTATTGGAGGCTGCAAAAAGTATATGCTTTCGGTTCGTAAAATTATATAAATGATCTCCTCAACTTTCTGTTCTGTATTCAGTAATTTAAGTGTTGGCCTAATAGGTAAATAATTATCTCCCAGTTATGAGTTGAAAAAGAAAGCAAAATTATCAATGCCATTGAATTAAAATTAAACTCTCTCTCTCTCTCTCTCTCTCTCTCTCTCTCTCTCTCTCTCTCTCTCTCTCTCTCTCTCTCTCTCTCTCTCTCTCTCTCTCTCTCTCTCTCTCTCTCTCTCTCTCTCTCTCTCTCTCTCTCTCTCTCTCTCTCTCTCTCTCTCTCTCTCTCTCTCTCTCTCTCTCTCTCTCTCTCTCTCTCTCTCTCTCTCTCTCTCTCTCTCTCTCTCTCTCTCTCTCTCTCTCTCTCTCTCTCTCTCTCTCTCTCTCTCTCTCTCTCTCTCTCTCTCTCTCTCTCTCTCTCTCTCTCTCTCTCTCTCTCTCTCTCTCTCTCTCTCTCTCTCTCTCTCTCTCTCTCTCTCTCTCTCTCTCTCTCTCTCTCTCTCTCTCTCTCTCTCTCTCTCTCTCTCTCTCTCTCTCTCTCTCTCTCTCTCTCTCTCTCTCTCTCTCTCTCTCTCTCTCTCTCTCTCTCTCTCTCTCTCTCTCTCTCTCTCTCTCTCTCTCTCTCTCTCTCTCTCTCTCTCTCTCTCTCTCTCTCTCTCTCTCTCTCTCTCTCTCTCTCTCTCTCTCTCTCTCTCTCTCTCTCTCTCTCTCTCTCTCTCTCTCTCTCTCTCTCTCTCTCTCTCTCTCTCTCTCTCTCTCTCTCTCTCTCTCTCTCTCTCTCTCTCTCTCTCTCTCTCTCTCTCTCTCTCTCTCTCTCTCTCTCTCTCTCTCTCTCTCTCTCTCTCTCTCTCTCTCTCTCTCTCTCTCTCTCTCTCTCTCTCTCTCTCTCTCTCTCTCTCTCTCTCTCTCTCTCTCTCTCTCTCTCTCTCTCTCTCTCTCTCTCTCTCTCTCTCTCTCTCTCTCTCTCTCTCTCTCTCTCTCTCTCTCTCTCTCTCTCTCTCTCTCTCTCTCTCTCTCTCTCTCTCTCTCTCTCTCTCTCTCTCTCTCTCTCTCTCTCTCTCTCTCTCTCTCTCTCTCTCTCTCTCTCTCTCTCTCTCTCTCTCTCTCTCTCTCTCTCTCTCTCTCTCTCTCTCTCTCTCTCTCTCTCTCTCTCTCTCTCTCTCTCTCTCTCTCTCTCTCTCTCTCTCTCTCTCTCTCTCTCTCTCTCTCTCTCTCTCTCTCTCTCTCTCTCTCTCTCTCTCTCTCTCTCTCTCTCTCTCTCTCTCTCTCTCTCTCTCTCTCTCTCTCTCTCTCTCTCTCTCTCTCTCTCTCTCTCTCTCTCTCTCTCTCTCTCTCTCTCTCTCTCTCTCTCTCTCTCTCTCTCTCTCTCTCTCTCTCTCTCTCTCTCTCTCTCTCTCTCTCTCTCTCTCTCTCTCTCTCTCTCTCTCTCTCTCTCTCTCTCTCTCTCTCTCTCTCTCTCTCTCTCTCTCTCTCTCTCTTTCTCTCTCGCTCTCGCTCTCTCTCGCACTGCCTATATTCATTGCCTTTGTCTCTTTCGCTACTTAGAGTAGAGCACTCTCTTGGCGACTTGTTAAAGTTAAAGAAAATAAGCTGATTTTTGCATCAAAAGGTCTGCTGTAGAGATTCATTGCTGCTAGAGAAGGGCGACATTCACAGAGGAGCAAACTGTGGAGAAATCCGCCTTACTCTGTAATGACTGTCGTAAATCTGAATATAAAGTAGTGCAGGCTACAAAGGAGCGAAGCACTGAAGTGAAGAATGAAAGCGTCTTCCCACAGAGCAAACAATAAGGCCTAACCATATTGGCCTCAAGCACTCATCTTCACAATGCTAAGTATACGTTGTACACCCCCCACCTATCCCAATATGCTAAAGTGTTAATAAAGAATTCACATCTGATTATGTATGCCGGATGGCACTCTGTTACGTGGGCTGGCCAAGGGCAAAGATGAGTAGTGAGAGGTCTTCCCTTATTGGGGTATTAGTGACAGCTGGGTAGGAGGTACTCATCAAACACAATACTTGTAATTAAATTACCTAAATATTGTCTCAAACGCTGATATTTGTTCAGTTATTGTTCATATCGATATTGTAAATAACAATAAGCATTGAACATTTTTTCTAAACGATCTAAAAGGTGAAAAGAAATACAAATTGTACACAATAATTGATAAATGTTGAAATAAATAACATAAAGTTAAATTTATGACAGTGGTGGCTGGTTTCAGCGTCTTCTGTTAAGTTTTTTAACGAACGTTAAAGAGCTGGCGTTCGTTAATATGTTGAAAGTCGATAAAACAACAATCTTCACTACTGAGGCTGGTTAAAATGTTATAATGATTTGATGGTAGATTTTTGGTCTTCAAACTTTACGACTCGTTAGATTTCGTTGCTGTTTATAATTTGTGTGGTTATTTAGAAAAAATGGTTCAATATTTTGACGAGTAGTTAATTTATTGGAAATATCTATAAAATGACAATTACCTAAAAGAAGATTAGTGAACCTAAATTACGATTTTTTACAATTTGGATGAAATCAACACTAATGGTATGAGGTGTTCCACGTCATGTGATGAATGCTGTTATGTCTGATTGTGCTTAGAATAAATAGTTTTGTGTTAAGAAATATTCAAATTCAACTTGTAGCTAAGATGAGGCATGAAACCTTTCCACATAAATTATAAAATACCTTGATAATCAACGAAACAATAAATTAATTAAAATAAACGTGATTAGATGAAAATGAAGCCTCCGTTTGCCTCATTTTAACTATTGCATACATTAATCAATGACACGACTTCAAGTTATAATGATTATAAAAGGACAAAGGACACAAAACTATTGTTTATGCTACTTATTTGAACTTGAAAGAGATGACAACAACACGCCTTACAACTTCATACTCTCAATCTTGGAGTACAATGAACTAAGACTATAAGGAATAGAGGACTTATTACTTCAGTCCGTATTTGGAAGTGGCCAACCAAAATACCAAGAAACTGGCAACTCTACCTCAGCATAGGACTGCAAAATTCGCTTAATCATTTTCAGTTGCTGGCTGTCAAGCCTGGAATTCTTTACCTGATTATCTGAAAACAATGGAGAACTGGACTCAGTTTGTGACTGTAGAGATATTTTCTCAACCAAATGGCTTCGCGTGCTGGGTCTAGTTTGGTTAAGTTCCTACTATATCAGGCTGCATGTGTGCGTGCGTGGTGCGTGTGTGAATGAGATTAAATTAATATAAAAGGATTATAATTTATTTTTTCTTCTTTATTTAATATGTCATCTTGTACGTCTGATTTGTCTTGTATGTTTGTAGGTTAATTAGTATAAATTAAATAAATTAACATTTCTTTGTATATCTATGAAAATTATTTAAGCTTCCCCAGAGTACAATATTTGTTTATCCGTAAAGATATTTTTAATATGATCATTTCAACAAGTATAATTTGTCTATTATAATCTGTTATATTCTAAATAAATTAATAATATTTTACAGGTGGTTGCTTGTACTGGGGTTTGAGAGAGGCTCGGCTAATGAATGCGTTGCTAATCAAAGAGCTGTTGGGATGACGCACGGAGTACTCATTGTTTACACAACTATGTAAATACCAAAGGGAATTGTGAAGTGTAAATTATGGCTGGGTGGATTTCAGGACCCGGCGCATCACAATAAAAGGTCATTGACCTGTGAACGTGCTTCAAATAGAGTCATCGGTAAAGTAGGCTTATCAAAGCTTTGGAAATGTATTAGGGTGTCTCTAACGACACCCGTGGGAGGTAAGCAAAGGCTTGGAATCGCTAATCGAAGACAAGATTTAAAATATCCGTAATATTTCTGCCTGAAGAATTATTTACAGTATGCAAATATGCTGATTTTGAGGTTTATACTCTACCCTGCTGAGGGCGTTGAATAAAGCTTTCAGTGGATAATCAACTGCTAGGAAAGCAAAGATTTAATTTCCAGACGGTGTTTCTCTTTGTAGTGGAGTTCATTAAAACACGTTGAAATAGAGACCCACTTATATTTCTTATACATTATTACTTTGTTAGTGGGTATGTTTACTTTGTTATGATCTATGAGTCACCAAGCAAATAAATTGATGTGCTGTATCAGGAGTACTGCACGTGTGTGGGTGGTGGGTGGGCCACCTACCTTAAATTTTACCATCTTTCTTATAATTTTAAATATTTTCAGACTAACATTTATATAAAAAAAATTTCACTTTTCATTTTTATTTATTCATAAGATGCCGATCGTTAAGATATGGGCGAATATGGATTTCGAATGAGTGTGATGAGTGTAGATGAGCGAATGTAGTCATTGTTACAAACTAAGGCCGACTGTTCCTTAGAAAGTGTCATTAATTAATAGCCCAATGACAAATGAACAGCCGGTGGTTATCAGCTGATCCTTCTCAAAATGTATTATGACTCTGATTGGGATCGAACTGAGAACCTTTAGCACATGAAGCTGGGATTGAACCAACTACGCTACCGACGAGTCATATTCATATATACATACATATAAAGGGGCTTGATTGTTAAAGTTATATAATGAGTATTATACTAAAATGAAAAAAAGTCAGCAAAACGAAAAACTACGAAGATTGAAACGAACCGGGGATGACCTTAGAAATTATCCTAACCACTATAAAAAAGTAAAAAAAAATTGGGATAGGGAAAAAACAGATTTCTAGGAAAAATAGTGTTAAAACAAAAAATAATAAACTTTTAAAAAAAGAGCGAAAAGATACCAGAACAATTTATCTCTTGTAATAGATGGTCATGGTTCTTAATGTCATGTCGTTAGATGACCAACTAGGTATCCTTTTCTCTATGTACACGCCATCTTTGGTCGTTCAGTAACCATAAGACACTTTAAATGACGCTTCTCTGTAATTAATTATTTATAATAATAATTAAATGTTATTGTGGTTATGGAAGGATGACAATTGTACGAAAGACTAGCACAGTTTATGGAAGACTTCGCACGGGGTTTACGTAGATTTATATTGTGCTTATTGCATGCAGTAATACAAAACATCTGTATAATGGAAAATTGTGTTGAGGTCATGGTACACCTAGGAAAGAAGACGGTAGGTATCACCTGCATCTCTTATGATGTCACATGGGCGAAATAGCAACAACAAACACAAAAATACTGTTCTAATTCCCGTAGTTTATAATTCCAGCTGATAAGTAGTAAATAACTTGCCTATTATTTAGCTGAATGCTTCCACGCGATTGGGATATTTAATTATTTTATCTAATACTTCAACCTGGTGATTTCACCCATGTGACGTCACAGACTACTGCGCAGCCTCGTCGTGATACGACGGTCTTTTTTAGTTACCGTAGTTGTGGTAAGGTTTGGTTCTTACTTCAGAACTATGTGAGTTGTTTATTTATTTCAACAGCTGATAAATGTAACTATTATAAACAATTAATTGTCAAATTGCTATTGCCATAGGGCTTGCATTGATATTTCTTAGAATCCCCTGAGGTTACCTGGTGGAATATCAGAAGAATGTCCATGTAAAATTTCAGATGAATGAGTTCATTAGTTTTCATTAGGGTTAATGAAGTAACACACTTATGAATTAATATTGATTTGTTATTTTTTCTTAAAGTAATATATTAATTCAACAGACTAACAATTATTGTAGGCTTATAATCTATAATATGACCCATGCTACAACAATCAAAAAATTACAATATTTTAATATTGACATCTACAATCTTTATTATTTACTGAATATTTCTTAAATATCTACCCACAAACTCTACACAACTACCCCTGAATGTCAACATCCCTTACTGTTAAACTAACAATTCTTTCAACGCACCAACTCCGCACAAATGAAACTTGACAACTTACCTTATAAACACGGTGACAGTAGGTATAAGGTAGGTTATTTACATAACCTATTCTCTTATACCACTGTACGTGTAGGAGTGGGCGGGTTTACCGTTGAGATCACGGTAACTAGAATAATAGTTACCGTGGTTGAGAGTGCAAATATCTTATGTTTTTCATTATTGCGGTTTGTTTTGTTTACAGCAGTGAAGCTAGAAAAATCACAGCTGAAGACGGCCTATAGCATAAGTTATCCCGTTTGCCCCCCCCCCCTCTAAAGGCTGGCCCTGCGTTACCATCTTTACTTCCTGAATTATTTAATTTTCTGTGTTGTATAATTGTGAAAAATTGTCATTATGTAGCACAATATTAACCACTAAATACCACTGCACGTTTACGAGTGGGTTTCCGATAACACTGTATAATGATCTGTGATTTTCATTTGAAGGTGTCGAGTAAATAAAGAGATAAATTCACTGATATGATAATACACTTTACGTATAAAGGTGGGTGGGTGGGATAATACCACCGTACGTGTCAGTAGGACTGTACGTGTTTGTTCGGGTGTCTGGGTCAGTTCCATTGTACGTGTATGGGTGGGCGGGTGGGATAATACCACCGTACGTGTCAGTAGGACTGTACGTGTTTGTTCGGGTGTCTGGGTCAGTTCCATTGTATGTGTATAGGTGGGCGGGTGGGATAATACCACCGTACGTGTCAGTAGGACTGTTCGTGTTTGGTCGGGTGTCTGGGACAGTTCCATTGTATGTGTATGGGTGGGCGGGTGGGATAATACCACCGTACGTGTCAGTAGGACTGTACGTGTTTGGTCGTGTGTCTGGGTCAGTTCCATTGTACGTGTATGGGTGGGCGGGTGGGATAATACCACCGTACGTGTCAGTAGGACTGTACGTGTTTGTTTGGGTGTCTGGGTCAGTTCCATTGTACGTGTATGGGCGGGGTACTCGTATTTTAAGCTGTTATAATGTTTAAGACATTATTTTTTTCTGGAAGTATAACTTTAAAATACGGTTTAATAATTGATACGTTTACTGTACACAAACAACAACATGTGTATTACGTTATTTAATATTTCAATGTATGGTGTATGGGTGGCGGGTGAGTTAATGCCACTGTATGAGTATGGGTGGGCGGGTTGGTTAATAACACTGTTCGTGTATGGGCGGGCGGGTGTGATAATGCCACCGTACGTGTATGGTATATGGGTGGGAGGGTTAGTACGCTGTACGTGCATGGGTGGGTGGGTGGGATATGCCACCGTACGTGTATGGTGTATGGGTGGGAGGCTTAATACGCTGTACGTGTATGGATGGGCGGGTGAGATATGCCACCGTACGAGTATGGTGTATGGATGGGAGGGGGTGGGCGGGTTAATGCCACCGTATTAGTATGGGTGGGCGGGTGAGTGAATATCATTGTACCTGTATTCATTTAACGCTGTACCAATTAATAATGACAAAGAACAATCTCATTGTATTCTATTGCACTATCGCCAATTTTATTTTATGATAAATTTAGCATAAGAGTAGTTTTTCACTTGGTAATTAAGGTTTTATAAATACGAAAATTAATTGTTTAATTAGCCTTTATTGAGAGTGCGTTATACAATAGTATAACTCCCAAAGTCGAAAATCTAAATTTTTAGTACAAGTTATAAGATTTTATTGTTATTAAAAAAAATCTGATCAATTAAATAAAACATTGTTTTCTTGACTTCTAGAGGTCATAAAATTAAATATTTGGTCTTGTTGTAATCCTAATTGCATATATAGTTACGAGACATCATTTTACTGCGGGTATAGAGCACAGCGAGGGTCGGGGTTGGCACGCGAACGTGCAGGGGTGTCCCCTATTTCTATATATAATTAATGGCAATACAAAATAAACGTTTGCGTAATTTGCTATTCAGATAACATTAGAAATCGAACTATTTTAAGAAAATCTATAAGTTTACTACGATTTGCCCATATTATACAAACAGTTCTTGAGTTCAACTCTACTCAGATGACGCTTGACCATCTACTTTTACTTTTACACAAAAAGTGCGTAAATATCAACCCATCAACTCCACCCAGACATAATTAACTTTCTACTTTCCAATCACACAAAGACAGTTCTGAATATAGATCCTCTTTTTACTGTATATAGATGACTATTTAATATCCATACAAAAATTATAAACAGACAACTCTCGAATAGTCATTGTATACGAATAATTTTGGATGTAAACAAACGTTTTCAACTTTGGAGCGCAAACAATTTTAAATGGGAGCATTGAATACAAATTTGTATAAAAAAACATACCTTAAGGCGAAAAGATAGCGTGTTTTCTTTAAATTTAATATGTTTCCGAGACGTAAAACTCTGTGTAGCGACAGAGAAAGAAAAATTCAGTAGACGGTGTGACAAAAACATTTATAATCGAAGCGCTTTCTCTCTCACACACTGACTCTGATTGACTTAGCGTTTTCAAGCTCTTCGCCAGGTTGAATTTTGTACATGGAGTCTGCTCTTCTCATAGATTTCTATTCATTGGTGGGGATAAAAAAATGCCTTCGTAATCATGTCGTCTGTGGAGTAATAGCCTACTAGTAATGTAACATGATGATGACAAATATCCTACTTTAATTCTTCTCCTGTTTCAGGTATCCAATATTCATTGAAGTCAGTCAGTTTCACCATTCGCGAGGATTCGACAACCACGACAACACGGTGGCTTTCTATCCTGGGGCCGGGCCGGCCAGGCTCGCTGATTTACTACTGCCAGGATCTTATCTGGGTCCTCGGGCATCAGGTCCATGATGAATCACAGTCCTATGGAAATCGTGATCGGTTTACCCCTCTGCAGATACAACTTCCGACCAGGCTATCTGGGTAGGTTGGTCAGTGATAATGCAATACAACTAATGGCGTGTGTTTATTTTACCTGTCAATGGTGAATAAAGATATTTATTTATTTTATTGAGACGGACATTTTGCATGAGTAATACATCTCAAATTTAACTATGAAGGCCTGTCACAGTGTGTTAAACTTTGTGCTTATAGATAGATACTGTAGTAATTGATTTGAAAAATATTATTTCATTTTATATTCAGCTTTTTGTATGGTTAACTATTTTGAATAAGTAATTACTACAATTAATTAGCATTTTCAAAAATATGTTATTTCCAATGCTCAAATCAATTATTTTATTTTTATTTCTAGTCATCAAATCAATCTGGAAGATGCCATTCTTAGTTTAACAAGCGTATTTCATAACATTATTGAACAATAATTGGTGTAAATACGAATAAAATTAACTACAGTAATAAAGTAACAGTAATAAACAGAAGAAAAATAATAGTGCTATATAACAAAATAACAATTGTACACTAATAAATGAAAGACGATATATAATAATGTGGTGATTGGCCGTACAACCCAACAAAAAGGTATAAAGGAAACATAACTTAATAGTGCCCAAACATCGATATAAGACATAATTCCATTACGAAACTGATAATCATGCTGAGACATAAAGTAGAAAATGCAAAAATAAATGAAACAAGATTAACAGAAATAACAGATATGAACTTACTAACGATCTCTCTACTTATTAAGATCGTTATTAGACAAATCATTTACTTATTAAAAATGGTCATTTATTTTAGAGTTGGAATACAAACGATAATAGTTAATAAGTGCAATGTTTGTTGTATGGGCTTGCTACACAGCTGAAATATGCCCATACTACATAATTACACACTGACATCCTCCACTGTACTAAGTAGGCTTCTCCCGGGTGACGTCAAAAGAGACATTTACAAATGTCAATGTTGTACGTGGAAAATTGACATCATCGGGATGAATGTATTCCTGTTGCTGTCTGTATGCTTATGTCTATAGTGGTGTGTCATAGGTTGGTTGTATACAGCTTTAATCTTTTTGTAATTTTACGAAAATAGTGTACATTGAGTACTACAATTTATTGTAAACAATTGTCAGATACAAGGTGCAACATTTTGAAGGAAGGACATTTCACAACAATTCTAAGCAAAACAAACAGTTAGCTTTGTTACACGTAACGTATTAACTAATTGGTTGGTAGCGCAGCCCAGCTTCATGAGCTAAAGGTTCTCAGTTCGATCCCAATCAGTCATGCCAAATTTTGAGAAAGATCAGCTGATAACCACCGGCTGTTCATTTGTCTTTTGCCAATATATAAATTACACTTTCTAAGGAGTAGTTAGCCTTAGTTTGTAACAATGACTACATTCACTCATCTACACTTATTACATTCGTTCGAAATCCATCTTGACGATCGGTGTCATAAGAATGAATAAATAACTCCAATCTCCTTGAAAACTAAAACTTTTAAATTTGAACTATACATATTTCACTCATGAAAATAAATTAATAAAATTTCATTTCTGTAATCAAACCTGTAGTACAACCGGTGTCTTATTTAATTAATTAGTGACATGTTGCAAGAGAACTCAGACTTCTTCCTCCAAATTTTCTCAATTTATAGCTGATTTAAAACAATCACTATTTATATAAAACATTATTGAATGTTGTTCTTAAAAACTCCGAAATCTTCGTAGAATAACTCAAGACTGCTAGTACAGAATCATGAAGACTACACATGATTAGCCGTTACAAATTGTAATTAAATTTAATAAAGTATTTAATAATCCAATTACCACTAAATCTACCTCCACAACAGGTGGTGGACAGTTTATATATCAGCTACCAGGGACTGTTTACTTTTTGCAGCACCTGCCTCCTGTTTTGAAATGTAAAGGATAATGTCGGGTTTCAAGTCCACGTCAGCGACAGATGTTTATGAGATATCTTTCTCACTCGTCAAGCAAACAGCTCGTCCCCTAATATATTATTAATTTTTCAAAGCATTTTCGAATTAATTTATAAAATAACTCAAATTACTCTAGATTCTATTCATATTTGTGTCAGTTTTTTCACATATCCAATATTTGGTATTTTTAGAGTCTCATTCACCCTAATCTAATCACATTACTAATTGATTATACAATCCTTCAGATTAAAGGTCAACTTTATTTCATCATAACTGTACATAAATGTAATTTATGAATAAACTTAAGTCCTTTCATACTTCTTATTCAGCAGTTTGTCAATGTTTTTGAAAATTTATATTTATATTAGAATATTCTCCTTGATTGATACATCTCTTTTATAAACCATAAAATTGAACGTTATCAGAGACAAACCTTTATAATAATATATTATCTTACTTCCTTGTCATTTTAATAAGTAATTAATGAATTTAGTCCATCTATTATTCAAAAATATAACAGAAGTAAAATTCTAGGGAATAATCTAATCGAAATTTAAGTAGTGTGGTTAGTTAATAACATTTTAATTGTCACGATTAAAATAAAATATGATTCAGACGATCACTTAAGACAACATTTGGATTCGGCATACCTTCCAACTCATATGATTTCTCAGTAAATAAAACCAGTGTACCATCGACATATCCGGCATTAATATTAAATCATGTTGTTTTTTCAATCTATTCAAAATAGAGCCTTCATGATGCTATAAATACAGCTCAGTCAAAAGAACTACATAGCAAAACCAGAATTTCGCTGGCAAAATTTGTTATTAAAATAGAAATAGTTTTGTTCCAGGATGGTTTTAAGCAACTTTGCAATCTGAATTAGATACGTACTTTCAAATAGTTACTAAAACTAGTTAGTTCTTAACTATATTAATCTATTCATCATCTGTAACATTAGTATACAAAAAGAAAATGTCAAATGAGGCTAATCTAGTATTTCACAGCATGACTGACCTTACCAACAAAATAAATGCTGTTTCTTAATAGTATATTTATTTGTTTTCGATGTCCAAAGCAGACATTAAAATATCTAACAGTAGCTTTGATGCGTTTTAATTAGATGCAGATCATAAATTTACCAAAGACCTGTACATTGTACATTAGGTTAGTTAGGAATACCATACATTATGGGTGTCGATACATTGTACATTAGGTTTGTTGTTAGGAATACCATATACATTATGGGTGTTGATACATTGTATATTAGGTTTGTTGTTAGGAATACCATACATTGTTGGTGTCGATACATTGTACATTAGGTTTGTTGTTAGGAATACCATACATTGTGGGTGTCGATACATTGTACATTAGGTTTGTTGTTAGGAATACCATACATTGTGGGTGTCGATACATTGTACATTAGGTGTGTTGTTAGGAATACCATACATTGTGGGTGTCGATACATTGTACATTAGGTTTGTTGTTAGGAATACCATACATTGTGGGTGTCGATACATTGTACATTAGGTTTGTTGTTAGGAATACCATACATTGTGGGTTTCGATACATTGTACATTAGGTTTGTTGTTAGGAATACCATTCATTGTTGGTGTCGATACGTTGTACAATAGGTTTGTTGTTAGGAATACCATACATTGTGGGTGTCGATACATTGTATATTAGGTTTGTTGTTAGGAATACCATACATTGTTGGTGTCGATACATTGTACATTAGGTTTGTTGTTAGGAATACCATACATTGTGGGTGTCGATACATTGTAAATTAGGTTTGTTGTTAGGAATACCATATACATTATGGGTGTCGATACATTGTATATTAGGTTTGTTGTTAGGAATACCATACATTGTGGGTGTCGATACATTGTACATTAGGTTTGTTGTTAGGAATACCATACATTGTGGGTGTCGATACATTGTACATTAGATTTGTTGTTAGGAATACCATATACATTATGGGTGTCGATACATTGTATATTAGGTTTGTTGTTAGGAATACCATACATTGTGGGTGTCGATACATTGTACATTAGGTTTGTTGTTAGGAATACCATACATTATGGGTGTCGATACATTGTATATTAGGTTTGTTGTTAGGAATACCATACATTATGGGTGTCGATACGTTGTACAATAGGTTTGTTGTTAGGAATACCATACATTATGGTTGTCTTACGATTATTTATAACAGCTACAAAACAAATGTTTTCTTAATGACTTAATTGTAATATTGTTACAGGTTTGTTCATCTCGTCCTAAAATTTAGTAGTATAGAATCAGTTCTCAGTTCTTGAAACTTGATAAAATATTCAGTTTAGGTAATATGATGCTCTGATCATGATTGTATTAGTCCTACACTTTTCTGCTTTAACCGTGTCTAGTCCTTTATCCAAAAATTTACGCTTTACATCTAAACATTTATATTTTGGAACCTGTTTAAAAACTTTGATATTGAATGTTTTGAAAGGTAAGTATATTATTCTATACGCCAATTTATAATTTTGTAATAAATCATAAAAAGCAAACTGATAAAATAGTCATATCACTGAATGTAATGTTCTAGATTTTAACGTTTTGTGAGATCGAGTCAAATTATACTTAGGACCATTTATAGTTTATTAACCATTGATTTTCCAGTAACATAATTACAGTTCAAACTATGATTTATAACAGTGAAGCACTGTAGGGTTAGACCAGGCCATCTTTACGTGGGAGGCACCCACTTGGATCGTAGACTCTACTGGCAATATGAAGGTAAGACATTCCGATAAGGGTAACAGATTTTTTGTTATATAACAATGAACTTGTACATTGTGAATTCTCAAACCGCGTGAAACTGGGAATTCAGAAAAAGGCAATGGGCTAAACAACTAAACGCATAAACTTAAAAAATTAATAATGATCCTAAAATGTATTGGTATTATGAAATAAGAGGTTATCTCAATAAAATTATAGTGCACCACTATATACCTATCAAATAGTATGATGAGTGATGTAATGTACATATTTATCAGATAGAGGGACGCTGTGTTAACAATTCAAGCTGTTCTTAGAACAGAAATGTAGAGGATGCAGAAAAATATATTAATACAACTCAACTATAAACCTGCTAGCAACAGTTGTTCCAGCGTGTTTGACATCCTGGATGCAAATCAAAAAGATGGACGGCGAGAGCCGGCGACTCTCTCCTATGTGAGGGGTCATGTTTGAAACTACGAGACTGCGTTAATTTCGGCCTTGGATGCGTCCTTTCATAAAGGAATACGAAATGATCTAGCCCACCACAGATTTGCATACACTTTCACCGCATTAGTTCGAAATAAATTAACTGAACGGATCGATTTATGATTATTTTAAAAGAAGACTTGATTTGATTTGAAATTCAGATAACATCCTCTGCATAAAACATGGCCGACTTTATACAAGTGTGGTAGAGTACAAACTTCCTCACAGACGTCGTCCTCTTCACCTGTGTGGTACACCACTCACCTCAGGAGTCTGCCATTGTCAGCCGATGAAACATGGAGGGTCGAGGGTCAAGTCCTCCAAGCCGTAGGCTCTCCGCAACCGAAACAATTGGCCAAAATACGAAAGTGTGATAACATCACGTGAAATTGTTGTTGTTTAGTAACTGGTTTTGCAACAGGAAAATATTGTGACCTAAGGCGTACGAAAGTGGCTGATAAAGTTTGGAGTCAAAAAAATAATAAGCCCGAATGAAATGTGAAAAGTATTCTATTTTTACGAGTTAGTAACTTTGTTCTAAAATATTCAATCCTGTATACTAAAATACATAGTACAGTAAATAAGTAAAAAAGAATACAAACACGATAAATTCTTAAACAAACAGACCAGTTTTCTTATTGATAATCAAAACAACACCTTATTTATAGTAATAAAACAATAAAGTGTTGAGTTTTGTGAAGATATAGCAGCACAAGTTTCTAAAGCTACATAAATTTACTAATGGACAAAGTTCATACAAATGTACTGATGTAGGCTATATTTTGTGCACGCGATTTACATAATGGTCAGTGGTGAGTTAAATTGGTGTTATACCAACCAACAGGTTAGTAGCGTGCTGCCAGCCGATGAGTATCCCACCCTTACATTATTTCACTCCAAAAATAAAAATGTCACCTTAATCCTTACGTTTAATTTTCACGTGTAAAACATTTTTACAAATTTCATTATGTGTGATTGAGTTGTTTATGTGGTACATAGACGATTTTCCAGCAAGCTGTCTATGTACCAAGTAATATCAAGGGTCGTGTGGACGTAGTAAGGGAGGGTGGTCTTCGATCACGTAGAATGGATGGAATTGCATTACAAGGACATGCCAAAGCACAATTTAGACTACGTAATGTGGGGGAGATGGTTTTTAATTAATTTTACAATTGTATAACAACTATACTCGTATATTAATTAATACACATTTAAGTGTTAATGCTTTTCTTGCCTCTTCGATGAACTTAACATTTTCACAGAGAAAAATAAACTAACGAAAATTAAGTATTATATCCCACCGTCTTATTTCTTTAAATGTTACAAACTTGGGGTGGTTGGTGACCATGAAGAACACCAAATCAATGTTATAAATCAAAATAAAAACTAGCAGGCATTGAAAAGTTAATTATACATTAAAATCTAAATATCAAAGTTAATAAAAGAAAAAACCCGATAAATTGAAATACATCTGAAGCCTGTACTGGCCGTGAAGGAATGTGTTTGTTACAAGATATAAGTAGATAAGGAATTGTAATTGTCGTATCACAATCGAAATCAACTTTTCGATCAGTAAGGAACGTGTAATTATATATTTGGTGCAATAGTATCGAAGTATGGTATCGGGACTGCCACGACCTTGACCTTGGCATGAAGGTCGTATGAATGGGAGTTAACGGGAGTCAAGTTCCGTACGTAAAGAAGGCCTGGGGTGAAACATTAGAATTCTATTCAATTACCGCCAAACCAGAGGCTTATCTCATATTTGCCTTTCTGTTTTGAATATTGAATATTCTACCTTACCAAATGTAAAAATAACATACTCACCATGTTTGAACTCTTTAGATATACTAATTGTCATTAATATCATACTTTCTCATCATTAAGGGAGTCGTTTCACTTCACGAAAAAACATAGGTTTATATTTCAAGGTTTTGGTCCATAGTAATGACCAAATGATTACAACACTCTTTACTGATTCTAGAGGATCATTGTAAGTCGGGGTTTGCGAAAAATTTAGTATTTTTTAAAATTGTTATACAGTTAAAAATGTGAACATTTACATCTAATTATAGACTTATCATTTGTATTAAATTAAAATTAAACTGAAAAATGCATAGTATGAACTTGTGGTCCACGAGATCGAATCTTTAATAATCATATAGTGTTGAATGTAACTTATTATAATAAGAAACTGGAATCGTACAGCTAAAATAGAGCAGCATGATGTAGTTCACTAAGATTGTATATCTGCTATATGTCGACTCCCAGTGGTGGCTTGATAATGGCCCTCGAAAAATTAAGAATTCTTCATTTTAATTCACGATAACATTTCGAAGGCTACAACTTCGGTTAGTTTTGGTAATCTCATTGACGATGAGAGTTTTTTATATTTATGGACAGTTTCTATGACTCCTGCTCCTGTAAACCAATCTAACTATGTGAATGCAAGTAGTACAAGTAGTAAAACATTGTTATGAACGTCATACAACACTCATTTATTAGGCCTACGTTACTTAAACAATATTATGGTGATAAGAGTTTGGCAAACTACATTTACATCCGCAGACCAGGAGGGAATCTTAAGGACCAGTTGTATTATTTAACTGTTTCCAATAAAATGAACCATAGTTGAACTAGTGATTTTTGAGTTACCTAACAACCCTATAAGGAAAGTCAGTCTCACCCACGTGTAACAGGAGAAACTCGTCGACAGAGGACGAGTTCGTTAAAGTAGCGATGGAGGGCGCCCGGTACGTCGGTATTTCAATGAACGGTTCTAACAACCCTTAATACAGACACAACAGTTTACCGGAGCCAAAAACACCGTAATTTGGCTGAGTTTCGGGGCCAATTTTACGAGCTTTTGCGCAACACCCCAGGGCCATATACTTTCCCTACATCTGACTGGTTAGAGATGGCAATCTGTTGTGTGCGGGCGGATGCTTAGAAGAGATCACAGGAGATGGTCGGGATATGGTTAAACGCGGGCGAGGCGGGTCGGTGCGGCACGTGGCATCGAGGTTGGTTTCTATTGATAACCGCATTTTTACATAATCAACCCTGGCCGAGGAATAATCCATACATAAAGATGAAATTGTTTAAGGACAGCAAGCTCTACACTCTTTTAATAAGGACATTAAGCTTTAAAAGGATTATTTGATAAATATGTATGTTGATTAAAAAAAAAAAATAAAAATACTCAAATAATATTAATGTCAGTAGTGAGATAGATTGTTACTATGGTTCATGGAATTAAGGGGAATATATGTGGGTTGATGTCTGGTGAAAATTATTTAAATATTTGTGATGAATGAGAGAGTAAGTAATGAATACAAATCTTAATAAGAATAACATACTTTATAGCAAAAAGTCAGCCTGCTTTCTCTTTAATGAGTCACAAAGGAGAGCTCTGCTGCATCGAGTAAATGCAGTAAAGAGAGCCGGAGATAGTGAGTAAAGTTAGTGCGAGAGAGACAGCAATAGTCAGAAGACGGTACAACAAAGAAATTTACAGCTCTCTCTCACTCACACTGATCGAACTGTTTCAGAATAAAGTATTGTCAAATTAGTATTAATTAAAAAGAAGAAAATGGTTAAATAATTCCATTAAATTTTATAGGCCTACTTCTAATTACATCCAATATATGTTAATCTCACCAGTGCAATTCTAAGTAAACAGTGAACTATGATATTCAGAAGTACACAGCATACTTAAAATTTCTCACAGTATGACTAGCCTATACTTGTAAATGTCCACGGTTCGCAGTACACTTAAATTCCTTAAGTACAGCGCATGTAGGAGGTCATTTATGGCACTATCTAAATACTGGTACTATATTCCCTAATTATATACCTCTACTAGTAAAAATTATTAAAAAAAAGCTATCCAAAACGAGGCCTGAAAACACTTCATTGGGGAGTTAAAGCTAGCGTATTTGTTACAACTTTATGCATTTTAAATAACAGATTTACAAAATAAGGCCATAGTTATTCATAAATCTAAAGAATTTCAGAAAAGCAAATAAGAGCAGTAAAAAATTCTTCAAAATTATAAATAACTACGGCCTTATTTAAAAAATGTATTATTTAAAAATTTGTGAAGTAGGACAAAAGCAATATTTTTTTTAACTAGCGTGTATTATACTAAGTAAAATTGAATTTTCGTACTTATTTAAATTATAATTCGTCGGAAAGTAAGTTTGTTGCAAACTATGTTTGCGGAATTTGCATATTTATTACGTTCATCAAACGTAAAAAAAAAAAAAAACGGAATTTCATTTCACAATTTCTAGCATTTAGCACTAAATAACTCCCAAATTACTTTAGTAGTTTTTACAAGTCAAAATATATAAGATTTTACCTCTTATTTTACCTGTTCGGAAGTTCAATATGGATTTATTTAAAACTCTCTACCCAGGGACCATTGTGAAATATAAGCTATAACTCGCTAACGAAGCGTTTTCAGACCTTCGTTTATTTCACATTTTTCATTACTTATACAAGTATAATGTGCTGGGGGAAGATTTCGTGAATCACAATGTATAGGTAGAAGTAAAATGGGGGGGGGGGAGGGGGCAAAAGTATATTTGAAACCATAATTTAAGAAGTGCCGTAGTACAGTAATTGTTTGAAGCTGTATTTTTATCTCAGGATCCACTCTTTGGAACTGTAAGTAAAGCAACTATTCAGAGCTATATTTTTTTCTCAGGATTCACCCTTTCGAACTGTTAAATAAGTAGTACAGTGTTTGTTTAAAGCTAGATTTTTATCTCAATATTCACCCTTTGGAACAAGTATAGTGACACTTGTAAGGTATATTTCATCAATCTCAATTATTGTTAATGCATGTGTAGTTGACAAACAAGGATCGGGCACCTGGTGATCTATCCTATTCCACATATGGTCTCCACATAACGTGTCATGCTGCGGAGTGTGAAAGATCTCTATTGCAGAGTGGAGTGTTCACGACACGACAGGTCAGGTGGTGATAAGACTAATGGTCGGCTAGCGTGCTTATCTATGGGCTCTTGCCGTATTTATGGGTAACCTATATACCGACACCTCCGATGCTTATCCTGGATTACTTATAGTTGAGAGGGATCTGAGGGTTGTCTTCATTCATTTTTATGCAAATGGCTCTTTACTCACTAGTCTTTGGAGAGTTTGATATTTTACGTTTTCGGGAGCTAGCAAAAAGTGTATATTCAAAATGGAAGTGTATCCTAAGTTGTAGATCCATTGTCTATAGTAATAGTTGAAAAAAAAACAACATTTAATTGAAGTATTAAAAGTATCAGCGGTATCAGTGTTAGTACCAGCGGTATCAGTGTTAGTATCAGCGGTATCAGTGTTAGTATCAGCGGTATCAGTGTTAGTACCAGCGGTATCAGTGTTAGTACCAGCGGTATCAGTGTTAGTATCAGCGGTATCAGTGTTAGTACCAGCTGTATCAGTGTTAGTACCAGCGGTATCAGTGTTAGTATCAGTGGTATCAGTGTTAGTATCAGCGGTATCAGTGTTAGTATCAGCGGTATCAGTGTTAGTACCAGCGGTATCAGTGTTAGTACCAGCGGTATCAGTGTTAGTATCAGCGGTATCAGTGTTAGTATCAGCGGTATCAGTGTTAGTATCAGTGGTATTAGTGTTAGTACCAGCGTTTCACTAAACCAACGTGGCCAAACAGGTGCTGATACCAAAACGTGCAAAAAAAAACAAAAAACAATAGTGACAATGAAATTAAACATAAATTTACAGTACAAGTAAACGTCACACAACACAAATTTATTACAATATAAGCACAAAATGCACAAATATACCAGAATACAAGCACAAAATGCACAAATATTATGGTACATTTGTGCATTTTGTGCTTGTATTCTGGTATATTTGTGCATTTTGTGCTTATATTGTAATAAATTTGTGTTGTGTGACGTTTACTTGTACTGTATATGTACCAACACGTATTATGCTAATTAAAAAACTAACATAAATTTGTATAGTTGTTGTGAACTGGGTTGAACGTTTGGTAGTATTAATAACAAGAAATAATATATATTTATCTACTCAGAGAGTACTCTTTAGACATTGGCTTTATCATTGTTGGTTACAAGAATGAATCAACTGTATTTAGGCTAAGGTCATACTGGCCTGTTTCCATATTTATCTATATTCCACAACTGTTTAACATATATTTTTCAAAATAAAAAGAAGATAATATATTAAGGAAATATGTGAGTGTATTACCACTCTAACTTGAGGTTCACTTGGTAATCATTAAGGATATATAATACATAATTGACACGGACACTTTTTCTTGGAAAGATTCTTTACCAGTATAACAAACAAGACGCAACAATGAACTGTGTGATCACCAGAGCAACAAACAAGACGTAACAATGAACCATGTGATCACCAGAGCAACAAACAAGACGCAACAATGAACTGTGTGATCACCAGAGCAACAAACAAGACGCAACAATGAACCATGTGATCACCAGAGCAACAAACAAGACGCAACAATGAACCATGTGATTTTAAAATAAGAATATTGGTTAAAATAACCGGTGGTTCTGTAAGTAACTGAGGACTTTGGGACAGTAAGTGTAATATTTAAATTCGCTCTTTGTCCACAAACAATACCTCAAAAGGTTGGCAGAAAGTTCTGCAACACCCTGTATACTTACTACAGTTCCTTTATCAACTAATTCTTGTTTAACATTTATGACTTAAAATAAAAAGATATATTTTAAAGATGTTCATTAAAATTGTTATTATTATTACCACACATCACGTTCTGTAGATTGTCTCTCTATTCAAGCTTGTTATATTGTTTCTTTTCTATTCAAGAAGAACAGCTTATTATTGCAGGCAGTATTTAGAGACTGTGACAAATGGCTTTGTAGGAAGACTTTGTCGATAGAGAAGACATAATGGAGGTCAAACAAGAGAAAGTCAGCGAATCCAGGCTGAATCAACAAGGTACATTGATTGGGACGAATATTAATCAAGAAGCCGGGAGGTGTGGGCGAGCGAGTGGGACGTGTGTGGGACTGTCATTCGTGGACCTCGATCACGAGGATGGTACTTCCACTTGCATGGTCGACCTTGAGGAGATGTCATAAATTATGCAAGTCAGATTTGTCAATGCTAAGGTTGTCTTTTATAAATGAAGTGTAAGATTGGTGTTGTCAAATTATTTGCATGAAATTTTACTTAACACGTCCATTATTGATCCATTAATGTTCATGCTCTCTCACATATTTCAGATGGTTCATGTCTGTATCTCTTTAAAGCTTTATTTACGGTTTTGTTATAATACATAGTTACTTTTGTTATTTTATTCCTTAAATGTGCAGCGAAAACATGAACTTTCAGGAAAGAAGACGTGAAAAGATTGGGAGCAATAGTGATGTGAATTTGGAGATGGGTGAAGAAAATAGGATAGAAATATTTTGATTCAATGAATGAAGAAGTACTGAGAGAGTGGGTGAAAGGAAGGAAATACTTAAAACTATATAGAAAAAAAGTTTAGGACATGTGAAGCGATGAGAGAGCCTACTGTGTAGACCTGTAGAAGGAAAACTTAGAGGAAAGGAATGAAGAATATGTCAGTTTGTGGCCAGTGTAAGACGACTTGCTCAAAACTGAAAGGTCTGGCGAAATGCTGCAACAGGACCTGCCTGAGGGCAGAATACCTTAATTATGATGATGATTGTGTAAAAGATATACAGTCCTTTATTAACATTACTATGCCCATTTTTCATAGAACATTGATCTGTGCGGGGAACTAGTTCAGATATAGTAAAGGAGAATTGGTATAGTGTTATATGTTTTATAATGAAACACTTTCGGTCTTAGCCAGGATTCAAACCTGCGCTATCTCTTAACACTAACTCTAAGTCCTGCCGCCTTACACCACTCGATTACCGGCTCATCTAAACAATCCCTATGACATAGGGTTGTAATTACTCGTATTATAATGTATTATTAAAAAATAGTATGAAATGCATGAAAATTATCTACTCATAAACATTAAATTGCTTAAATTATTAGGTGATTTGTGATCTAGCCTTTAAAATTTGCATTTTGTCATGTTACAATATAATTAGACGTACTATATGTATCTTAAAATAAACATTTAAACACAAAAATAATGGATTATGTCCATTAATATGGATCAAGCAGAGCAGGTTTTCCTGTTCGACGAAATTAGTTCATGTTCGTTTATCACAGGTAACACCAGTGTTCTCCCTCTCTCTTCGTCTCTCTCTCTCTCTCTCTCTCTCTCTCTCTCTCTCTCTCTCTCTCTCTCTCTCTCTCTCTCTCTCTCTCTCTCTCTCTCTCTCTCTCTCTCTCTCTCTCTCTCTCTCTCTCTCTCTCTCTCTCTCTCTCTCTCTCTCTCTCTCTCTCTCTCTCTCTCTCTCTCCCTCTCTCTCTCTCTCTCTCTCTCTCTCTCTCTCTCTCTCTCTCTCTCTCTCTCTCTCTCTCTCTCTCTCTCTCTCTCTCTCTCTCTCCCTCTCTCACCCTCTCTCTCTCCCTCTCTCTCTCTCTCGTTTGTTTCTATAGTCAATGATAAAATCTTGCTAACAAGGGAATTTATATACTTAAAGAATAAACTTAAGTGCTGTACAGACTTTAGAGAACGACAAGATACCTTGCTTCGACTGCCAAGATTGTTACTTCAAATATTTCCTTACATACGGGAAATTATACTTCTCGTACTTCGGATCCATGGCATGCAATACATTATTACTTACTTCTGCTAGATTCACAAGTATTGTTAGATTATACAAGAATCTGTATTGATTTCATATAAATTTCGTTGTATTTGTAAGTAGGATGGGCTTGCTTCGTAATTGTATTGTAAATCATGACTTTCATGACATATTTACAGTACAAGTAAACGTCACACAACACAAATGTATTACAATATATAAGCACAAAATGCACAGATATATTACAATACAAGTAATTGTATTGTAATATATTTACTTACAATACAAAAGTGATTCTTCTGTGAATCCCTCTGGTCTGAGGAAGGTGAGCGTGGTTCACCGAAATCGATCACCATAATATTTGTGCATTTTGTATTTGTATTGTAATATATTTGTGCATTTTGTACTTATATTGTAATACATTTTTGTTGTGTGACTTTTACTTGTACTGTATATGTACCAGCACGTATTATGCTAATTAAAAAACTATTTGAACATATTTAGTTTTATTATACTTTTCCCCTTTTTTTATTTTGTAATGTTTGATAATCTGAATTATATTGAAAACCTTTGTAATATAAGGAACGCTCAAAATAAAGTCGCTGCTTCAAGGATTAGCGTTTATATAAAAATATTATGTCACATTCATAATATAAAACATCTAAAAATAAAATCTACAGTACAAAGTACATGTCTCTTGATGTTAAAATAATGATCTCCCATTACGGAGTTAAGTCAAGTTTTTTCAGTCATTTAACGCTTTTCTCCAATTGAATGAAGACCAGCTAATCCACATGAGAACACTGCAATGGGTTATTAACTATGCGATCCGTAGTCTGATTATCAATCCCAAAATCACATGACTGATCATTTGCCATTCCCCACTTATATTTCCGGTAGTCCATCTTCTGCGTAAAAAAAATCAACATATGACAGTCGTGGTGTAGAATACTAGAAACTTGTTCCGACAATGAAACTTATCCCAAGTTAACGCAAAGCAGGTACGGGATATGAGAATTACCTGTTTGGTTCATTCATATATAATAAAATTTATTATTAATTCAAATATATTATTAAGTTGAAATATAAACTTTGTTGTGTTAAAAACTAAGTATGGCTGAAACTTTATCACTAAAAAATATACAATAGATTATTGTTGCTATTAATCTTTTGTGACATTAAACAAAATTTAATATCACTTTTTTTGCACTTAGTATAATAGCCAATACTTTGTGTCACCGTCCATCCAAATTCTTACTTGAATGTCTCGTTGTCAAACAAGTGTAACCATTGTTCACTTTTATTTAATGTAAAATCAGTGTCTGGATTTAAGAGCTTTTCTCGCAAATACTTCACATGATTTTATTTTACCAATTTTTAGCGGGGAAAGTTTATATATTCAGTCAACAACTAGGGTGAAACTAAATTTAATTTCACCCTAGCTTTTAAATGCCAGGGTGTCATTTGCAGTCTTCATCAGTGCGTGTGAACACTATGTCCATCCATAACCACAGACATCAGACATGTTTCTTGCCTCTACAGACCAAGTGTAACCACACTTCAAATATCTTGATAGTATATCAGCTTATAGGCCTTTCAACCTTTCAATAATTGCGTGTTATCATGTCTACACCGATCTTCCCAAGCCATCGCCGAGTAGCACAGTATGAATTAAAGATGAACTTGGGACATCTTACTCCAGATGCTGAAGGAATCCTGTTACAGCTGGCTTAGTTTCAAAGATCTCAGCAAGGTTCAGAGATATGATCAGAATTATCAAAGTGCTATTGTAACAGTCGGTGGCATTCCTTTGGTGTCGTTGATACAGGGAAGTTCTGATCACGTATTAAATTGTTGAGACAGAGACTAAAAACATCTTATAACTCAGTTGTTCACAAACTGTATTAAAGACTAGGGAAAAACCCTGCACGCGTCAATCCCATCACTCACTATGTTTGCGTCATCTCGCTCTTGTAATTTTTTTCTTTTCTTCACTTTGCACACTTATATTGTTAAAACCTAACCTGATATGTCAAGTTGCGTCATCCTAAGCTCTCTCATTCGTTTAAAGAACGGAGAAAAACTCTGATTGGCTGGTATTGGGTTATTTATTATCTTCTTTATTTTAACTTTTTGAGATAAAATGTTTGAAGCCATTTCTTACTACGAATCTAGGACCTATAAAGAATATTTGTGCCACACTTCGTTGTCTGAAGCCATTTTTTGACGTTGAGAAACTGAGATCAGTCAGTCAATGGTATGTTGATTTTTATGTTTAAAGACATAAGTAGGCTACTGCGAAAAATAATATATCAAAGAGCTATTGTGATCTCTAGCTAAACAATTTTTGTTATTTACTTACTTCCACGTTTTTATTTATTTATCAATAATTTATTACAGGTTTTAGGTTTTATTTATTAAATTAAATTTATTTATTCAAGCTCGTATTAGAGGTGGATTGTGAAATCATTCAATACCAACAAATTATTCACAATCCATTCCGAGTACACTTACATTTAATTGATTGAAAAAATAATTGATTATTTAGCAAACAATATAAGTTTCCCATGATAGAATGGCGCTTATATAGGCTTACGAAGTGACCAGTGAGGGTGCAGTGATCAGTGCAGTGAAGTGTATGCTGGGAAGTGTGAGCAAGAGATTCGAACTGGATCACTCCGAGGGCTTCGCTTCCTCAGTTGTTGACCTGCATTACATCTATCAATATATAATACGATTTTCAAGGGTCAATTCTAGTCAAATTCGCATTAGGTTTTTCGACCATGGCAGCAGCAACTCGTGTCGTAATTGCTGCAACTACAAAACAAACTGCCATCGTAAAACATAATAATAAGGACTTTAACTTCATAACTACCATTATTTTAATATTGTCCTTTTTAAATTACGGTACATTGAATAGTTTGAAATCGATAACATTCTTTACCTAGACCGGCTTACGTATGAGCTAGTTAAATATGAATGTAAAACCGTAAGTTAAAACGATATTTCATACCTAAATATACCTAGTAACATGACTCCTAGATTAGAACAAAAAACTTCAATAAAAATAAAAGTTTAGACCTCATGGACTTTTGAGACTACTTTTTTACTTAGTAAAGCTAGTAGAAAATTTAACATAGTTTCTGTATATTAACTCCCAATTAACTTCAAAAATATCGGAACATTAAGGACAGGATAGGCTTAATATATTATTTTGTAACATATTATTGATAAACACAATTTACATGATATTACTGTACATAGTTTCCTAATGTTATCAAGCGGATTACATAGACCTTCTTGGGTAAACATCAGTATAACTCCAACAGATCTGTTAAAAGTTTGCTTTATTACATGGCGTGGGAAAAATGGTGGTCCAAAAGGTAAAAAGGGTGCTACTGAAGATAACAATTTTATGATGGCAGCACTGATACCTTGATAAAGTTAGATAAATGAGATTTTTATCTTAGAATATTTTACTATTGATATTTGTAAATATACATCAATATCTTAAATATGCGTCTAAAAGCTATTAAAATATAGTGAAAATATTCCAAATATTATTCGACAACTATTACGGAATGAGTTTAGTCATTCATAAACATCAATCACATGCAATGGTTAGGACATAGATCGATAAGTTCAGTAACTGGTTTAGTATTGCATGGGCAAAGACCAATATGTCATCGTAATTACCAGTCAGCCGAAAATATACCTGCAGTGAGTCAACCTTAATACGTCATCGTTGTCTGCAGTTGATACTTAGTTACGGCACAGCGCGGGATCTGCATTTGCATGTATACAAGATGCAATCGTCCCAGGAGGTGACATCAAGAAATCATTAACAACCATGTGATATGCTGATAGACACTTTGTAAGGAAATTAATATTCTCCAATGAAGCTCATTCTCACATCAGTGAGAATATGTGAAAAACAAAACTGTCTCATTAAAAAACCTTATAACATTCACGAAAAAATAACGCACCCAAAATTCACCATCTGGTGTAAATTTCAAGAACACGCATGATCGATTCATCAATTTTTTAATAATACATTTAGTAAATAAGTAATGGTGAATGCTATCCTTACGATGTTAAACAATTTCGGAGGAACCAGCTAGACGTCCTAGCTGATATCACAACGTGGAAGACTTATAGTTTCAACAAGATGGCACTACTTGCCACACGGAGACAGTAGTTCCAAGGCAGCCTCTCTTTGGCGATCAACACTGGTTGCCAAGATCGTGTGACCAATGGATTATTTCCTTTGGTGTTACTAAAACCAAATTGTCCACCCACCAACAATACACGTGCAATGGTTATGATCCCCCTATCATCCTATACACGTGCCGTGGTAATGACCCTCCACCCAACCATACTTGTGCAGTAGTAATGATTATGGGCTCTAATAACAAGACCAACATAACACAAGAACCCAAGAATTATATTCCCTAAATTATCCAAGAAATTCCACAACAACTGTGCATGAATGTGATTCAACATTGATTTAAGGGCGGAGATCTGTAGTGGTCGTTTGGGTGACAAATTTTCACGGTTATTTTCAAATTTCGAAGAAATCATCTTAATAAACATAAATTGTATAAAGAATGTTTCTTCTTAGTTCAATTTTATTATCCTTAGTTAAACTTCTCTTTAGCTTAATAAGAAAGACATTCCTTTTTCGAAAATTATATTTCTTAAACTATAATTTTTTTAAGACTACCAAGAATAATGTATTTATCTAATATGAAAGGCATTTGTATAAATGTCTTGGCTATATACCCCAAATGTACCTTAGGCATTGTAAATACTAAATTGCAAATTTCGTATTTATTCACAATCGAAAGTGCACATAGCAAACTCTTTAGATATAAGGTCAAGTATTGAATGTAATGGGCAAGTAAGTGTATGTAGCCGTGTGAACAAGGACAATTTGGTCGCATATTATAATAAGGATTAGTTAATATTTATAATTTAATTCAGAACGTTTTCAGAGTTTTAATGTTTTTTGTTTTGAATAATTTTTATTTTAAAATGCTCTATTTTCTTGAAACCCCCTTTTCATCTCAATCACTTTTTGAACCGTATACCTACAATATTGAGAAATGTATTCTCTCTATTTCTTTTGCTTTTTACCTTAAAGAGTGATTCTTTAGGTTAGAGAAAATATAATTACATAAAAAAAAAAGAAAAACTAAATGAAACGAAACAGTGGAGGGTATGACGCCAAGTTTCATTTGTAGAGTGTCGTGGCATTTACAAAATTATGGAACTGTTATTTAATTATAAATAAAAAAGCTAAATTCTTCAACGAGTAGATTAAAGTATAGATTATTTGCCAGGTGATTAGTCTGATTTGGCCTCAGCAGGAGCAGCAGGTGTCAGAACAGTCCTAGACAGACCAGACAAGGTTAGGTGATTCATTTAATGTCCCCTACTCCAGTTAGCCTTCGCATTAGATTCATCTACTGGTGATTAAATGTCTCGGCTGCTGGACGAGTTCTTGTTATTTCCGTGCCAACTCCGCATGGACTCTCAGATAATGCGTCTTACTTCCTACTATCGAAAGGCTGTTACATGTTAATGGGGCATGAAAGCTTCCTAGACACTGTTCATACTTCATCAACTCGATGAATCAAAGGGAGACCTTGAAGTGACCTTTCTAAACAGCATGCTGAAGTGTGTTGGATAAACACATTTGAAACAATACGGTACAAACTGTAATGAGGATAATACGGTACAAACTGTAATGAGGACAATACGGTACAAACTGTAATAAGGACAATACGGTACAAACTGTAATGAGGACAATACGGTACAAACTGTAATGAGTACAATACGGTACAAACTGTAATGAGGACAATACGGTACAAACTGTAATGAGGACAATACGGTACAAACTGTAATGATGACAATACGGTACAAACTGTAATGAGGACAATACGGTACAAACTGTAATGAGGACAATACGGTACAAACTGTAATGATGACAATACGGTACAAACTGTAATGAGGACAATACGGTACAAACTGTAATGAGGACAATACGGTACAAACTGTAATGAGGACAATACGGTAAAAACTGTAATGAGGACAATACGGTACAAACTGTAATGAGGACAATACGGTACAAACTTTAATGAGGACAATACGGTACACACTGTAATGAGGATAATACGGTACAAACTGTAATGAGGACAATACGGTACAAACTGTAATGAGGACAATACGGTACAAACTGTAATGAGGACAATACGGTACAAACTGTAATGAGGAAAGTTATTTACTATAAAAAATTATCATAGTTGTAAAAGCCTATCTACATTACAAGAATGTTTTAAACTGAATATGAGATGATATTTATAATCAGTATATGAATAGTATATTTCATAACACGAGTGGAAGGTGGGGTTTTGCATGTTCGAGCCATATTTTTGAAGTGCGAGACTTGTCGAGCACTTCGAATGGTCGAGAACATACAAAACACTTTCACTCGAGTTTTGAACGATACTTTTCACTACACTACGGAATAAAAACAGGTGTTGTTGACTGTGGAAAATTTTCGGTTGTAAACAATGTTACTTTCGGTAGTAAACAATAGACAGCTGTTGAAAATATAATGTTTCGCAGGTTGTAAACACATAACGAAAACAGCTGAACTCATAGTATTGTAGTGAAAATGTGTTTTTGTCACCGATTTAGGTGCTTTTTGACTCATAATCAGTTTTGAATAGTTTGATTTCATTTATTTGTACGATGCAATCTCCTGTCAGTTAACATGTTTTTAACTTACTGAACAAAGCTTGTTTTTATGACAGTGGTACTAAGGTTTTTACGAATACCAAACTTGATATTTTTTACTAAAAGAATATTATATACAGTCATCTCGACTACTATACTACAATAATTGTGGTGGGAATTATAACTAAAACAATCAGAAGGCCTAAGTGTATAAGCAAAGATAATAAGAAGTCAACAAAAAGTTCAAATTGACATTCAAACTGCGACAAATGACGTAGTAGGAAGGGAAGAATGATGATGAAATGAAGAACAGGATTTCTGGATGACCTAGAGAGTTGTAGTGACGTTGTGGCCGATGAAACATATATATATGGAATATGGTTATTTTTCATAGCTAGAATTGTTGTGACTCAACTATTTCAAGGTCATGTTAAACATATTGGGCATACTTTGAACCACTACGGTTTGCATGTATTCATGCATAAATGTAAAAAACAAGGCACTATGCAAAAACAATGTTTAGAAGTGCAGCTTGACCTAAGGCATAATTTATGAAACAATAAATAGTCTTTTCAAACGATTAGCATTATTGCTTCAATATAATGACAAATAAAACTGCAACATTTATAGTACAGTATGTGATAATTATATAAAGCATTCAGTACTGACGTGAAATATAACGAATGTGACTAGTCTTGAATGAATGACCTGATAAATATAATACAGTCATTGATTGTAATCTGTAGGTATGAGAGACAATAGGTCAGTGTTATCATGTATGGAGGGTAGTGGGGGACTAGTGACTTGAGTGTGAAGTGAAACGTAATTTAATTACAAGAAACAAAATGAGTTATAGCGTTATTGTGCTTCTACGGACACTTCAGTTTCATTTGTAACATAAAGCCTAATCATTTTTAAGGTGTTATTGCCAAGGCCAGCCATAACAGCAGGCAGAAAACAGCCGACAACTATTAGTTGAAATGACAGTTACCCAATAATTGTATAACTGTATTGGTCATACACCGGTGACTAAGTACCGTACCGGCTTTCACGGGTTACACAAGTGATTATAACAAGCAATGACCGGCACTTCTACCGATAATGCCAGGTTGTAAACACTGGCGAAAAACTGCAAGAAAGGGAGTAGCCAGTGCTTCAGTGGTCGCTGGAGTAAGAAATACTGTTCCAGCTAATCGGCATAGAGGTGACAGACGTTTACTCATGTCTGATTATAGAATCAACTTTTCAATGGAAACCTCTTATGTCTCTGTAATTTAAAAAAAATATTAAACCCCATATATAGTACATCTTTTTATAAAAACCACTCAGTTTACAACAGGGCAACACATTTTTAACAGTCTTCAAAATTTTCCTTAGGTTGGAGTCAAACACATCTAAATTCAGAAAACACCTTAAATCCTACTTGATAAACCTTGCCTGTTACATCGTTCGGAGTTTTTTTTGTCAGAAGTCCACTTATATTATTATAGTTAGTTATAATGTACACTGCATGATTAGAATTAATATTAGAAAGAAATAATCCATATCAAATAACATATACAATTATTAAAACGGACATAATTCTTGAAATAGAAACCCATGTGTTTCGTGAAGCGAAATGGCCGTCTGAAGTTTGTACATAATACAATAGCTCAAAAGTAAGCAAGTGCTCTCATGTAAGACCAACACAAAGAAGATCAGTAATTACAATTAAATATCAATGCTTCGTACAAGTTGAATTTATAGCATCACTTGTGTTAGTATGGCTCAAGCCCAGTATTGTCGGCAGCGGGCGATAATCCCGTACAATGCCACGCGGGGCACATCAGTACGACGTCTTAATAAGATAATCATGACCGGGGACTATGCAACCCATTGGCCCTGGGCTGTTGGTCGTGCACTCTCGCTCTCGGCTACCATAAATAAGCTGTACGTTGCAAAACGTCTTCATACTTCTGACAGCAAAATCTATCTGGGCATCTCAATTCCGGTTTGTGGCCGTAAATTACCCCTATTCCTGGTTATTAGTTTAATACCGATGGGTAACCGAAATTACAAAACTACTTGTTTCAGAGTCGTTAATCGTGACTGTTTGGAGCACTACTGGTGGCCACTCACAGCACGGTGTACCAATAACTGGCTCACTGCAGTGCGCGGACGCACGTTTTACAACACCACTGAGAGGTTTTTGGCAAGTTCGTGACTCGTAAACTCCCGGGCAGTTAAAGTACTGACTCAAAGGTTTTACATAGATATATTGTACCTCACATTCTCGAGACCCACGTATTTTACATATACATATATACATATATATATATTGTACCGTTACATTCTCGAGAGCCACGTATTTTGTCTCTCGGTGTGTCCAAGTGTATTGACGATCCACCAAGAGTCGTTACGTTCGTTGGCTGGATTAGTTTATTTCAAAGCCACGGTTTATACATGATTAATATTTTAAATATAGTTTCTTAGCATATTATGTTTGGTAGAAATAAAACACAAGTGAGTGTCAGACGACACACATTTATCACAATATAATTTGTAAAATATACAATTTTTATGGTAAGAACTATTTTACCTTCATCACATCACGTGGATCCAACCAAGGAATGAAAGTGGTTGTCAACTACGTTACTCATATTCCAACTGTTGTCACGGTCGGGAAATTCATGACGGTTAGGTGAAATCACGGAAATGGTGACTGCTAAAGTACAATTGCCTAATTAATGTTGTAATTGTATTGTAATTATTGAATTTTAACCAGTGTTAAAATATAGTAGATGAAAATGTACATATTCTCAAAGTTTGTAATATAGGCAGGTTTATGAGAGAATGGGAAGAATTATTCGTTTTTAAGAAATTGCGAAAAGGGTAGTGACGAACGGGAATATAAGCAGGTTGTTTTGTATTTTGACCATCTGAGATGGTTTGTTAAAATATATTTTCAGTAAATGAGATACCAGAAATAATATCCAATAGTGATTAGCCAATAACATTTCAGCAGTCACCGTTTCGGCGATTCAAGCCAACGCCGCGAGTTCCCGTGAAAACTGTTGGTATAAAAGTAGTGTAGTTGAACACTAGTTTCATTCCTTTGTGAATCTCTCTTGTCTGAATCAATCACCATAATATTTGTACATTTTCTACTTATATTGTAACAAATTTACGTCATGATGTTAACTTGTATTATCTACTATGTTAGGTGTTGTAACCGTTTGGAGGGTGAAGAGGAGATCATTCAAGTAAATTGATTTACTTGGAAGCAGGGTTTCATTCCAACCTTGCATTTTCAACTATAGGGTATTGCCAATTGATTTCCTCTGGGACAGACGTACCTACACAGAACTGTACATTCTTGCTGAAATTGATATCCTCTATCAAAACCCAAAATGATCACATATGACTTCGTAATTTAGTGACAATTGTATTACACATGTTAAATGATAGAAACTTTAACTTCTAGAGATCTGCATGGCTAGAACTTTGAGCTAATGAGGGTAAATGAACTATTTTAGTCAGTAGAAATCTTGATTTATCAAGTTGTTAAATATCAATATTCTTGATTTTAGAGTTGGGATTAACATTCACAATTATTATAAGACGTTCAAAAAGGAATTTGAATAAATTAAATTTATCAAGATTTTTTTAGCTATTGAAGGTTTTTGTTGCACCGCTCTTATTTAATACAACTACGATTTCTTTATAAATGTCCATCTAATATTTGTGTAATACCTAGAACAGCTCCTACAGTGACGTAAGTTTATCCATAGCAACGAAATCATCATCCTCGTTCTCTTAGAATTGTTGTTCCTCAATGTTTTTCCTTATGGTGTTTACTACAGGCTGAGTTCAAGGCATTTCTGTATGTCAGAGTTAGCCTGCTAACAACTAACTAGTTTTACCATATATATAGTGATTTACCATATATTCAAGCAACCCTTGATCCAGATGGGCTACTGGATAGACTCTGACCCATCCTTAGGAGGTACTTGGCTACTGATGACCCTCTTAACCACCCTTCGGGGAAACATGGCTACTGATAACTCTCTTACCAAACCCTTTCGGAGTAAATGGCTACTAATGACCCTCTCACTCACCCTTCGGGGGAACATGGATACTAATAACTCTCTTAACCACCCTTCGGGGCAACATGGCTACTGATAACTCTCTTACCAAACCCTTTCGGGATAAAATAGCTACTAATGACCCTCTCACTCACCCTTCGGAGGCACACGACAACTTATTGAGTTTTTGTTCTCCCTAGTTCATATAAGCATTGTGAGAGTTGTGGACGCTGTAAATTTATTCTACCGATAGAGTTCATATATATGGTATATTTGTTGAACCTTGAATGTGTTTTTGTTCGTGAATACAGTCACTGTAGTCATCGTTATTGAAACACGCTTGTTAGCTATGTAGCTGTTAACTCTTTTTCATACTGGGCTCAGCACCACAGATTTCCACTCTGGTTCCCACCGTAGATTCTCATTCCTGATCCCACCAAGGTCTTCGATCCATGTGAGTTCATTCTTCATGTGCTGGAGTTTACCTTGAGACCAATCATCTCTGTAACACGAGTTGCCACGATATGGATTATCAAGGTCTGAGATCCTTGCATTCTCTAGTATGTCCAGCCAAAGAATGTGTCAGATCCACTTATATCAGCTGGCCTCCTGCATGTAGTTACTTTTTCCACTTAATTGCAATCTGTATACACCATAAAGAACTAACATAAATAAGGATGGGCCAGTCATCTTCTGTATGGATGCTGTCAGACGAGTACATATAAAGTTAGTTGACACTCTCGTAAGCATCTGGCTCCAATTAGGTTCTGCCATTTATTTTACTATACACTAATAATAAAATCAATGGTTCTATTCATTATTATCATCTTGCTAAAACGCTTAAATAATGATGGCAGAGTTTGGGATACAAAAATAAATATGAAGCTTAACCTTTGTTTTGAAAATATTTTTTTTTTGCCTCAGCCATATGGTTGTATAAAGAAGTACACCTGAATCCTCTCTGATGTATTGAAGTGGGTCAAAAATTGCAATATACTACGCAAAAAACGTAAATACACTTTCATTTTTGATATTGCATGACGTTTTTAGATATTTTACTGTGCATTCAGATCTATTTAAATAATGTGTAAGAACATGTGTTTGTAAAAAATTGTCTTTCAAATAATATTTAAGAAAAGAGAAGATAAGTGTCGCCTTTACTAGCAATAAGATGAATGGATCTTAATATTAAATATATATACTTGAATAATTTGAAACTTCTTAATTATTGTATAGGCCTTTCGTATCATAATAATAGGTAAATAAATAGGTAGTCTACAAACTATCACTACGGTTAAAACTGTACTACCATGGATTCTATTGTTCTATTGTCTATGGGCAGATTGCTGTCGCCCCAGTGCTATAACAAAAATGATCCTGCAACTTTGGTCCGATCGTCCTAAGATCTCTCGTCATTTGTATGAAACAAAGCTGAGCCTTCTCAAAGCGATGAGTGGCTCCATTAATCTTGCGCGGCTCTTTTTGTTTATCCCCCATACACATCGTATGGTTAGGTAATATACCTTATGTAAATCGCTAATTGAAAAGTAATGATTCATTTGACTGATCTGAATGTGGTGTGCACTTTGACCTAACCTATATATTGTACGATCTGAAATTAATTAAGTATCAATTTTCTCGAGTAATTTGTTGCTCAGTATTTTCGGATTACATAAGTTATTGTATGAATTCATAAGTCATTGGCATATTGGACTCGTATCAAATATCGTGTAGACTCTGCGAGCCTTAAATTTGCAAAACTTACTTCAAATTGTGTTAGAAAATATAGTATTTCATAAATGTAAACTGAGATACTCACATTTATTATCAATACTGTTTCCACATATAGTTGAATATACAAAGATTGCTCGTGCTATTGGGAAAACTGTTCGCCTTGTTCACTGGCACACGCACAGGTCCGTGCCTGCGGCGTTGCCGTAATGAACAGGGAGCGACAGAGAGGCAGCGTATTCACCAAATACCGCCCTAAACCATGCCAAGAGTCAGGCAACCACGCTTAGTACACAAACGCTGCAAATTGGACAGTCCATGCCAAAGGAAACAGCGTTACATTGTATCACTATTAACTATAGAAACAAGACGTATGTCCACTCATAATGGTCCGTTGAAGACGAGTTTCCTGTTCAATGAATTTAGTTCTTGTACTATCTTCTCAGGTAACAACAGCAGTTCTCACCTCGCTGTCTCTTTTCATCCCTCTATCAGTATCTCTAAGCACACGCTGAAGAAACTAATAGCTGAACTAAAAGTTCGCAAAAAGTGATCCTTGCACTTGTTTAGACTATTCACTGTTAGATAGAAGCACAGGCGCGCGTCTACGGCAAAGATGTATTGCTTTGGTCTGTCTGTTTCTATAGTTAATTGTATTACATAGGGATTAACAATCTGGACATAAGTCATCTGTGATACTGCAATATCAAAGGTAATTTGAGAAATATTAGAGAAAAAGCCCCCAACTAATAGTCTACAAATTGAGTCAACCACAATATTATCAATGCAACTATACCCTCGAACCTGATTTTAGGATAGATAAAGGAGAAATTTATATCTTACCAATGAATACAAATCTATAAGAAGCGAAAAGAGACAGGGAAATAGTCAGACTTCCTGTAGCAGACGAAACGCGCTTACTGCTCTTTCACACAATCCGGCGCGGGCCGTGCGGCGCCCGCCGCGCCGCAAGCATGATGTTTTCACACGATGTTGGCAATGAATACAAACTATTGATGTTGGTTTCGTCCAGCGCGCGCCGCGCGGTGCTCCCGCATTTTGACTGTTCAGTTGAGGCTTAGCTATTATAATGTTAACATCGTGGAAGAAGAAAGTTTTAGCTATGTACTTGCTATGGAGACGACGAATAAGAAGAAAAAATAGGCGGTTTTTGATTCACCCATTGCTTCAAAATCGAAATACTTCTGGGTCCTTCAAAGTTTTATTCAATTCATTGCGGAACAATGAGGAAATATTCTTTTGGTACTTTCACACTTCAACAACAAAACACAACACTTGAACAAAAACAATACTGTAGTACACGTACGTCTTCACTCTCCAGTGGCAGATCCAAGACCGGAGGTTCGGCCGCGCGGCGCGCGCCGGACCGTGTGAAAATCTCAATAAGAAACAATAGCCCTTCGCATAGTGGTCCGGCGTGGACGCCGCATGTGAACTTTTTAGCTTCAGTTAATTTGAATTGATCTTATGGATTAAGATATAAATACAGGAGATGCAAATATTTAAATTGATTTTACAATAAAAAATATGTAACAGCATTTTGGGTATATATAATCAAGGATAAAACATGGTAATCAAGAATTATCTTTACTACTTGTATTTGAATACCCAGAAAGGAGTAGTATTCATAAAATTTTGTTGAACTGATATAATGCTGTATGTTCAACTGGTAATGACTAAAGCTATGTAAAATTTTCAAACATTGTTCCTCACTATCCTTCACACTATCAAGCACTGTTATCCATATACATCCAACTAGATCAGGGAGGAGGCAGTTTGTTTGTTGTCGTACTATATGGCTGGGTAGGTGGAGGCGTACTCCTGCCTGCTGTTGATGATGACGGATGAGAGGAATGCACGAGCGAGGAGCGGGCGCGTGCTAGGGGCCACGACCTCTCCATTCATCAAACAAACCAACGCCACGCCACGATCTGGAGCGCCAATTTCGGCGGGCCAATGTTTCAACTCCCTCTGTCAATCAGGCTGACAGTCTTGGAGATTGATTGCCAACACGGAGAATTCTTGATGCAGAGGTGCTAACACGATCTGACGTAATTTGCTAATGTTCGAGTTGTAGAGATTACAGGTTTGGCGTTGTTTTGTTCTGTTCAGACGTCTGGAACAGACTGCCCACCGATATTAGTTTGGGTGGATGTAGGTGTACCTCGTTATACCAGGTTGCTTTGGTTCTATTTGCATGAAAACGTATAACAACTGTTCGTAATCTTGGTACGAGGAATGTCTGTGGAGTGGAGCTGCCCACCGATGTTATGTTTGACGAGTGTAGGTGTAATTCGTCATCCCAGGTTCCTTAAGTTCTATTTGCACGATAACGTGTAACAACTGTTCGTAATCTTGGTACGAGGAGTGTCTGTGGAGTTGAGCTGCCCACCGATATTATGTTTGACGAGTGTAGGTGTAATTCGTCATCTCAAGTTCCTTTAGATCTATTTGCACGATAACGTGTAACAACTGTTCGTAATCTTGGTACGAGGAGTGTCTGTGGAGTTGAGCTGCCCACCGATATTATGTTTGACGAGTGTAGATGTAATTCGTCATCTCAGGTTCCTTTAGTTCTATTTGCACGATAACGTGTAACAACTGTTCATAATCTTGGTACGAGGAATATCTGTGGAGTTGAGCTGCCCACCGATATTATGTTTGACGAGTGTAGGTGTAACTTGTCATCCCAAGTTCTTAATCTTGTTCTGAATAATCCTACAAATTATGTTAATTTGTGATCATTAACTTCTGAAATTTATTAAAAGTTGAGAAAAAGATTTGTATGAATCGAGTATCACCCGCCTTGTAGTAGAAAAAAGAAAGCTATATTGTGTTTTACAAGGGAATAAAAATCAACAAATAAATTATTGTAACTGTGTATAACATTAAAATGCTTTGATTGTTTCACTGGAACAACGTCTTCATTGATAATTTTTCTCGGGGAAAACCTAATAATACCTCTATGTTTTATTGTTCTTGATCTGTAAATCCTTATATATAATACGTGAATCAGTTTTTAGTCACCCAACTCCTCTTTTATTTCTTGACAAATTTAAACGGTTGAGGTGTCTAAAAGTTTGTCTCTGTTCGGGTGCAAGTAAGTCTTAATTCTTCAATATTTTTACCCTGAAGGGCATGGGAAGCCCTCAAAGTACGTTTAGTGTTCATAAGAACAACATGGAGAGATTTAAATGAATGGAAAATTAACAGCTGTTCAAAAATATAAACAATGATTTCCAAAATGTGTTAGCAGCTGTTGGAATGTAAAACTATGGTGTTTGTAATATTGAGGAGGTTAGATTTTTCCCAATGTTAAACCAGGGAAGGTTGTAAGCATGGTTTATTCAAATTCGACTGTAGTACTCTGCTCTGCTTAGTTTTCAATATTATTTTAATTGAGTTATTTTATTTTTAATTATTCTTCAGCTTTTAAACAAAACAAACTAAATGAACAAGTTTGAAATGTGTTAAAAAATATAAGTGGATGTTTATAGCAATAAATACTTAGCAACACAAGTAATGTGAGTGAGATACTGTAAATAAATTGAATATTGTGATTTTGCGTATATACAGTTACCTACTACTATTTTTAGTCAAAAGTCACAGGCCGAAGCCAGCGGCCGAGGTGCCCTGAGTGCAACGAATGATGGGGTTGGCATGAGAAGTGGGCAGGGGTGTCCCATATTATAATTTAAATTGAGTTACGTTTGTATATTTTAGGGTTTAAACTTAGTTTAGTATTTTTAATTTTCTTTTTAATGTTGGGGTTTTCGGCAAATATCTTTGATTAACTCTAGTTCTTCCATGTCCTCTACTTTCTTTTTAAAATTTATCCTCCTTTATGATTGTTAAAAAAATGAGTTTCTTTATGATTGTTTTTAGTATTATGGTTTCTGGTATCCTCATAATGCGACCAAATATAGAGATCCTCTTGTTTCATTTAACATCATTAATTAATTCCAGGTCTCCACTTCATATCGTATTATTCACTAGCGTCCCTATTTTTAATATTTTCATTTATCTATCCTTCTATCTAAACGTAATTATTGTGTACATAAAAAGTACATTTATAATAAACTTGGTAATTTTCTACCGGTAATTTCTCAAGAACCAAGTTACGCCACTTTGCACACTAGTTTTTACTCAGTCGTGTCACCGTTAGTGTAACACATTATCATGTTGGCAGGAAATGACAAATAACGGGATGCATTATCTTTATAAAGGTCTAATATGGAAATAGTGTAGTGTTTCTTAACGCGTGCTGAATGCGGCACACCGTGCGGTGGCGAAATGTCAAGGACTTACACGTAAACAATAAGAGATACACTTCTACAGGTTTATGACTAGCGTCAATCATGCAGCGGTTACCGGTCTTACTGTGTGCATTAGGTTGCATAACTGGTAGCAAGTAGAAATATGGATACATTTCGCAGCGTCACTTAAACGAATTCGAACACTAAAACATCTGTCATTGCATAATTTGTATTAAAATTTAGTAACAATGGTAATCTGAAAGAAAAATCAAACTAATTGTCATCGTAAGAACATGATGTCATTTTATAATTGTCACAAGGATGGTGTTCAACAGGTTTAGTACCAGTTTGGTTAGATCCTAATTTGGATAAAACAAACATTTTCCACACCATAAGGAAGTATTTGTAGTAATCCTACTGCGATCGGAGATTCTAAACTTAGTAGGCCTATAGCTTAACTATATTATATTAATAAAATGCACTTTTGGACAGAGAAAATGGCATATATAAGACGAATGGCACAAACTAAAACAACATTGAAAAGCAAACATTCATGATCTGCAGCTTTGACTTTTATAAGCGAGTTTTGGTTACCTCCAGGAACATTGAATCATATTCCTATAACATTTATTAGAATGAATTCTGTAACCACTAATATTAAAGACAACTTTCATTTTATTTGTTTAACTAAAACTCAGTTACAACAACTACAAATTATTTATTTTCAAAACAAGAGTATCGAATATAATGAAACGATTGACGTTGATCGTTATATAAATGTGGTTATTATACTTTTTTATTTTTATGTTTATTAAATATTTGTTGAAAAATATTAAACCCTGGTTTAGTAAATTGTATACCTTGGTTCTTAAAATGTATGTAGAGCGTTACGTATGAAACGGAAAGAATTTAACAACTTAAACCAATTTTGTAAAACATTGAAAACATTTTTGTTTATTGTACAGTATTGTGAGTTTTTAAGAATTGTCACTTAGCTATCTTCCAAACTGTCAAAAGGTGATGTGTGTGTTTTGTGTGTGTGTTTTAACAATACATAAAGTCAACAGATTAATTTATTGTTTATTAGGTTAGGTTAGTTGTGTACTATTTTACATGTGGTTTTGTGAAATAAAGATAATTTTGAATTGAACAAAAAAATGTCAACAATGTGTTGTGTCTTTTAGGATTGACGATATGGTAATGCGAGCCGTGCACATATTGCGTATGTGAATATATGTTCGATAAAATACGTATGCATGTAGTTTAGTTGTAATCATCTTGAAGCTTTACTAAGAATAATGTTATTTTCCTTTGAGTAATACATCAGCTGAATAGACGTATTTAAGTCTCATGATTTTGAGGGACGTACACGTCTTTAAAGGCAAAATTATATGTTACCTAGTTATTATAAATAGACAAAGCATTTGAAATAGTGTGCCTGTTTAGAAATATATTTAGTCTAAAACAACGCATAAAGTTAACAAATATAAGATCCTCAGTAACAAATTATAAACAATCCCGTAAATACAAATCTATTATAAAACAAAGCGTGAAAAACATGTAATGTACAATAAAATACAATAAAATGTTTAAGCTATTTGAAATTAGTATTCAAGAATCTATTTAGTATAATTAATATGATAAAATTAGTTAATATGAATCCGTAATATTAACTTAGTCCAATAAGCAGTATAAAAGTATTATAATTTTTATTGTCAATCAATGTAATGTTAATACAATCTTAATTTAAACGTACCAGCCATTTTACTTTAGTCAACACATATTTACGTTCGAGGTTTTTCGAATGGTCGTAGATGCTAAATGAACAGTTCTTGTAGGTGAAACATAAATAAGGGCAGTAACAATAATGGGCTGATGTAGTGAGACTTCCATTGTGCCGTAGCATTGTTGTGCTCCATAGTTGTACCAGTAATGCTGAAATAGTGCTGTGGTTTGAACCCACGCGACAATTTGTCTGCAGTGTATAGTGGCTTGGGTCTCTTACTTCTAGTGGGTGCACACAGTACAGGTGGACCGAACATAGGACTTTATATGTTTAATAACTGTTTATATGTAAATGTAACTAGTAGTTGAGTACCGGTAAATATTTGTAGACAAAATTTCAGATAATTTCGTAGTGCAATTGTTATGAAAGAATAATGCTTAGTAGAAAGTGCTGAAATGAATGCATAATATGTATTAGTTATGTTAGTATATTTATTGTAATACTAATGCATACGTATAATAAATAAAAATGTTCTTACAGTCTAATCTAATCAGTAAAAACTGCTACAGGATCGCCGGATTTACTGCGATTTTGAATGGTATTCTGAGTTTCTTCAATTCTCATAGATCGTGTATTCCCGGTTTCGAAATAAATTTCTACTTAAAAGCTTGAAATGAAAGTAAAGAAGATTATTTTAAGTTTGGTTCACCCTTAAATTATATTAGTGTTTTATATATATATATATATATATATATATATATATATAAATAAACATATTTTGAAAAAAAGGAACAAAACTCTTAGATTTTCTGTTTTTGAGCTACAAGGTAAGCTACCTTACACTCCATCTGTAATATTCATACTGTCACGCTTTCTGACCCATGATACTAAGAAAAACGAGTGGGATGAAAATAAAATTGACAGATGTAGTAGTATACTTGTACTATAGTATACTTGTAATTGTAGTATGATTGCTTACGAAGAGGCTACTCCTCAGTCCTGAGGGGGGGGGGGGTTAAAATCTGCTCTGTCGACTGTACAGTTATGGAATTTGGTGGTTAAATAATGTTAGAGTTGTTTCCTAAAACCTCCTAATTTAAGTTACATTTGCAGTTTATTTTAAGACAGATAAAACATTTACTCACCAGTTATTTTGAGAACTTATTACATCAAACTTGATAGAGTAACACAAGAGGCATGTACCTTTCTTCTATTTTAGTTAAGTTATTTTAAAATGAGGTTTTATTTACTAGAGGTTACTATCTAACCATTTTGATTTAACCCCCAAACACCCAATTTTCGAAGGGGGTGTCTGTTTCTCTCATAAGTAAACTCCTCAGTTAGACATAAACATTCCCTGAAGTAAATAACTTCAATTCTAATGATAAAAAGATAATGAAGGAGGGGGGATGTTTAAGACAACTGGAATAAATTTCATTTATTGAGAGGTAACTGTTGTTTAATTAGCAATTAAAAACAGTATCCGAGAATGGGCTACCCCTTTTGAATAAATTATTGCTATATGGAATCGGAAGTAACCTTTAAAATGCAAGCTACATACAATGTAAACACCCATAGGTCTTTATTTTTATGAAGAACTGTCCCTAAATCTGTTAATGTATTTGGTACTAGCAAACATTCTGACTAATTAATTACATTAGACTCTTATTCCAGACTCTTCCCTCAGTCAATAATGTTTACAGAAGCAAGTTTTCGAATACATTTGACCTTTTGGAAGAACAAATTTCAGATTTGTCAGTAAATGTGTCAATTATCCTCTAAAAATAAAATAAATAGTACAAAGATTTAAAAACTCTCAGCTTCTACAAGAACAGATAAGTTTCTATGACCATATCTATATAATGAAGCATGACTGATTTACAAAACGACTCTGAGATTTTTTTACAGTCTAATAACAACAGCAAATTGGTTCAAGAATACTTATTTGAATTAAATGCTACTGAAATCATTATTAGAGAAAAATAATATTAGAAACACACTAAACAACCAAGATTTGACGTTCCAAGAAAAACGTAGACTCATGTCTGGGAGAAAATGGAAGAAGAAAAGAAAGCCACATCTGAAATAATGGAAGATTATTTGAGAAAACTAAAAGAGACAGAGGCAATGCACAATAAAGAATAGTTGATATGTCTTAGTCCAAAGTTGGTTAACGAAGAACAAATTAATTAAAATTAACATCCTAAAAACGTCTTAAACGTCAGTATAGTACTTTCCTTAAATATTTATTAAATATCAATTAAAATGTAGGAGGTGTCGGAGATGGTTAAATATTTAATTAGCATCTTCCCAATCGCAGTATATGTCTAAATAATAATCAAGCTAAACACTCTGAGAATTAATTATCTTAATAATTGACATAATGGTTTTGTGACCTCTTAATGATTAATTAATAAGCAATAAATTATAAAACATTTCTATTTAGTAGGTATGAATTTATCATTAACGAAGAGACTTTAACGAGCGGTAATAAGGTGACGTTGTCACATTTACTGAGGACAGACCAAGGACCATTTATATAGGTTGATTAGACGTAGCAGGAATGTCTAAAGCCTCAAAACACTTTAATAGGCTATTTGCGCTCCTTTGCACCATTACAGACAGATAAAGCCGCTGATATTCAAATCCCTCGCCATGCTCCCACTGTGCCTTCTGCGTTCATTAGATTGCAATGTGTTTGCGAATACTTTCTTCTGCACCCAAGGAATGTGCTTTCGAGTACTGTGACATTTCTGGCCCCTTCCACCACATACACAAGGAAGTAAAATTATATATTGCATCATAGTATCTGAGATGTCTACTTTTTTCTTGTATGACTAAAGTTTGGAGTCATGTCTCCTTGTACCCTCAATCGAATGGATTATTTTGTATTTTCTACTATAAACTAGTGGTTTTATGCTATAAAACTATGCTAAATATATTACAGTTGATTTAGCTGTACTTAAACTGGATTGACAATGTTTTTTATATGGGATGTCTAACACTAGATCGGTGACATGTCTGGCGATCTATTCTGGCGATGAGAATATATCCGACTCATTGATTCTACGAGTAATTTATTAAGTGGGTGATTCTCGTGCCTAGATGTTCGGATTAGTCTAAAATCTTAATGTCAAGCATCTGCTTAAGTATGTTTCATATAATTTAAGTTTAAAGTTAGGCTTGATTCACGACCAAAAGAAACGAGACATTGTTATCTTGTTAGAATGGTTTTAGTAAACAACATACTCATAACAGTTATTCTAAGTAAATAAATATAAAATAATGCCATTTTTGTATTTTGCACTCTAGTGCTTAAGATAATGACTATTGTGTATTTTGTTCACGCCTCATTAGACAGGTACAGTTAAATTGAATCCCTGTTACCTCTGTGAAACTCTGTTACCTATGTGAATCTCTGTTACGTCTGTGAATCTCTGTTACCTCTGTGAATCTATGTTACCTCTGTGAATCTCAATTACTTCTGAGTTCCAACACGCATACGAGGATTAGCTTTAAGTGGAAGGTAAAATAGAATAATAGCAAAATTCATTTATAAACTAACCTTACAGCTAAATAACTAATCGTTTAGTATAAAACATCGTGCTGTTATTTTTTCCATTTGAGATCTCATCATAGAGCTATACAATTAAAATCCCAGTGGAATAAAAATATTTGTACTGAAATATTTAATGTAAAATCATACATGTAAGTTTAAATTTAGATAAATTACATGATTACTATGTGTAACGACTTCAAACAATTGTTGAATATGACTTACACTTTTTATTGTTATAATAAAATATTTGGTGAAATTATTTAAAATATTGACTTTTTTGTTTCGCAATAAAACATTTTGAGCAATTTTACGTTTAGACAACTAAAATTGTATTACAAGCTTTTTTCACAGTGAAAAATACTATAGGGAACATGACGACTTAGTTATTCGGCATCACAAAACGTGAACGTGAAAATGACTGGTACATTTCTATGAACGAATTACCCCCTTCATCACAATCAAAGAAACGTCTAAGTCTTGGAGTGACATTACCACGTAAAAATATAGTCGAACAATTAATTTCATCAAGCAGCAGTGCTGCTTCAGGGTTCATATTTTGAAAGTATAACCTAACCAAGAAAGTTTCATTAAGATAGCTACAAAACACTGTGGACTCTTCCACCAATCATTTTTCTGTATCCAGCTGCAAACTATTACCTTAATGAATGTACATAATGTTGTAAAAGAATCCCTGGGGTTCAGATAGTATTATTTATTAGTATAGTATGCAGTAAAACCTATAAACAGAGAAACAAGTTTTTGTCATGAATGTATTTAGTTTGTTCAAGTATTGATAGTTAAGATATATTTTTAAACACACACATTCTGAAAGTACATAATTAATTGCACTGCTGTGTCTTATCGAGTTCCAATTTTCATGTGTTATGACATCAGTTTTATATTTGTAAAGGAATGGTTTATAATATAAACAAATGGCTTATATTTTGTACCATTAAAATTCTATGTATAATATTAACATATTAAATAAAGTATAATTAACTTCAGAAATATCACGAAATCCTTAAAAAATATATTAAACTGTAACAAACCCATCGATTAAATCATTAATATAATAATACATTGAATTGAACAATCGAAAATTAAATGATATCATCAACCAACCAAATTTAAATTTCCAAAATAACAAAATTATACATCATAAACGAATCATAAAATAATAATGAATTGTTGGAGTAAGGTGAATAAGGAAAAAAACATTTTAACAATAAGTAAAAAAAGCATTAAAATATTTGCTTCGCTCGATAAAGTGTTTGGTTAATGCGAAAACAATTTCAGGACCCTTTCACGAGGCCATGTTTGCTGATTTATTGCTATAAAGAAACAATGGTGTTGACGAGCACACGATAGCAAATCATGCGCGACGCGTCTCCCTTCAGTTATCGCCTCTTCATCTAATCGCGCATCTAACGTATTAGGATTAAAGGTCACTGGATGTTTTCAGATAGACTATCAAATTATGCATTCACTGGAGAGGAACCCCTTCCCTCTGTCCCTGTATGACTTGCGATAGCAAGGGAACAGGTGCTGGGTCGTGACTCCGGAGAATCAGTACAACTAGATTGTTGTGAATAGCAATGTATAATTAATAAACAGCCGAAACGCGATATTTTAATTAATTATTTTTTTTTAAGAAAATGATTATCTTGATATGGCAGAATATGAATTTAAAATGAGTGTGTTGAGTGTAGACAAGTCAATATAGCCACAGTTAAAAACTTAGGCCGACTATTTCTTACAATTTCATCGATTAATAGCCCAACTACAAACAGCTGATGATTATCACCTGGCCCCTTCTAAAACCTATTATACCACTAATTGAGATCGAACTGAGAACGTTTGGTTTTCCGAACGGGCTTTAACCAACCAATACGCTACCGTGTAATTATGCACTTTCTCGACGCCTCTGAAATGCAATTTTTTGTTGAATAAGTGGTGAATTATGAGTTTATAATTCTTGAGGAGGTTGATTTTAGCTGCAGAAAACTCATTAAAAAAAAAAAAAAAATAATAATAAATTGAAAAACTATTTTTTTATGTGACAGTAAAAAAACCCAACTTTTTTAAAATTTGGACCTTTTCAATAATTTTGTTTATAATTTTACTTGTTTTTTATGCTGAACAAGAATATATAAATATTTTTTGAATAAAATTAATTTTTTGGCCCGACAAACACACTTTTTACTTTCCTAACCAAACATTACCTAATTTATGCTAATTGTCTATATACTTAACAAAAATTCATAATTTGCATTAAATTCGGATCCTCGGCCTCTATGACGGCCTGCCGATAGCTCCTATTAACGTTGTGTATATTTGCACCATAGGTGACTTGCCGGGAACGTAGTTTGTTCGTGATATATCGAGAAATAATTGTTGTTGAACAAAATAATTGTCAAATTCGTGTTTAGCACAAAAAACTACATCAAAATAAAAAAAGCATGAAAAAAGCACGAAAAATAACGAGACAAATCGCAAAAATAACATTTTTAAAATTTAGAATTGTCGTATTTTTCATATAAAACGTTATTTCCGCGGAATAAAGAATGTATTCTCATAAAACATAGACCTGATTCTACCCACTGGTGATAAAAAAAGTCAAGATTGGTGAGGCGTCTAGAAAGCGCATAAGTACCATCTACCCACTAAACAGCTGTATTAGTAAGTGTTTTTTTTTTTTTTAATTCAATGCAAGCTGTTTTATTCGGTTTCCTACTCTAAAAATATAACACTTTCATTTTACTATGTATAACTTTTTGTACTTAAAAATTATAAGAACTTGAATACTAACGTAAATAATTTATACATTATAAAACATTAATAACATGTTCTTGCTGTATTTGAATACCTTTTTGAATTTATTGGTAGTAACATTAACATTGTAGGCACAATAAACATGGCATTGCAGATGTAAATATTTACACTAACATAGTATAGTTGTTTTAATATGCGTTGGTACAAATACAGTACAAGTGAACGTCACACAACACAAATATATTACAACATATTGTGTTGTGTGGCGTTCACTTGTACTATACTTATATATTTTAATATCGTTATTGGATAAAAAGCAGTACAACAAAGTGTAACCTAGTAACAAGTATTTCTGTTTCTAGTCTCATTACGCTTTGAATAAAACACATTTAAGCGATCAATTTAAGCTAATTCTACGGTTTGGTAACTTTGTCTGTTGTTGAAATGTTTCTGACAGAAATTATAAAATGAAAAACAGTGAAGTTCTAGGTACAGTAAATTACAAAGCGGGTAATGAATAACGTTGACAATTAATATGTTTTGTTGCACTATTTCATTATATGCCTATTAGATACTTTTAAATAACTGTTATAAATAGAATGAATGTACGTAACATGATATGTGAGTTGGATTGTTTTGTGAGATTGAAAAAAGAAAATCGCCAAATAAAAACTACTGACCAGATGAACGTGATCCTTTTAAAATATGTATATACATTAACTGCCAATTAATTTACAAAGTTTCAGAATTTTATGCATGAGCATATTTCAAAGCTGTTATCAATTTATTATAGTAATTTTTTATCGGTACTGAGTAGTGTGACAAACTTAAGACAAGTTTTGATATCGAGTTGTTAATATGAAATATTAAATATTATGAATTTTATATACAAATAAAGATTGAATATTGATTTAGTAAAAAACTTTAGAGTTAATCAAGTGACCATGTTGGACAGGTAACCCAAGCCAGTTGTTTGTATTTAAAGTTTTATATTTTTTGCCAAGTAAAATATTTTTCAAAAATTTGTCAGAATGTTTTTCTGACATGATGAATCTGACATGATACATCATATATGTTAGATGCTATTATTTTACCATTTTTTGTAACAAGGAACAAATGGTTTTTTTTACTCCAAAGGGCGTAACTTTTATATTAAGAGGACGTGTAATGGCGTCTATTGAACAGGACCAAGTGCGATGTACCTGGCGTAGGACAAGCCCCCGTCCACGACAGGTGAACAAGACCACGACGTGGTTAGAACACGACATTATAGACTATGCGAGAGTACACCTTGTATCACTAGGCTCGCAGCTATTTACATTGCCAGATAAATAACGAACGGGGGAAGTGCCAGAGCGCTTTCTTCTAAAACCACCTTCTACTCGTTTCCAAACAGACGAAACCTCGGTCAGTACTAAAAAAAAAAAAAAAAAAAAAAAAAAATCAAGAAGAAAAATATGAATTAACCTCGATACCATATTCATGATTGAATAGAACCTCATACATTGAAATATGTAGTAAAAAATAAACTTAGAAGAAACATCACTAAGTACTAAATGTACAGGAGAATGATAATTATTATAAGGGATGCATTAGAAGGGGGGTTTCAGAGCACTGGGCCGCTAACTGTACCGCTCAAACGAATAGAAATAGAATATATATTCGAACCATGACCTTACATTTTTGACACCAAAGAGTTCAAGACAATTATTTCAAACCCTGTTACTTGCCCCAAAATGAGGCTTTTTGGGGTAGTGGGTTGGTCGGTTTTGGACAGTTTTCTATTATAAAAATAGGCTGTGTTAAACTCTACTTTAAAGGTCTTTACATCCTTATTATGTTTTTATATACACGTTTGTATCTCATTATTACCCCAAGGGACGTGATGACTTAACATGTAATGTAAGGATTGGCTATTTTTAGAATTGTTGTATGCAAATTTTATGTTAATCGGAGTGATATTAAAGTTTTACTAAATGCTACTAATGGCATGACCTTTAGAAAAATACCAGACAGTCATCTAACTTCCCATTATTCAAATTTGATAAGTCGTCATACAAACGGACGTTAAAAACTAGTATATGGTACGTAACAAAAGTCAAATAGCAACCAACTGTTGGCGCAGACATCTATTTGTACCGAGTTTGAAGGTACGTGTATTACCAAGAAAAGAGGAGACATATCAAAAATCTAATCACACCATTGTTTTCCTCACTTAAAATTGTACATTATGAAGTATATATTTCAAAATTTTATTTTTAGTTTTAGTAATTTTGTTTTATAATAGAGGAACTAAGAATACCGGGATTTTTACTAACTTTCACTGAGCACCAACTTTGCTCTTTAATTACTCAAACACTCGTCAAAGTATCGATCGCATTTGTAATTTAATGCGTGATTTACCGAAATTATTTTTATCAGTTTAATACATTTTAGAATTTTAAATAAAAGAAATGTTTTCTTGACTTTTAGAGGTTGTAAAATTAAAAACTTGGTCACGTTGTAATTCTTATGAAATAATGTATTGTTACGGTCCAACAGGGTCCTAAATAAATAAGAAGATTCCACTTCTGGCTACTAATTGTTACTTTTATTTACAAACTTAAATTATTATTGCCGATGGTAACTGTAACCAATGACCTGGGCGGTACCGATGGCGACAGTAACCAATGGCCTAGGCGGTGCCGATGGTGACTGTAACCAATGACCTGGGCGGTGCCGATGGTGACTGTAACCAATGACCTGGGCGGTGCCGATGGTGACTGTAACCAATGACCTGGGTGGTGCCGATGGTGACTGTAACCAATGATCTAGGCGGTGCCGATGGTGACTGTAACCAATGGCCTGGGCGGTGCCGATGGTGACTGTAACCAATGATCTGGGCGGTGCCGATGGTGACTGCTGTGATCCGTAACAGTATATTTACGATACATTACTTTTATATGAGTAAGCACATTAAGTGATTTTAAACATCAATTTAAATTTATGTAAATCAACTTAAAATTACTCGATTTAATGAAATGAATGAGGAAAAATGAAAGAAAACCCACACAGAAACTATTACAGTACAAGAAACCAGCAAATAAGAGGGGGGGGGGGGTTAGGAAACACACTATGCATTTTAAAATGAAGACAAAATCTTCCATATTATGTTTATTATATTTCGTTGCAGAGTAGAAAAATTGCAGTGATGATATGAGTTGCAACTAAGACCACCAGAACTTGTTTTTGACACTAGTTTGTCTTGTTTTTACAAAATAGGAAAACGGAAAATATTTATGAAATATGTTTTCTAGAAAATCTTTAAACATTAGTTATGGAAAATATATTTATATGGGTAATTTTGACATGTAAAGCAGAATTAAATTGACGCGTTTATGAAATAATAAAAAAAAAATTGTATTAAGAGTAAATATTTAAGCAGTTATTACTAAGTGTTATTTGACGTTGGCCTGCCAATCTACCAATTTGCCAATATGCCAATCTGCCAGTCTGTGTTCAAGTTCAGGTACACATACAGGGTGGAACAAAAATATGGAAACGATTTCACAACTTTTGTTGACTTCAATTGTAAAAGTTAAGTCTTTTACATGATCATGGTTACAAAGAACATACTTTTCGACGCCATTAGCGACACCGCCCACGAGGAGTTGAATGAAAATCTTCAACGTAAGCCTAGGTTTAAGAGATATTTACTAAATGCCGCAAACCGGACTTCGAAAGGTTTATCATTTCCAGAATAGCGTTCATTTCAATTTCAAAGTAACTAATTTCAACAATATTATTTCTCTGCTATGAAACAGTTTTAAGTAAATTATTCTGATCAAAAACTAAACTTTATGGAACTTTTTTTATGTCTACTATCATGTCCTGAAGTTGTGCCAACCTCTCGCGAAACACCCTGTATACTAATATCAACCATCTGTTTATTGGCCATGTGTTATTGAAAGAAAACTCCAGCTCATCCACTCATATATTTGCTGGAATTACTAAATAAAATTAAGTATCAAATTATTTATAGACAAAAATAACGTGTTTGTGAAAGAGTTTCCATATGTTTTCCTACCATGTATAAATAGACTATTCAAAATACCTTTCCCCCTGCCCAATTCTCGTGTTTTGACAGTAATGTAAATACTTTGGTATCAAATTAAGCGACAGAGAAGTTTACTTAACCATTTTTAATCTCTAATCTCTCGTTCGTCATATTTGTACTATAACGCATTGTAAGCTTTTTATCTGCTTACAATATTTCAATAGATGGATAAAACTTATTATAAAACTTTTATCGCGTTCATATTTTATTAGTATTTCTTGTCTAGTACATTACCCTACATAGTGACAGTAACGTTGCTGCTTGTTTCACTGTATAATCATTGGGTCATTACTGTATCTGTTGTTTTGTGTTTCATTAAAAAGAGTAGAGGTGAACATTTGACCCAAGGTCTACAAGTTGAAGGCATATTCCTAATTGGGCACATTACCCTACAAATCAGGCGTATCTTGCAGATATAGCTAGAATGTATCTTAGAACTTCTCAAATAATTTGAATAACAGAATACTGATAACGTGGCTAATACAAATGAATTTCAATACACGATTATTATATTTGTAAATTATTGATTACCATATACGACGACATTCAATATCTTGGTAAATAATTTGTTATTAAAATAAAGTTAGATTTGAAGAGGTGTATCCATTAGAGGGGAAAGTAAAGATTTATTAGTTTGAAAGCGTTGTAGCACACGAGGCCGAGATATACTGTAGACAGCCCCCATAAATACCCCACACGAGTTAGCTTTGTGGCTTTATAAAGCCGACGGCCATTACCATTCTGTAATTGTTACTAACAGTGCGCACGTGCCGTATGGTATCAACGCAAACACGACATGTGCACCTTTGTTAACTGTTTCCGGTCCACATAAATCATGTTTGACACTGCGTTATCATCGGCTAATGACGAGATAAGACGCATAATTAGATTGGCGTTTAGTGCAAGCCAGCGTTGATTAGTGCCAGTCGTGACCGAGTGGAGGCGCGAGCGGCTGGCGCGTTTCCCCTTCCGCCATCCACGAACCCTCAAGGACAAGCTCGTGCTGAACTCGTGAACGGACTGTCGTGCAATATCTACCCTAGAGACTACCGGCCCCTCCCGCATTGACTGTTGTCGTTGTAACGTGATCAAAGATACATCATCATACACAAAACCCTCAAGGACACATTGCATTACGTTCGTGCTGAACTCATGAAATATCGTGCAATATCTACCCTAGAGACTACCTGTCCATCCAACATTGGCAGTGGTCGTTGTAACATGATCATACAAGCATCATCATACACAGACCATCAAGGATACGACGTATTCTGTTCGTTGTTGAATTCGTGTACGGAGTGTCGTGCAATATCTACCCTATAGACTACGGCCCCTCCTCCTATGTCTGTTCGTTGTTGAACTCGTATACGGAGTGTCGTGCAATATCTACCCTAGAGACTACGACCCCTCCTCCTATGTATGTTCGTTGTTGAACTGGTGTATGGAGTGTCGTACAATATATACCCTAGAGACTACGGCCCCTCCTCCTATGTCTGTTCGTTGTTGAACTCGTGTACGGAGTGTCGTGCAATATCTACCCTAGAGACTACGGCCCCTCCTCCTATGTCTGTTCGTTGTTGAACTCGTGTACGGAGTGTCGTGCAATATTTACCCTAGAAACTACGGCCCCTCCTCATATGTATGTTCGTTGTTGAACTGGTGTACAGAGTGTCGTGCAATATATACGCTAGAGACTACGGCCCCTCCTCATATATCTGTTCGTTGTTGATCTGATGTACGGAGTGTCGTGCAATATCTACCCTAGAGACCATGGCCCCTCCTCCTATGTCTGTTCGTTGTTGAACTCGTGTACGGAGTGTCGTGCAATATCTACCCTAGAGACTACGGCCCCTCCTCCTATGTCTGTTCGTTGTTGAACTGGTGTACGGAGTGTCATGCAATATTTACCCTAGAGACTACGGCCCCTCCTCATATGTCTGTTCGTTGTTGAACTGGTGTACAAAGTGTCGTGCAATATCTACCCTAAAAACTATGGCCCCTCCTCCTATGTCTGTTCGTTGTTGAACTGGTGTACGGAGTGTCGTGCATTATCTACCCTAGAGACTACAGCCCCTCCTATGTCTGTTGTTGTTCTAACTGAACGAAGATACATTAACATAAAAATTTCTTTAATAAGACATTTCATTTGGCTTACGTTAAACTGGGTGAATGATTTTTCGGCATTGACTCTATTGGTATGAAAACTCATAAAATGGTATAACGCTTTTAGTGTTATATATAAATGTTCTCACATATAACATTTAAAGGAAATGCTTTATTTAGCTTGCAGTGATTTGTTGACAGCGTTTTCAGTATAAACCTGATAGCTCAGCTGGCTTCTTTTCAATTCCATTATCTTTTTGACGCTATTAAAGTTCACATTTACGTTCAAGGATACTAAACTTTACTACTTAGAAAATAAGAGAGTAGAGACAAATTGTTTCTATTAAATAACTTTAATCGGAAGGATGATGTTTAAAGGTGGAATTATCACCAATAATGAAAAAGACATTTCCATAATAATTCAGGAGTATGAACCAATGTAACGTGGTGAACAATAATTATACAATATGCAATATTGTGTACTTATTTAAATTGTTTATAAATGAGTACATGTCAAAAGTTTTAAGAGTAAAGAATAAAACCACCATTAATAAAATAATGAAATCTATAATTACTAATTTGGAGGATTTTATTTATCTAAAAAAGACCGAATGTGTATTTATACAGAGAATTTATAAAATTTCTTTCAATTAACATGTGAGAGACGAAAGAAGTATAAGTTGAAAACGTTAATATTTATTAAAACAAATATAACATCAAAATAAATTAAAGAAATAGGTACCAAAACACCACATAAATTTAAAAAAATACACTATCAGATGACATTAACTTAAATGCTGAATGACTTGCAGATGCATAAAATGTAAAATGCTGACCAAAACTCATCTCATTATTCAAAAGACACGAAGATTCATTAAATATGTGTCGGTTTAGCAAAGCATATAGTTTGTAATCACCAAGAATATTGGACTCAGTGTTGCATAAGTTAAGGTAAATTTGTCACCCACAACAAGACTTACGGCAGCATTTAAATAACTTCACACTGGGACGTGCCTACGTGATTATTTCCTCGGAGAATTACGTACACAGTACCTAGGCACATGTATTAAAGTGAGTTTAACCTCACTGAAGATGTCACAACACAGCACGAGGAAACATAACATGATGAACAACCATGTTTGTAATGTAGGCACACCAGCTTAGATGAAAGATTGCTTGTCAGCTAGTACTGGAAAAATAATTGATGAATTCATTTATGACCAAACTCAATTAGGTCAGTGTTTGTAACATAATGGCGATCAACAATGCTACGTTTATGACTGTCCATATACAACTAGAGCGGATAAATGTGTGTGACTGCATGGATAAATACAAACCATTTTTTTAAACTTTTTGGATAATAAAATCAAAGTTTTCCATCCATGAAAGTTGATAACAATGATGCACCCAAATTAAGTACAAAAATATTAGTGATTTGAAAAAATATCACATTCATGAAACTTGATAAATGTGATTGCACTGCATATCAATGTGATTGAAAGCAATGTGTTTGAACCACTGAGTAAAAAAAATGTAGTATGGTTGGAAATATGAATTACTACTGAACAATAGCATTAGTTATATTATATGATTACATTGTAAAACATGATTTAACTATTTAAATGACATTTCCTATTTTCAAAGCGGAATAAAACGTGTAAAACAATTAAACATGGGCTGCATTGCATTGGGTTAATGAAATATAAATGTTTCTAATATGTAGTTGCAGCAAACAATGCGTACGACTCTGTTTTGCCTTATATAAGTTCAAATATTTTATACTTGCTGGTCCAGTTCATTTTAATAAATTTTAAAAACTTTTTTAACGTGATTTATTTTTGGTAGTTTGTAATATTTTCGTTAAACTAAGCATCGTTGTACATTTCTATCAATGAGATTGAAAAATGAACAAGTAAATAATAAAATTCTTTTAGCTTCACAAAAATGCAACTTACCTTAATATGATGCTTTTTGAACATTTACTTATAACTAAGATGGTACATATGAACTGGAAGTAAAAAGTCACAATAACTGGCACATTGATAGATAAATAACCCAATTATATTAGTATTAGAACAGGGAAAGCCCATTGTTATAATGCAATCTGAGCAATTACTATGAAACTTAGCGCATAAAACCAAGGCAAAAGTATATAATGTAACGTATTTTTAAAATTATTTAGAAGTAAATAAATAAAATAAACAAATAATAAGAAATTAAAAATAAATAACTCAACAATATTTAAATGTGTACTTTAAAAGCCTACAAAGTATGATGCAGAGTTGTTCAACATTCATCAGAATTAAAAACTTACCATTTAGTTCTTAGCGGTGTTCGACACTACAAGTCTCTAATTAATCTAAAAGTTTGGCAAAAATCCATTGGAAAATTTGTACAGCCAAGAAAAATATTAAATAAAAAGCATTAAAACGTATTTTTATCTATCAGTATGAAATGAAACAGTAGATGTCACATTTTTATGTAACAATGAGAATGAAAAGAAATTTGCAGGAGTCCTAAGGTTGGTGATCACAAAAAGCTGAAAACACGGAGCAGTAGTTGTTGGCGATTACAAGTAGTTGAAAACATGGAACAGTAGTTATTCATTTCCTAAGGAAAGTTACATAAATAATAACACTTAAAATCACAAGTGACAGTTACTAGACCGAACTCGAGGGTGCAGGTTCCCAGAACATAAAACACCGAGATGGAATGTCTCATAACAATTTTGTTACTTTTTCCGGACAATATTTACTACCGTAATAGCAAGACTGCCTCACAGATGTCCCGAGCTATTCCAGGATTGTACATAAAGTTATTAACACATAGCCTACAAGATGTCAAGTTATCCAGCAACAAGTTGAAGCCTGTGCCGCCGGCGGGCAGCTTGTTCTATCGCCCTCAACGACATCTGGCGGTGTATCTCCACACTAGTATCATGTCAGACCTCTGACCTCTGGAGCACCTCACGAATCTCTGCAATCATAACCTTACCCCAGCTCGTCCTCTTTGTTCCTTGGGCTATATCGTCATCTCACTCACTTGTATTACATTTTACGTTTTCCTCAAAGTCAAAGGGGGTTTGTGTAAAATCGTTAAATACAGTATTCAATTTTCAATATTTCATTCTCTTGCTGATATAATATTTTATTAAATGTATCAGCAAACTGTGGATTCCAATATGGACTGCAGAGTCCAAAGTTTAAATTGTCAACTGAACTAACGATGGGTACTTCACTCGTTGAATAAAGTTCACGCATCAGCATCCAGGCCCACGAGAACTGACGAATACACGAAAAATGCGTACAGCGAAAAATGCGTAAACCAGGAATCTAGCGAAATATGCGTACAGGATCAAGTTTTGACAGATGACGAGGGTAATCTATGACGTCACAACAATTAGATAGGCGAAAAATGCGTACAACTTTTAGGGCAAATGGATCTTTTACAACAATTGAATTATATAAATGCGTTTACCTCTAAAATAAATATGAATGTCGCTTAGTTTCTTGGGATTGGAGAACCTAACCTAACCTAACCTAACCTAACCTAATTTCACTGCACACATCTTTCATGCCACCGGGGAGAATACTTACCCTCGTCAAATACCACTATTTCCTTCTGTACGCATATTTCGCTGTACGCATTTTTCGCTGTACGCATCTTTCATGCCACCGAACTGACGAGTGAAGTTAAAAATTCTTATTGGAAGAAGAAACATTAGATTTTCTTTAATGTTTCTAACATACCAATTATATCACTATATCACTAAAACAAACCATGTTATGAGGTTAGGTATACATACAAACCACTCAAAATAATGAATCACTATATTCTTTTGTGGCTCCAATAAGGATACAACTAGTGTTGTTACAAATTGCACGTTTCTACAACATTTGTATGCTAATAATTTAGAGACGTAATCGAGGCTGAATTGAAATAATAAAAAGTTAACACATGTAAAATGGTCCGGAATAAAAAGTTGATCTAACGAATACAAGCGTTAAAAAGCACTGCACTTCATATGTGCCATTTCGTGTAACTCATTCAAGTTAAACAATTTAATACGCTTTACTAGACAACATTAAAACTGTTTATTACTACAAATATTTTTACCTCAATTTTACCACTTTTAAGTTTAGTGGTATCAGATTTGAACAATAAGGTGTATTAAACAAATGTAAAAAAAAAAAAAAAAACAGCGCATTCTGTAAAGAAACATGTTCAATTTTGGAACATGTGTTATATTAAGCAACTGAAACAGAGGGATGGAGAAAAATACAATGAACAATACAAATATTTGAATTTCATATTTACAAGACAACTTTTTCATTAATAATTTTACATTCAGTCACGTAAATATACAAATGATTATGATATATTCTCTTTTGATTTATCCAATTACTAAAATAGTTAAACACGAATTGACAAAATAAAAAAATAATGTTCTCTTTATATTTTATTTAAATTATCTCTCATAAAGATGAAAGTAATATGACTCACGGTTATGAATGTGACACATGAGTGGGTGAGCCTTGTTAAGGCAAACTCATCCTCGGACAAGGTTTTTATTACTCTCCATATGATATATTAAGGGGCTTATAATTTTTCTTACACATCTTATGATCTTCATTTTATTATTTAGTTATCTGCTCGAAAATAAATTTTCATCAATTTGAAAATATTTACAAAGAACCTTTTTGCTCAAGTTTTCTAGGACTGTCCTTAAAGCACACTACATCCTAACTCATTCACTGTTTTATTTTAATTTCTATCCAGTCCATAATTTGACGATAATATTAAAACAGATTGACTGTCGTACTAGAATAAAGAATTTGAACACAGGGGCCAAGAATAGGTTTTTTATTTTTTTATTTTTCAAGTATACTATGCTTTAAAATGATCAAGTAATGAAGTTTTAGCAAGTATTTTATGATTATCCAATAAAAAATGTGAGTATTAATTTCGTACTCATGGCCTCTCGCTGTGAACTGAGTACCAGAGGGGTACTCATGGCCTCAGTTAGCTGGCTTGAACTAACTGTACTTTCAAGCCTATAGATAGAAAACATTTTTATTTTTGGTAAATTTAATTAGTTTGAGTTGGTGGTAATAACAAAATACCAGTATTGTTTCTAAAAATAGTTGTAATACATTATCAGGTCATGCCACTGTTCTTTTCATAAGTTTAAGTATGTACTCATCATTATATTGTTCCATATTTACTACAGAAACTAAAGCACGTGAATAATTATAAAAGATATACAGAAGCAAATATAACAATAATAATCAATAATAAAAAACAATCCTGCAGATGGTTGATATTTTAAAATGAAACGTATGGATAAGTGACCATGAAATGGCTAGTGATAAGAAGATATCAACTCGTGAATCAGGGTGATTAACGGACCATGAACATGGACTTAGGTCTTGCTCTGTAGAGCAGAACAGGGAATGATAAGTGCGCCAAGAGTACACTCGGCGGTGTAGTTGTTAGAGGGTGACTATGTAAGCGAAGCTCAGATAGTTTTAATTCGCCGAGTAATTGGGAGGGTCGAGTGCGTGAAAACTAGCAATTCATCACGGGATGGTGTGGCCGCAACAACTATTTCACACTCTAACTACCGTGCTCGTCCACTGCGAAAACACCCAATTAATAATGGCCGTAAATCGCGTAGTAAAGATGCTTCCACCTTTCCATGTTCTATAATTGGACCATAAAGTGTGAAGTACTGAACAGGTAAACGTTTACTTAAGGACGCTATGTAGCCACACTGCACTAATAACACCTTCAGGATCTTCTGAGGAGAAAATTTTGTTGGCCACAATTATAAATTTTATTTCAAATAATCAATTAATTAAAATGCGACATAAAAATGTAAAATAAAACAGTATGAAAGTGAATTGATTTTCACAAACTGGGCCCAGTTATCTAAAAAAGAATAACCTTACTTTTTTGATTAAGAATGAAATATATAGCTTCGCCAATTTAAGCTTACAACTTGAACCTTTCACTAAATATGAAGGGCCAGAAACTCAAAAAAGTAGTCAGTTATGATGAAAGTGCACCATTTCAAAAAGATTCCATACAAAATCGTCAGACAAACCATTACTGGACATGCATTAACAGCTTTTAAGTTGTTTTTGTTTATTAAAATGTTATCGATATGCTGATATTGCTGTATAACTTTAGAAAATTGTAGCCTATGTACTATTTGGGCAGTCACCATATAAAATCTTTTTATTTTGAGGTTTTGCACCTTTTGTGGCATCTCACGTCAGCATTGAAAATGTGTCATACATTCAGAATCTACGAGTCTACGAATCTATGAATCTCGTAACTTATTTTCCGTTGAATAATGCTTAAGTGTTGATTATATTATACAAGCTAGTTTAGAAATAAATAAATGTTTTTTTAACTAGTTTTCACTCAAATAGCTATACATCGATTAAAATATCAAATCTCAAGAAACTTACTTACTCCTGTGAACGCCAGCTGGGTTTAAGTCTCGCCAACTATTCGCTTCCATTCTCTTCTGTCGTGCGCCACCTCCAGGTCAACTTCTATCTTCTCCAGATACGCCATCACTTGGTCATTCCACCGCAATCTCAAGAAAAACACTTACTCCTGTGAACGCCAGCTGGGTTTAAGTCTCGCCAACTATTCGCTTCCATTCTCTTCTGTTGTGCGCCACCTCCAGGTCAACTTCTATCTTCTCCAGATACCCCATCACTTGGTCATTCCACCGCAATCTCAAGAAAAACACTTACTCCTGTGAACGCCAGCTGGGTTTAAGTCTCGCCAACTATTCGCTTCCATTCTCTTCTGTCGTGCGCCACCTCCAGGTCAACTTCTATCTTCTCCAGATACGCCATCACTTGGTCATTCCACCGCAATCTCAAGAAAAACACTTACTCCTGTGAACGCCAGCTGGGTTTAAGTCTCGCCAACTATTCGCTTCCATTCTCTTCTGTTGTGCGCCACCTCCAGGTCAACTTCTATCTTCTCCAGATACGTCATCACTTGGTAATTCCACCGAAATCTCAAGAAAAACACTTACTCCTGTGAACACCAGCTGGGTTTAAGTCTCGCCAACTATTCGCTTCCATTCTCTTCTGTTGTGTGCCACCTCCAGGTCAACTTCTATCTTCTCCAGATACGCCATCACTTGGTCATTCCACCTCAATCTCAAGAAATGTAATAATAATTTAAACCAATTTACCTATCATACCAATAGTAGTCCAACCAATCACCCTAAAAACTCGCATTGTAGACATTTCCCTACAAACATACTACGGGTAGTCCGTCCAGTAGTTATGGATAGTTAACAAAAATAGCCCACCAACCTAAACATCCGAAGATCACACTTTATCCACCAACTTTAAAAGAACATTTATATTGGTCCACCAGCACAAAAACAACCCTAGCTACTAATATTAGTCCTCTCGGCTATACTAAGGCATCAAAAGGAAGTCAAAATACCAAAGACCGTTATCCATTCTCAATTGAACGTTGACGTAAAAGTCATCAAATAATCCAAATAAAGTTTATTTGGCTCCCGTGCTTCGGAAAAGGCTTCTTAGCCATAACTACGCCTGGTAAAAAGAAGACCTTTAAATTTGTCACAATTCAACTCACCGGGGGCCTCGAACACACGCATTTAATACATTTTTGCCCAACACACTGACTTATATGGTTCATGGTGACTCCCCTAAACCAGTTTTTTTTTTTTTTTTTTTTAGGCTATACTGTTGTTGGACCACATTCACATTCTTGTTTTTTTAAAGAGTATAACTTGTAGTAGGCCTATTATTTACAAGTACAAATTCTTGTCACCTACTATTTTATTTTGAGTTAGTTAAATGTTATTTATGAGATCCATGCCGTAAAAAAATATGGTATTTGAAATATTTTGGAACAAATTGTTGAGGAGACTTTCCTTGTTCCCTATATTATGTGCACTCTATAATTTATGTTAAAACTTCCCTCATGCCAGCTTTGTATTACTCAAGAATCGTGGATCAAAAACTACAGAATTTGTCTAGGACGAAACGAACAAAAGATCTAAGATTAAAAGCCCGGACCAAACCAAAATAATCTGTCGCATGCAAAATCATGTCTTACAACATATCTGGTGTAAAGCGTCCTGATTGATCGTGCATTGTCTGATGAAGAGGCTGGGCCATTCCTGTGGAGGGCTTGCGTCACTTTTGTGGCATAACTGCCTGAATTTTAATACTTGTAGGCGTAGTCGATACATTGACATGTCAAAGTTGGACGCCCATTAACTGATCTGTCGTGTCTCCATCTGACTTGGTTTAGCTCGATATACTATGTGTGGGCTTAGGGACTACGTAAGTGAAGCAGAATATTAACTAACACGTGCGGTTGTAACATGGTATGTGTAAAACTGTAATGTAGTACTGTAATATGCTTATATGATTTGTCTTAGTTCCTAATTTGATTGGAAAAGTATTAAATAACGGAGTGTAAAGGAAAAACGTATTTCAACTGTTTACTCTTGTAAATAAAGTTTTACCTCAAGAAAATACCATACAAACCATCCTAAAATTTTAGACTATCATAGTTTTTTGCATTAAAAAAGGTTAATTGTTTATCTTTGAATTTTGGCAGGCAACGTTATTGATATTATTTGGAACATATTTTGTCTTTGTTGAATGAAACTTCTTTCAATTTCAGTTTTATACAGTTAATTTTTAATTCTAAAGTAAATGTCGAAAGTATACTACGTATTTGTGTACACACTTTCTCTGACCATCATCGACACCACTTTTACTTCATTACACTCTATACATGTATATATTTTTATAGTAACTTTGTAATTTCATTTGTGTAGTGTTATTTAACCCAAAATATTTTACGGCTGATTTATTGACCAGTCTGTAAAAGTTACTGTATAATATCAATTTTGGCTAGCCATACAGGAAGAAGTGTACTCTAACGTTTTCCAATCACTTAGGAGTCTATCCCGCACTCTTGTTAGCTGTTTTGGACCACTAAAGCAATTTCTAAAGGAAAGTCAGGAAGGTATTATTGTCGGGCTGCTGACTAACGGTATACTTACCCAATAAGAACAGAAAACAACCCTAATAATAATAAACCTCGTAACAATAGGCTTTCATTTGTTTTCCTGGAACTTTCTGGCTTTCTTCAATGAGTGATTTTTTGGTGCGAAGTATTATTGAGCCATTTCAGGGAAGAGATAACTGTTGTGTTTCCGGCCAAATAGTATTTAATATCATACATTTATATTACTTAGTTATATTTTATAACATTTTAACCGTAAGAAAATTGTACAACTAGTGTACAGTGGTGTTATACAAGTACACCATATTAACTAATGTCCGTAGAGGTTCTTCCAACTACCCCATGAACTAGCTAGTTGACATACCCATTCAACCTCAGAATAATTCTCCTTTGGGACTTCGATCTATCTAGGACTAACAACTCCTGACGCCCCCATCCTTTATAATGAGGACTATTGGCTCCAAATCGAGCATCCAGCACATCACTAAGTTCATGCAGGTCCTTCCTTCTACTCCATGAACTAGCTAGGTTACAGACCAACTTCAACTTCAGACCAGTTCTCTTGTGGGACTTCAAGCTACCTAGGACTAACAACAACTGACGGATCCATCCTTCTATCGTGAGGACTAATGGCTCCAAAATGACGCACCCACCACATCTTTAAGTTCATCTAGGTCTTTCAACCCACCTCTAACTATCTGACAAGTCCATTCAACCATGAACCAGGCATCCGGGATTACCCATCGACATTCACTTGGTACTTCTACTGACGGGCCCATTCCTCCACTATAGGCTCCTAACCGGTCCACCCACCTATCATACGGACAAAGTTCATGTATGTCTTCCCCCCACTCCATAAACTAACAATCTAACAAGTCCATTCAAACATGAACCACGTATCCATGATCACCCATCGTTAACTTCTCCTCCCAACGGGCTACGCCTACTGCTTCAACTACTCTCTTAAACATAAATGGGAATTCCATTGAAATTACCCAATTAAAGAAATACTTCGCTATAATAGTATTTGTGTAAACGATTTCATTATCATTATGATTTTGTATAGTTTGTGTGGCTGATAAAAAAGTAAAATATAACGTATATTTTCAATCTCATAAATCAACGCTCCGAATTATTCCAAGCATTTTTAGACACGTGCATTATTTATAATATTGTCAAATTGCAGAGATACACATTGAATTCATGAAGCTTAAAACAAGAGAGCTCATGGTTTGTAATTTATTGCTCTTTGATCTTTTAAAATCAAAGCAAGTAATTTGAATCCATATAGAATCAATGTAACATGAACCAAAACAACATAATAAATAAGGAATTACAATATTTTACAAGGAGACTTCATAAATAAGGACAGCATATGCACATAATAAATCCAAAGTGGCAAGTACGTACTTTTTACTGCATATGTAAAGAGTATGTTCAATTGGCTATGAATTACGGGAACGGCTGGTGTATTGCTCCGTTTATTTCTGTTCAGACGTACCTCTTCCTTACTCCTGATTAAGTGAGTAATTAGATTTAAATTACGACCGAAAATTGAATAACCATTAAAACTTTCACGTTATGAATTTAAAGTACTTCTGTGTGTTGAAGTAGGTGCTTTTGACAGTGGAACCGTAAAAAACGATCTCCAATTGCAAATTGCGGGCCTCTACTTCATTGCTATGCATCCCGAGCAGAAGCCCCGCTGGGCCGTGCCACTTCCACATTCCTAAGGGGGATAAATTATCTGCTAAACATGGCCGAAAACAAATACTACTGCTTATCATTGCAGTTCAGGTGGCGATGTCATGATCCTATCATTACCCCTAGTGGCAGCCCGTATCATTAATTAAACAACTGGCATGACTTGAATCGGTTGCATGTTACAAGTACATCGCTTTCAACTGACAAAGAGAACAAAATTGCATTAACAACACATACTGTACAATACATCAGAGGTAATGACTTGTGTAACAGAATTTAAATACTATAATAACGTGGCTAAAGTGTAAATATAATCTTTGTTAATATTTAGTACTTGTGTATACTTACAATTTTGTACACTACAAACACACAACATCAGTAAAATATTATTTTCGTTTGCAATATTTATAAAAAGAGCCAGGGAAAGTTCCACAACTGTAAAGTTTTTTACGAATGGGTTTTGAGAATTCTCGTTTTTGAGCTGTAATTAAGATATCAAGTAGTTTGAATGTAGCAATTGACCTATTTACAAGTTTCTTGTGACTTACTGGAGGCTTCTTACCGTCCCGTCACCTGGCTAGATAGTGTTTACACGAGGCGTGTAGCTGGCTGACAGCTACACCTTGTCTAAAACCCCCTTTAGGGAGAACAAGTCGTGTTTTTAGCAAACTGACCCTGGTTATGATCGTAGTATACAACGTTCACTGCGAATTTATTGATAAATTATGTATAATGTCGACCAGATGCCAGTTCGACCGATCCTCTGTTTGTCATTCGAGTTGGCTAAGGAGTCTCGAGGGTCACCTTGGCTTAAGGGAGGAGTCGACATTTTCGGGCCCATACAAGTCATGGCAGCACTCTATAATTGCCGAAGCCGTTTTCCGTTCCAATTAGAGTCGCATATGTATTGGAACCGATTTACTGTGAGGTTGTGTCCCTAAATCAACGGTAATCACCATGCTACCTAGCTGCTGATGGTGGTGACCCGCTCTAGTTGTGCGTGTAACCTCATCCTGCGCCCTTGAGACTGGTCCTTGGCTGGAACCTCACAGAAAACTTGTGAACGTGCAGGCCTATTAAATAATTATTAAATTTTTGACAGGATTTGAAAGTTTGTATCTATATTTACATATAAATTATAACTTGTTTCTAAGAATTCGACGAGATGAGGGAAGGCAAGGAATATTTTTGAAATAGAAAAATATAGCTCATGAGAATGAAGTATAAGCTATATAAATATTTAGTATAGGATAGATTTTGCCTTACGATAAAATTCAGGTACAATTATTGAAAATTATAAATTAAAAGAATTAAACTGAAGATTTACCAAAAGATTCCTAAGAAAGCATTTATTAGTTCATCCGAAATTAAAATGAAATTATACTGCATAGTTCATAACTGCCTGCTTAAAAAAAAGAATCCTTTGAGCCTATATCAAGAAATTTCTAGATTTTGCTTAACGGTAACATATTAAATACGTTGTAACTTTTCTGGAAAGGATTATGACCAATTTTGTAACTAATGTTTTGACGAAACTTATCAACTTTCGTCTGTTTTAGGCAACAACTGTTTTATTATACTATTATTTAAGAATAGGTGGGAAGATAAGCAAATAACCTGGAATTGTGAGTCATGTTTTGAAATTTAAAATAAAGATTATTTTAGGAAAACTTTGAATGTGTACACATTTCCAAATTTTACTGTCGGAGAATTTATTACTGTAGTGTTACATAAAGAGATGAAAAGTGTCAGATAAAGATGTAATTTTACTTGATCTTGTAGGTTTGGTAGGTGCCAGCAAAAATAGCTCAATTTATTGGAATTTGCCAAAAAGAGCTCAATTATAATCCTAAATACGTACTACCTATCTGAGGATTGATAATGCGAGCATGAATTTACCTACAATTTACAAGCAAGCACATTTAACAGCGTATATAGGAATGAACTATATAATTTTATGACCTAACTTAATGTATGTACCTAAAAGCTATATTCCACCTACCTACCTAAGAAATGTACCTAAAAGTATATTCATTTTCAATTTTCTTCACTAAATTAGCTATCGAATTAATGATGGCATATATTTACTGTTGGTTTTTTATGTTATGCATGCTGATTGGCCATATTTTAAGAACAAATTTTCCATAGAGTATATTAAATATATACATTTATGTACCTTTTTATATATTTAAATTTGGTGTTTTCAATAAACTTTGTTGTATTTTAAATTTACTTTCAAGCGTTTTCATAGGAACAAAACTACAGTATTTCACCTTAATAACAGCATTCGTGTGTTGGCTGACAGAATTTTCCGGCAAATGAAACTGGTGGCAAGAAATAAAACTAGTGATACATATTCTGTAAACAACCCACATACCTTCAGAAAATATCTAAGACAAATTTAAATAAAAGACACAAAGTGTATTTAAATAAACTGCGTTACTATGATTATAATTTGAAAAAAATTACTGTCCAAAAGCTAACATTTTAGCCATTTAACGGCATTATAGGTGATCAAATAAATTCCCTGTCGTGAATTATCAGAGGTCCATTTCTAATGAAACGTTATTGCTCCATTGAACCCAAGGGAATGCAGTCGATTCTGACGGGTAGCAAATCGAACTTGGAATCCAGGCATTTCGAGAATCTCGGTGTCGATATAATATTACCCATTTTCCCAATAGGTGTTGGGAGGACGCACCTCACATTCCCACGCGTGTCTCATGTGGAATGTGGATTCAATGACCAATGTATTTTCTCAAGTTATGTCCTCATTGAGTGAGACACCTATAAATATCGGCCGAAGGTATGATACGGTGGGAGTGACAACGTAGGCCACATTCAAGATCGATTTACTATATTCGATTGTTTATTCATGAAACGAACGCACTACTTTTATCTTTACAGTAAAAGGTTCACAGTAGAATATTAGGACTAGGTTCCAGAAAAGGATTTTCCCTGCACCACTTTCAGATCAGCTGTTCTTGATATGTGTTTGAGGCCAAAGAATTTTTCGATATTAATGATATTTATGAGAAAAATAACTATAGAAATCAAGACGAAAGTGCTCATCTATAACTAAGAGCAATGTTTTAAATTACTTATTCAAAATTTCTAATAAAAAATTATCTATTCCTAACAACCAAAACTACACTATAAATCTTAATTTGTACTTTAAATATTAGGCATAGATTTAAAAAATTTTTAATAGTTTTGAAATTTGTCTAAGTATAGTAAAAATTTAATATTCCAACAGCTGTTTGTATTTGAACAAATAATTAGTATTAAGGAAATTAATTATCTGTAATGTAGTGAAAAATATCGTTCCAAACACAAGTGAAAGGGTTTTGCTTGTTCGAGACCACATGTTTGAAGTGCGAGACTTATCGATTTAATGAAAATCCCTCATTCCACTCTTTTTATTAAATATACTATTTCAGTATATGTTTTTCCATTACAAATACCACTGACAGAAACATATGTCTGAACACTAACTGTACCTTGTGGACGTACGTAAATTACTACAGTTTTTTAAGGGAGGGAAGGGCCAAATACAATTTCGCTCAACGTTAGGACGTTGACAGGGTTCGAGAAATACTCCGTAAATTTTTGAAGAATTTCCAATACAAACATTTGGCTTAAAAATTATCGAAAATCCGAAAAAAAGTATTGTGTTTTTATTTAATTGCGTGCATGACTTGCAATTAAATAAAAACACAATACTTTTTTCGGATTATGTTTGAATGAGTTCCAAAACTTTGAATGAGTTTGTAGACTTATAGAATGTATATGTTCATTTAGGAATTTAATTTAGAAACTTACTATTTCAATACAAGGTATGTTTTCCATGACATACAACATTTAGTTAATGTGAATTATAAAGAAAAGGATATCTGGACAAGCCCCTAGATCCATGACAAAAATAATCAATATGTAAGCGTAAAACGATTAGTTTTAAATATAGGCTAAGGTAGTACTCGACACCTGAAGACAATAGGATTTTGTTATAGCCTACTTGTCGAAACGTTGTTTATTTCCTGAAACACTTGAAATGATTGTTAATCTCCAAATATTAATTACTAATCAAGAACTATCCAATGCTAACAAATAACTTTCAAATAACACTCGTTAATTATTGTATACAGTATAATGTTGACCAAGGGTTAATAGCCAAGACGGTTTGTGTTTCATTTACAACTAACATCAACTTAACTGATGTTTTATGGAATATATATATATATATATTTTTCATATATATATATATTTGTTATATATATATATATATATATATATATATATATATAACAGTATCAATTAACTATGTAAATTTACAATTTCACAATTTTCCTTGTATCAAAATTTTAAGATCTATAGCTTGATCGAAGCACCTACTAACCCATAATTCTGTTATAGTAGTCTGCCTATCAATAAAATAGTGCATTTCTGTTAGTCTGCTGCTTATATCAGTTGAGTTAGTCTACATAGAAATACAATATACCAATTTATTTCTTGTTTTAATTAAGATGAAAACAGAATTTTCATTGCAGTGGCCTGTAATTATATAGTCTATTCTTCAACATTCTGCATATAAACTCAAGTAGATCATTTTGGAAATATGTATTGAACAAAGTTAAATTAATCATATCTATTATTTTATAAGTAATAAAAATAAAAGGGTGTTTATATGTTCATGATGTGCAGAACCATGTTTGGCTCATAATAATCAATTAGTTGAAACCATAATTAAATTAAAAACCCTAATTACATTAATCTAGTAAAATTCGAGAAACCATTTTAAAATGGTTTCCACCTTTTTATCATTCATATGAATATTTATTTTAAAAATCAATTTATAAAAATATTTGTTGATATTTTCAACTTACATAAGTGGAATACATCGGAACCAATATAAACATAAAATAATTAAAATAAATTATGACGTAAACATATCTCTAATCGATTATACACATAACCAAATCTGTTAGAAATAACAGTATGCGCTCACAAGAACTGGAGACCTTGCCCTCACTACCAATATACCCAGTAAGTTGTTCAAAATAATGCAATGGAACTTATCTTGTTTACAAAAAAAATACTAAATGTTCTATGACAAGAAAATACGTTATGCGGAAGACATGCATACGGCAGTTTTACGTTGACTGCTTAAAATCTTTGAATAGGTTAAAAACAATCATTTGTACTATTTACAGAAGAAGATATTAGACAATTCTCAGAATTTTTAGTTTAAATAGCACTTATTACAATAGTAATTTGATTCAATTCGCGCAACTCTGTGACAGAGCTTTGTTACAATCAGCAGTCTCCGCAGCACGAACAGCCATCAGCGATCCTTTCACAACAAACAGCGGTGCCAGAACGTGCCGAGCCCGGCTATCGCTAACTTTACTACCCTTATTGTCCTCTAAATACTCGCTACCCATTTCATAATGACGTTTCCTGAATCCCCACCAGTTTATTGGTTTCGATACCGATCGAACTGATGTCGCTCGATCAGTCTGACTCAACCGGATGAATAGCAACCACGTCCATCCGCCATAGTCTGCCTCGCCCAGCGGAGATAACCTAATTAATGTGGCATGACTTCTGGTTTTATTAGAGGCTGAAGCAACTGCCGGTCTGTCATAGAAAGTGGCAGGAGATCAACAAACTTCCAGCACATTACGACATTAAACATAATTTAGAAAGAGAAGAAAAAACAAGGTCTCAGGAAACGTGGCGGGCTTTAATTATAGGCGCAACAGGAATGTCTTTTAGTTTGGAAAAGATAATTATGCACACGTTAATAAAAACATTATTTGGTTCTGGTTATGGTAAGATAATGTAGAACATTAGCCCAGTATTTAATATTATAATTACTTATGTTGTGAATTTCAATTATTTTTGAGCCTATTCAATGATCTTATTCAAAATTCCAAAATTATGGTCATTTCAGGACATGTAGGAATATTTTTATGTTCAATTGTTCATAGAAACTAATAATAACAATAGCTATTTATTTAATATGTACCCAATTATACTTATTACTAGCATGTTAAAACATTATTACTAGGATGACGTACAGTAGTTTGATAAAGGAAACATATATTTGATTGCAATAGCAGATACATTTAGGTTCCCTAAGTTCTTAAGACATTTAAGGGGTTCCGTCCTTTAAATAAAGCTTCTTATGGGTTAAAGAGTGCCTTAATGATTAATAGATAAAAACAACAATCATTTTAAATCAATAAAGGGTTTTTTAAGAGTACGAACACTTTAAAAAAATACATACATTTAATACTTCTGCAAGACATTCTAACTTACAAAGAAAAACAAAACACTTCTTATAGATGATAAAAAAGACGTAATTTGTTTTATTTATTGATAATTCATGTAGTTTTACTATTTTTATATACGAAAATAAATGTATATAAACGTTGCCTGTAAAAATTATGATTTTGCTGCTTAAAAGTAAAAGTTTATTGATATATTGTAAGATAGCAACAGTTTATACATTAAACTTAGTGCTTATACGAAATTAATTGGAAAGTGCAAGGTATTAACAAAGTTACGTCCGATATGATAGGGGGTTTTATAGGGACTTAAATTTTATAGTTATCTGACATAAACATAACAAAATGTATTTTATTTGCTTCAGAACTTCTGGAGATCAAATGATTTCAAAGGTTGTTCTCTTAGGTAAAATACTTTGTAACAGTTTTGAAATTGAATTTTAACACCCTAATATTATTTTATTTCTTCAATAATTAAGTAAGTTGCAGGTTAAAAACGTGTACTTTACAAACATTAATCAAACAAACAGGCAAAGTACGAGAAGGTAAAGATGTTCAATTACAACTATATTTAGAAATAAACCTAAATGCATAGTGACTTTCTGAGATTTCTACAAAGTTTATTTGAAATTTATTTTGCCTGCAGACATCATACATTCATAAACAAGTTGTTCTCACGGTTTACTGACGTTGCAATTTATTTTGATACTAAACTGAGTTAGGTATGTAAAAATGGCCTTCTCACTTTATAGCTCGTAAACATGAGAGCAATTCTTATCTACAGACTTATCAAGTAACAGACGATTTCCATGCAGAGAGTAAGGTCTTATAAATAGTAAAATAATTTAAATGTAACAATAAAAAATAAGTTCATATATGCTAACAAGTTTTGATTGATTGGCAAGCGTTATAGTGTTTTATCTTACCCACATTGAAATGCGGATAGCGGACTGAAACAAAGTCAGAAAACATTGGAGATAATACATTTAAAATTTACTAGCTGATCATACTTTCTTCAATCAGGTATATAAATTTCTATCATGGAACAATTTTCCGTAACGAACCCACCACCTTTACACAAGTGAATACACAAAGCTCTTGGCTTCCAGTAAAAAATACGATCGACAAATTCATATCGAGACACTTGACACTGTCTAAATGATTTTGTAATATATATATATATATATATATATATATATATATATATATATATAAATAGGCCATATTTAATTACAACTAATAATTTTAGAAAATATGCATAATGATGAGGGTACACATTTTTCAATTGATGATGAGAACTGTCACCAGTTCCAGATTACGTTGAATTAATTGATACAATCATTGATTCGGACTCGACGACAGAACAAGACTGAGCTAATAGCTGCTAGACCTCGATGGAATAGAAAACCTCTGTTGAAAGAGATTGTATTCTTGAGTCGAGATCAGTCCGATCCGTCAAGTTATGAAGATGTGTTATATAGTGAATACAAAGACTCATGGAAGAGTGCTATGGACCATGAAATCAAGTCTCAGATTCATAATAAGACTTGGGAATTGGTCGAACCCTCAGCATAAAGGAAAACATTAGAGTGTAAATGCGTTTACAAGTCCAAGAAAGTTACCAAGGGTGATACTGTACATCATGAGGCAAGATTAGTTATGAAAGTATTCGCCCAAAGGAGGGGAGTGGATTACAAAGAATTCCTTACCTGTTGTGCGTTACAGTTCGATATTTACTTGCCCTTGTTGCTGAATATGATCTAGACATAGATAAATGAAATGGATGCTGTTTCTGCTTTTCTTCAAGTAGATCTCGAAGAGGAGCTATATACGAGTGTGTGTCAACCCCTGATTACGAAGAAGGCACATCTAAAGTTTGTCGTCTTCAGAAGAGTATATAATATTGTCACACCTACCGTAAGAATATGGGTTCAAACAATCTAGTAAGTATGAAATGAAAAGCTAAATTCATGTTTAAAAGGTCTGGTTTTTAAAACAATATGTATTTGATTCATGTGTTTATTATCTAATTGAAAAGGGATTGAAGTTTTTAGTTGCAGTTGGGGTTGATGATATTTTATTACTCTCCAATAACAGAAAAATAACACAATAGATGAAAAAGTTCAATTGATGAGTACTTTTAAAATAAAGGGTTCGGTAAGGCCAAGTCTGTTTAAGGTTTTCAACTGACTAGACACATAAACGAGAAGAAAGTCTGCATGAGCTAACAAACGTGTATAGAAAATAATATACTTAAATGATCCAGAATGGATAAATTTCACCCATTATTATCACCAATGAGTTGCAATGATACATTTAATAAATGCCCAGAGCCCAAAAATGAAGAAAAAAGAGAAAAGATTAAACAAGTCCCTTACCAAAAAGCTATTGATTGTCGTTTGGTTGCAGCTCGAGTTTCAAGACCTGACTTTGCTTACGCAATCAGTAATTTGAGTAGGTTTAACAATAACCCAGGAATTGGTTTTTAATCGATTTTATTTGTCACTGGAGTAGCATTAAACGAGTGCTAAAATGTTTGTTCGTGAAGGTACTTGAAAGAGACTTCTTCATGAAAGTATGACTGAATACGATGACTAAGTGGTGTATTTTTCTTCATGCGGTTTTAATTTAGTAAGTTTCCATCAACCTACTAAGACAACTAGTTTCGCTCAAGAGTTTTAAAGTTGCATTCAGTAGTATGACGGTCATTCTATCGGAAAAAATATTGACTGGGGGGCTTGAGGATAGATCGTTAGCCTAAAGGAGGAAGTGAATAGGATCAAGGACGAACCCCTGAGGCCTCCAGTCTACTGAGATGACTTATGATGACTTCTTAGATAAATTCCTTCGAGGATAATATCATTCCACGAACTGCGTTTTTTATGGAATTTTCAGAATCGCCTTAAGAAAATCCATGGATTACTTGTATGCTTAATTATTTGTTTGATTGATGATTGTGACTAATTGATCGAATCAAAGACAAGTAGATTCAATTGAATTTAGAACGTAGATTTCGTGAAGTGTCATTATTTTCAGGAAAATGTTTGACTTATAAATTTAACTTTTGCAAGCCAATTTCAGTCTTGAAATATTACTCCAGTTGTACGAGATAGTTTCAATAGCTAATACTATTGCATTTAATTGTGCATATTTAAAACAATTGTCACCTTATTAACAAATAAAAGAATATAAAATGAGATGTCACTTACGGCCAGCTGGGATTTTAAATACGATTTCAAAATTTGTAATTTTACAGCTATTTAGAAATTATTATATAATATTTGAACAAATATTTTTTTTTAATTCAGAAAATATTATATATATATATATTTTATAATTGTTTACTTTTTTAACTTAAGAGATGGGGTCAAATAATTTTACAATATTTTTGTAACTTCTCAGACTTTCGTTATTGAAATAATAATCCTGATATTTAGAACATGAGATACTATGTCTCTTCTCTAAAGAATAATGTTGTATTTGCTGATTTGTATGACAAAAACTTACAGAGTCAGTTTTGCTTTCTCCAGGGTTTTAATTTTATGGTTTCGTTTTATTGCAATGAAATTATATTTTACTATAACTAATTTCTAAATTAATTAAATGGTTTTGAATAAAAATTCAAAATTGATTATGTGTAATCTATAGTTACTAATTAATTTATACTGTGTTTTACTAAACATTTAGAATCTTGTACATAATTGTTATTTAATTACGTATCGAAATAGATAAAATCTCATTTATTTATATTAGAGGTTGCAAGGAAGAGACTCGCGAAGCAACTAACAATTACACTCCGCACTTCTCGCGGACCGAATATATTTAACCGTTTAGCATTAATTAAAAACAAAAACTAAACCAACATTTTTTATACCATTTCAAACCAAAATAAAAAACTGCAAAGCCATATCTTTTATATGTAGATATATATTTTTTCTTTTTCTTAGGATCTATAGAGCGTTACACTTATTTGACCGAGAGGGGATGTATACTCCTTGCGTGAAATATCAAGGGTTCAAATCTCCAACTGAGCTAACGGTCTATACTTCACTAGAATATTCACGCACTGACTAGCAATTAAATTAAAACAATTTTTGGGTATTGAAAAAAAACTGATACCTAGAAGAGCTATAAAGTTTTGTACTATAAGTCAAGTTTATAACGGTATGTTCATAAATAAAGTTGTAATCTTTATTAGAATTTTACATTGGCTTTATAGAGAATCAAATCCAAAATGCGGCAGGTGTATCAGGCTTAAGTAAAAAAATCTTGAAACCTGAAAAATTATACTGTAGCATAGAATAATTTAACATATTTTATACTGTAGCCAAGTCATTTATTAAGACTTCAAAATGAGTGTGAATTAGTGTGATGTAGGCTATGTAGATGAATGAGTCTAGTCATTGTTACTTACTAAGGTTTACCTGTTACTTAGAAAGAGCTATAAATTGTAGCCCAATAGTCAGGGTATATAAGGAACTCCTGCTTTACGTGGAATCCGAATCACGTTACATTGCTCTGATGTTTAGCTAACTGAAAAGCCTAATACTCCCTTCTCTTCCAAGATAACATTCGGACCTTCACTACCACCAAACACGAATATTCCAGACTGCAGTAATAGTGTGCACGCCGAGTCCTAAGAAATTTGTAATTTTAAATTAATTGGTAATACAGTTTACCGGAAGTGATTGAAATTGAAGTGTGTGGGTAGGGGCCGTATTTTCAGATGACGAAAGTAGCTTGGTTTTTGGAATATAACAACTATTACAATTGGCAATAATATTAGTGTTTAACTATGCCAGGTCTGTGATCAACGGGAGGGGCAGGAAGGCATGTTTCTTTAAAGTACTACCCGGCGTGTCCTGCAGGAACATTCGGCAATTTGAACAACAGCTCCTATTGCAACTATATCAGGTTTCGGCACTCACAGATCTATGTTATAATGTGAACCGCTGACCAATCGCACGTCTTACAGTTATGTATCCGTGTTATATAACTGCAGGGAGTCTTCCTCGGCGTGTCGAAGCCTCAATTACACGCGTGTCTCTCTCATTACATCCTGTCGACGTGTTACGACATGTCCAAACGCCAGGTTCCACCTGGAAACGTCTCCATGTTTCAGTAGGTGGAAACGAATAGATGGCAAAATATAACTTTGTAATGAAGAATTTTCTTTCTTTATTTAACTTAAATAAGAGCTACATAAAAAAAAAAACATCTTTTGTTTTGATAAACATATCTCAATAATTGTTTAAGTATTCTATTGAATACTTGTTTACGTAAGTTAATCCTATGTTTCATCCAAACTCATTGGCCAGTCATATATTTGATGAATGTATTAGGAACTCGAATTTTTTATGAAATTAAATTATACCAGACAAATTTTATTCACCTCTAATTATCCTTTTTTAAAGATGTTTTTGACTTAGCCAACGATGTAAGTTTGTGTATAAACGAGTCTACACGAAGTACACAAATGAAGGTTTTTATAGGTGCCACTACCTCCTCAAAAACTCATATCCTATTGACGTATCATGGAAGAAAAATGTCTTGAGTAAATTTTGAAGTAGTTTATTTAACTTCACGATACTTTTAACTTAAGAAGACTTTTCTGTAAAGAGAAAAGTGTTTTCCAAAATGTTCGTTTTTATTTCAAGTGACCATCTAAGTTATCCAGGGTGGAAGGGGTGGTACTCAGTCTGCAGTCCCCAAAGTGAAGTTCAAGCCATTTAGTTTTTAATCTGGTTGACTTTGGCTAGAGCGTTTCTTGTAGATTTTTAGAAAAAATAAATAAATCCAATTAAAAAAAATTAATGTAATTAATCAAAAAATTTTGACTAATTTTATTTTATACAATTTGATTAACTGTAATTAATCAAACAAATAAAATAAAAGTTTATACATGAGGCCTTTTAATTACAAAGTAATCATTTTCAAACACTCCCGTCAACTAATACTTAATGTAAACATAATTTTATGAAATAGCTATAGACGCTGTATAAAAAATATACATAAATTTGATTAAATTATATTTGAAATTATTATACTAGCCTATAACCTTTGTTTTGCAATGGGGGGGTCCTTTACGTATGCTGACCCTGCCCTTCGTGCTTCTATCTGGACAGACACATCAATATAAAAGCTCACTCTGCTGCCACTTTTCTTGATAGCAAAGTTTTATATTCTAGCCAGAAAACCCCATAAGCTTACTTTAGGGGAATGCAAAGTAGTGCAAACACTCCACAGTTGGTAGAAAATACCTTTATCATTTCGCAATGAAAACCATATTAGCCAAGCAGTTGTGTCATATTTGTGTTCTTCTTATAAACTTTTTGAAATAAATTATTAAATTAAATTAATGCCAATGTTACTCATATGGAAAAAAGGAAACTTTTTGGGGCTGTTTTAACCCCCTTAGGATTAGAATTTTGAGAAATCATTTCTTAGTGGGTCATCTTAGTGGTATGATACATAATCTAATTTTCCTTCTAATTTGATCAAAATCTGCATAGTGGTTCTGCAGATTTAGGGATGAGTGAGTACATAGTTTTTGGATTTTACATACTAAGGATAACTTTGTATCGGTGGTGGTTCATTATTATCCTTATTATTTTTTTGCAAATTGATTCATTTATTTTGTTTTGTACGCGTTAAGATACTAATAATTCTGAACTTATTTTAGCATTTCAAAGGATAACAAACTATGGTATGTTTCTATAGCATATCTAACCATTGCTGTTTTTCAATGTGTTTGTATCAAAATTTTATTTATGATCTTTATATCGAATTTTGATATTTCTTTTTGTTTGACCTATATACAGTGTGGAAGAAAAGCCCCGAATAGATTATTAATTTCTGAACGATTTTGAATAGATTACAGATAAAACAGTAAAACTTAGCACATAAATACTGCACCTATTAATCTACTTTTTGATGTAACTACCGTTTTTGTATCTTATCAAGGGGTGGGCCGCAAGAAGTCAGAAGAAAATCTTAAATGAGAGCATTTGTCAAATAGTACATAACATTATATTAGTAGAACATAAACCCACAAATCCGACCTTCAAAGGTTCGCTATTTAAAAAGTGTTTCTGGTTAAAAGCTTTATAAAGATACAATGAAAGTCCTGTTTTAGTCGGTTTATCAGTCTTTTCTTAGCTGAACTTTGTAAAGTTAGACTTTGTAAATGCCTTCTGGACTTAAGAAATAGTTTTTTTAGGATAGTTGGTGACTTTTTACTTCCAATGGATGATGGTTCACAAGGAGGTCGACAAAAATATTAAAACTAGCATAGGTTAAGATGTAAATCATTTTAAATGGGTTGTCTAGCGCAGATGAATGCCACAAACAACGCTTAAAAAAGTCAATACAGTACATCATGGCTGATGTTCAAAGAATTGAATGGAAATAAGTGACGCTTACTAAATATTTCTAGAATAAACGTTCGAATTGCTAACTTTTTTTCATGACTAACTTCATAATGTACACATGTACGACAGGCATAATGCATGAAGTAGCATTTTTTTTCTTTGATTTAGTAGTGCACTTGAATGTTGGCTACTAATGCAATATCTTACTACAATCAAGCAAAATCTTTGAACATCTGCGATTTTGTACTGGATCAACCTTTTTAAGTGCTGTTTGTGGTATACACCTGTGTTATACAACCCCTTTAAAATTATGTACATCTTGACCTTTTTTAATATTTTTGTCGACCTCCTTGTGGACGGACCATCATCCATTGGAAATGAAGAGTCACCAAGTATCCTAAAAAACTATTTCTTAAATCCAGTAGGCATTTCAAAGACTAATTTTTGTCAAGTTCAGCTAATAACCCGATTAAAACAGGACTTTCATTGTATCTTTTTAAAACTTTAACTCAGCGCAATTTAAAAAAAAGTGAACCTTTTAAGCTCGTATTTGTGAGTTTATGTTCTACAACTAAAGACCTTTACTTTGATGTAGTACTTAACCTATGCTCTCATTTAAGACTTTCTTCTCACTCCTTGCGGCCCACCCCTTGATATGACTTAAAAACGGTCGTTACATCAACAAGTAGATTAGAAGGTGCAATATTTATGTTGCAGGTTTTATTACTTTATCTTTAATCGTTCAGAAATTAATAATCTGTTCCGGGACTTTTCTTCCACACAGTATACAGGTTCACAACGATGAGAGTTCATCTGATAAATTCCTGATTTGTGTCCTTTTATTATTTTATATTTAGGATTTCCTGTAATGTTTTTGATTTGAAAGCTTATTTTAAGTCAGTACTCGTATGTTTTTAAACATATGTTTACCGTTTTTATACATACATTTATATGTTTTTAAACATACGTTATTTTTGATTAGATGAATATGTATATATTAATTGCTTCAACTCATAATGTTTCTTGACAGTTTCTTCTTTTTTTGTATATTTATTTTATATTAAATTTTCAATACATTCAATTGAGTACCAATTAATTTTGGCTATTTATTTGATTTGTTGACTTATTTTTGCAATTTATTTATGACAATGGAGTATTTATAAGTATGTGTACTAATGAATAAAAAGCAGCTATTATTTGAGTTAGTGGACGAAAGGAATCAATATTGTAATAAATCGGTTGGTTTGGGTTATTTTCTAATAAATATAAAAAAAATATGTATTCATGTTTTTTTCTATAAAAAGATCATGAAAAGGAAGATTTTAAAATTCTGAATTTCAAGTGTGAATTTACATGTCGTCTGAATCGAGTTTAGATTTCTTAAGATATCTTGAATCTTTTGTTCCCTATTGAATACAGCAAAAACTATGTATTCTTACTAAACTCTTGTAAAATATTTCATTGATGTTTTAGCTTCAGTATCAGAAATAAATGTTTAAAATAATAAGATAAAGGGTTACCCATTGCTGTGCCTTCTATTTTAGGGTAATGTTTTATCTTGAGTTGGTCTTTCAGAGAATCAACTTTAAAGTCTGAAAAGGCTATTTGACTTACCATCATGAGCAAATCCACTTGTCTATCTGGTGAAAGGAGAGCAGTTATGCCCAGAATCAGCTTCAAATAACTACTTTGTAACTTTTTAACCAGGTTCGAAATAATAATTAAAGTAAAATCATAAGACGCCTTAAATAGCTCACCAATGAATCCTTAAGTGTAGATATTTGTATCTGGGGTGAAGTTTGACGTCAAACAACCTAAAACCTGAAAATTCACTTTAAAATCCTATTTATAATCTGTTATATGATTTACAATATTGTTTGAATTAGATTGAATGCTTAAACAAATTACAACACCTTAGCGTAAAGTTATCATTAGTTTGGCTTCTCACTATCTATCGATAACGATCTTTATAGTCTGCAAATGAGATAATTGTAAGGGCATCTTTGACAGCAAAGTTGTGCCTTAAGATGACCGTTTTTTAATTGCCAAACCACCTTGGAAAGTCGACAGCTCTATTGTAAACATATAAACTAACCGTCATCGGACTATTACTGATGTTTTATTTTAACTATATGGTTCGTGTTGTACAATGACTTACAGTAAACGTTGTATGATTATTAAAGGGCCAATCTAGCGGATCAAAAGTTTATATCATGAATTTTAAATTTAAAATCTTTAAGAATGATATTGGAAACTTCAAATATATGTCCATAAAAATATTATAATTCGAAATTTTTTATCTTAATCGACTTAAATGGCCCATTAGAATAGTTCTTCACCTATTTAATGATACTTTATGTGTTGAGATACGATCATTATTACGGACCGAATCATAGAAAGCGAAAGCCATCTGTTTGGAGTTTTTGTGAAGTGAAACGATCCTATGTAACAAATACTGTACGGCAAGAACCACAAAAGCAAATTCAGAAATAGAGGGTGATAATGACTGTTTTACAGATATTATTGCAAGAGACAGGTCTACTCGTGCGTAGGAAGAGTAGGAGGGATGATTATTATACGTTTAGGATTGAACAGAGGGCTCATCACAGAGAACCATGGGTATTCTGGTTGAGAAGGACGGGTAATAATCAAAGATTGCAATTAGCGAGGGCTCTTTGAGATCAGTGTTACGAGGGTTAGGTGAGACTGTGGAAGAGATAGCTCATCGAGAGCTATGTGCTTTTGTTGGGTGGAGGTAGGGCCATGGAGAGCTGTCATCTAAGATTCTTGTGTGCGTAGAATAGGGGATAGTCAAAGCAGCAAAAAATACACACTTCAACGGCTCTCGATGACCTCACATATTAAATGCTAAATTCTGGTAAGAAATCAGTAATAAAAAAGGATATGTTTAACCCCAACTCATTGGTTCCACAATAGCCTTCGTCTTGTTGCCATATACTGAAGTCAATGTACATCGTATGTTTCTCTGGGGAAGTGACCAGTTGACAGCTACAGGCGGGCCTCCGGCCACTTCCTCCCGCGCACTGCTCAAGGCCAGTCTTCTGTACACAACACAGCCATTCATTAATTAAGGCTACAGTGCCCCTGACACCCACCCTGACCCCACTCCTGGCATTAGCACAACTGTTGCTCTACAACAACTGACGGAACTGAACATTACCGTTACGTCGCTGACTTGGGTCTAGGTGTACTTCAGGGTTCCATTCTGACTGTTAAAAGTGTTCATATATTCTAAAGATAAACAAACCCTTAAAAATATTTAAATGGAAAACTTGGATTTCGGGCAAATTCTGACGAAATTCAGTTTATCAGCTCCCTCCTGAATAATATGTTACACCAAAACGACTAATCCTACTTCCAACTTGACTCTAAAGTTGTATATGTCAGCTAAATTTCTTTGTGATGTAGTCCATTCTACATGGCATGAGCCTGTTAGTGAGTTGCTATCTATTCATGTTCTTAGTTTTTAAGCAAAGTCTGCTTTTCAAATGTTATTTTTTTGCGTTGGATTGTTCATATTGGTAAATTTTACTGATATATGCAATGTTTGAAGTGATTTTAAAAATTAACACAATGTTTCGACAGGTAAGAAACTCCTGTCGTCTTCAGGTGCTACTTACTACTCTATAGTACATATAAAACTACTTTTTTGTACTTAACTGACCAATATTAATGTAGAAACCCGATTAAAAATTACAAGCATATAGATTAAAATAGATTTCTCAGGAAATTGTGTCTTCTTACAAACTATTACAGTCACGATGGATATACACAATTATGAAAAGATCATACAATACAAAGAACAAAATAACACTTCAATCAAAAATTCACAGAAAAAATTATCAAATAGTAATAAATCTAACTTATTCAACAGCCAACTCCTCAAGGTACTGGGGACCACAACCACTACACTCACTCCATCGGAACCCACCACGAACGACAATCACCAACTGGATAACGTCAATCAGGATAATATAATATAGTAAGTAGTACTAAAAGACGACGGCGTTTCATACTTGTCTTGTCAAAACATTGTGTTGTTTTTTTTTGAACACTTGAAGTGTTGGAAACCTACAATAAATTTACCCTCTTTTCAATTCTTTAATTCTGTCAAATATTTTATCCGCACTCAATAAAACATAACTACTACGCATATTTTAAAACTACTTTATCGTATGGTGTAGTGTTTTGGGGTAACTTCAGCGATTCATCTAAGATCTTCGTCAGGCAAAAAAGACCACATCTATGAAGTTCAAGAAAAGCTTTCCAGAGTTTTTCCACTTCCTTCTCTAAACGTTTAGAACTGCATAACGTCTATACGAGTATTTTCCAATTTGTAAATTTTGGATACAAGGGAGGCTGAAAACTTCAGTAGATAAGCACAGTGTGAAAAAGGTAGCTAGGGCTCTTGAACCAATCGAAGAGGAGCTTTGGATCGTTATACGGTTAACTGCAGTTTTCAGTATTTAATGTAATCATTACAAATATCTCCATTTTAAGACTGTAAGTTCTGAGATACTCGTCATGCTGCTTCAACAGATAGCACACCAACTCCCATGGATACCTAACATTATAATATACATTCAGTGTATATCCATCTTTTCACTCTTGTGTGTTAATACTCCGTAGCAAACAACCTTTATACTTCGACATTATGGGCAACTGGAGGAAGCTATAAAGTGGAAAGCGTCCACCTCCGTCCAACCACCGGCGAGATTAAGTGACTCCATTGAATGGATATTAGATAGTGGTACGGAAAGTAGGGTATGTTAAAAGACTACCTTATACGAAGTAATCTATCAGCATACTCCTCCACGGGAACGAAATGTTCCGGGAAATGCCGAGGATTAACGAGCACCTACAATTCGCCATTTAAATACAATTTATATCGGGAGTAACTAACTAGACCTTGGACCTGCAGCACGAGCTTGACAGGAGATGGATCGCTGGACGCATTGGGGGATCACCCACCCACATCCTGGCTGCGGCTTCCGCCTCACTCTAGGTCAGACTGACAGAAGTCAAGAGGTGTCGTCAGATCTTTTGATAACGTGCAAATTATAAAGTCCATATAGTGTTAGTCATGACGTGACCTACGGCAATTTACATTGGTTTGAACCTTTGAGGAATTATGATACCAACCTATAGTACAGCTAATTCCCTTAACGCTCTTTCTGTTGTAAATATTATACAATCATATGATATAAAACAAAAATTAATTTTTCTCACAGTTATTAAAAAATTTACATTACAAAAAGCATTACAAATTTAAAAAATTGTGTACTTGGCACTTCTGTAGTTTTATACTTTCCTAGATCTGAAGCTCCATTAATGTACTGCACTCTTTGATCAATTAGTAGTTATTAACTTATTTTATTGGTGTTCTTCTATATGAACTTGGTAAACTTTAATAGAGAAACGCGTTCCGTTGCGTTGATGTGGTCATAACCATGACATTCCTTCCTGAACCAGTTACGTACCCAATAATGACTTGATATATCAGTGTTTATACATATGTAAGGTCTATTATTTATATCAGAATACTATTTGTACTGGAATGGATTAACTAGAATGTAAAACCGATAATAAATCATAGTTTGATCGCAAAAGGAGAAAAATATTTGAATTATAACTGGTGCTTCATAGCCATTCATTTGATATTGGACAATTACGCAGTTCAATCAATACTGAGAATCAGGTAGACTGTATAACCATAGTTTGAAACTCACAATAAAATATATCTGACGACTAGAGCAATAAAAAATAGGCAACATTTTAAAAAGAAAAGGCTGATCTTCTTTTTCATTTTACTCTATCCGTTCCCAACAGAGTATTGATTTTGTGAGAGAAACAAGAACCCACTAAATCAATCTTGTAATTTGAAGAACCAGTAGAGTACAAATGAATGTTTCTAATAATTCATTCCAGTCCAGGCCAACATTCAAACCTAGGTTATCTATATCTCAGGATCAAAGTCCCAACACCTTTTTATAATCTCAAATCCGATTTATTTTAAAATATATTTAAAAAGAAAAACATTATAGGGCCTAGTTTGACGATACTCATAAAATGACAAATGTAATTATTGTAGAGTTAGACATAGATAATACTGTTTAAACTAGGATCGTTAGCTGTTACAATGCATCGCATCCATCCCGAAGCCAAACCGCACACCATGAATGGCTCTTCCATTGTCCTGTGGGTAGACATACATCTCGGGGGGTTACGTCATAGGTGAATGTCTTTGTCCTTCTTGGTTGATAGATGACTGTCAACATTCAGCAGAGACAGACGTTACCCACATCAACTCCTCCTACAGCTCCAGCAGAGTGCAAGGTCCTCCCCCGACGTCTCAGATATATGAATCACTTCATACTTGCCCACTCGTCTGGAACTGACCTCTGTCAGAACTGTACATTTCATATATTTTAAGTTAATTTAAAGCCCTGTAAAGGTTTTCAATGAATAAGGTTGTGAACGATTAGTCTGTAAGATTAATTTAACATGATGTAATCTATGGTCAAATTGAGACCCATCCCCCCCCACCGAAGCTGAAAGCGTGCCAACTGGGGGATGGCTCAAAGCAAGTCGAGCGATGGGATCACGGGTGGCAGTTGGAGGGTAAAAAAAAACTCGGCAGCTGAGCAAAACTAAACTTTATTAAGTCAAAAAGCAAAACTGGCAGTCAGAAGGCCACAAAGTAAATAGGCAGAAGGCCACAAATATAAATCGCACTTAAATAAACAACAACAAACACTAAAGTTAACAGGGTAATGACAAAAGCTACAAAAACACTTAACTCTACAAATACCCAATATAACAATTACAAACTGTATGGCCTATCTGCAGTTTATCCAGAGACACCCAAAACGTAAGCAATTAAAGCCCCAAATAAAAGTGAAAATTTAGAAAACTTCTGGCAAACAACAATTAAACCGGCAATTTAGCCCAAATCCCATAATTCCACCGGGCCAGGGAGTAAGCCGGAATCCCTGGGCAGCTCCGAATTAGAAGTTAAGCAAAAGAACAATAATCCCCTTTTGGTGAGTTTAAAAATTAAACAATTTAAAAGAAAATATAACACGGTACCGTTCGAGTAAAAATTCACTTCCAAACACCCCTAATACACTTAACAAAAATATAAATAACAATCACTAGGCCTAAATATAACAATAAATAACATAACTTAACCATAGGGACCTAACAACTATAAAATCTAAAAAAAATATAACAACAAATAAAACTAATTAATTAATAACAAGAAATATAAATAAATATTAACATCCCAAAAAGTTCTTTTGTGTATTCTAAAAGTTCTTCTTTCTTTTTTTTTAATTAAAACCCGTAAAAGTCCCCATGGCTGTTTCATAAACTTTTCAGTCTTTAGGCCTAGGCCTCAATGAATAGTTCGGCACCTTTTTTTTCTTTTTCTTTATATTTCACTTTTTTTTCCTTGTGAATATCAACCATCAAAACCCCCAGCTCAGCCGCCGGGAAACAATGACATAGAACGCACTGACCTGAGGACAGAAGACTTCTACCACCAAAGATGTAGGGCGGGTAGCGGGCAACTCCAGGCTCCAACATGGTCCTCAGGCCAGGCTAGCAGTGCAGATGGTAGACAATCCCCGGACGGCAGGCCGAGGGTGAAACGTCCTACTCAAGGACCCTGGACTGCAAGGTCAAACACAGCCATTAAACACAGTCCAGCCATCACAACAAAATATTACACATAACCACTAAATATAAGGGTGCATGATTTAACAAAACTGAACATGAAGAGCAAACAAGACAGTGAAAGATTAACTTTAGGCTATGAATAATTATGTTGGCAAACTCAGATTTAAAACCAATTTACAAATTTAACAAATTATAAAAGACGTAATTACGTATATGGAACTAAAATGACAAACTGAAAACTAGGCTATGGATACATGAGTAATAGGTTATAACATGAAAATCAAAGGGTACAGCTAGGATAGGTTATTGGCAAAGAACAAAAAATATGGTACATCGGTAACTACAACTGTAAAAAGGCTCAACAAAACATTATACATAACTACTATTGACAATAAAGGCAGATATAAAAAGCATTAACGGTAAAAGTAACATGGAGCACATGGCTTTAACCTAGTCTGAGAAACATCTAGACAAAGAACACAAAATTTAACAAAACTCTGAAAACACAAGCAAGAACGATTAATATTATTGAAACGAAATATTCTCACCAAAAGGGTGATTAAATATTAGAAATTTACAAAATGAACACTTACGTTTTAGTGTGTCTATCTGATCATCACGGAATTCTGCAGGCAGCACAAGACAACTGACCAGACAGGCCAACCGGACCGAAGCTGGACCCAGGAACGAACGAAACCGGGCCAACGGCCACCAAATTACGCGAATCGCCGGGCAAAAGCGAATCTCAGGCAGCCCGGCAGACTACGACGGAAAAAACGAAATGTACCGGTCAAAAGACCCGGTACAAAATAAATGAGATTAAACTTGGCGATAACTAGGGTGTACTACGATAGATGAACGTGACCCTTGTTGTAGTAACTACTATCCAAAGGGTGTAAGGTTCGTTCTCTGAGATGGTAATGGGAATTATACTTGGTTGACTAGGGTGTACTACGATAGATGAACGTGACCCTTGTTGTAGTAACTACTATCCAAGGGGTGTGAGGTTCGTTCTCTCAGATGGTAAAGGGAATTATACTTGGTTGACTAGAATCCATAGTCAGGTGTTAGATAGTCCCATTGGTTGATGAATTACAATTTAAAATTGAAGTTCCCTTGTATACTAATTAGTAAAATTATACCAATTAGTATAATTAGACAATATTTTCCCTTGAATACGAGTATGAAAGTTAAACTTGATGTCCTCTAAGGCTGGCGAGTGCTGAACTTGTACTCATAACAAGTTGTGTGGACGAAATTTAAGAACAATACTCCCCAGGGTATGCACATGAGAGGTAAATATGATGAGTTCTGAAAGTGATCATCACCAAATGATGGATGAGTGCTAATAATTAAACATCCTACGTTAGGCTCCTAAAAGCTAATCATTACACCATCCTAGATACATAGAACAGAGTAAATTATTTTTTCCTATGAAAATAGGAATCTCGTGATGTTCTCCATGGTACATGGACGAGGGATAAATATGGTTATTCCTAGGATACGTGGAAGATGGTAAAAAACATTATTACTTCCCTTGCAGATAAAAAAATTAATAATAAATAAGTGAAATAGATATTATCTTTTACTTAAAAAAATACATTACTTTTTTAATGTGCTAAATTTAGAAGTGTCAACTTCAGTTGCTTTAATATTAATTATGTATAACAAAACTATTGAACCATTTGTTTCCAATTCCAATTTGTAAAAATCAGTTACATTTACCTGCAGTAAATAATTCACGCACCAGTAGCTTATCTGAAAGCTCTACTTACAGCCATTTTATTACATTCACCGCAAAGTGAAAACCATAAAGGAAGATTGAGCCACTATCGGGAGATACATTAGCAGAATGTCATCCGGAATTCCTCCTAGTCTTACCCCGACCTCCCCACCCTTCTTGAACTGCATGCACTGTCCAAGACGGTTGAAGTGAAAACCGTTAATGGAGGCTGAGCTACTATCGGTTAGGTACATTGGCAACTACTGCAGAATGTCAACTGGTATTCCTCGTAGTGTTGCCCCGAACTCCTCACCCTTCTTGAACTGCAACTACTGTCAAAGACGGTTGAAGTGAAAACCGTTAATGGAGGCTGAGCTACTATCGGTTAGGTACATTGGCAACTACTGCAGAATGTCAACTGGTATTCCTCGTAGTGTTGCCCCGAACTCCTCACCCTTCTTGAACTGCAACTACTGTCAAAGACGGTTGAAGTGAAAACCGTTAATGGAGGCTGAGCTACTATCGGTTAGGTACATTGGCAACTACTGCAGAATGTCAACTGGTATTCCTTGTAGTGTTGCCCCGAACTCCTCACCCTTCTTGAACTGCAACTACTGTCAAAGACGGTTGAAGTGAAAACTGTTAATGGAGGCTGAGCTACTATCGGTTAGGTACATTGGCAACTACTGCAGAATGTCAACTGGTATTCCTCGTAGTGTTGCCCCGGACCCTTCTTGAACTGCATCTACTGTCCAAGTTATCTTAAAATTTTCGAAGAGGTTTAACGTCTTTCAGTTTACGTGCCTTTTAACTTCTTTATAACCATTACTAGATAGTAAATTGATACTTAGGTGTAACATGATGGTGTAGTGTGCTCCTTAAAATACAATGATGCTTTAATGGTGCATAATGTAGTGATATTCGAGGGAGTGTATTCCATTAAGGTCTTTGTGTAGTAGGCTACCTGCTGTTTCAGATAAATAAATAAATTCCTTAAATACAGTAGATTACATTTCTTCAGTTAGTCCACCTCAGGCAGTAACTGACCTGACATAGTATTGTCATAGTAACTGATTGATAGTATTGTCGCGGAACACACTAATTATTGAGAGCGTCACCTCTATCTCTGCGTGGTGGGGGTGGCAAACCTCTTCCAGTTTATTGACCAATCTAGAACCTAATTGTAACAGAATGATTACTAAACCATCCTAGTCCACAATTCTCGAAATTTCTGGATCGAGTGGTGCCTTATGTAAAGACACCCTTTGGTCGTCAGTGGACATCCTGAGGGACCCACCAGGACCTAACAGTGAAGGCCTGTCAGTGGACCGAAGAGTAGTGTTCTCTCTTCTAATTGGAATGAAAGTGATGGTAAAGTGATTAGCGTTTAAGATTGAAAGTTCTTACAAATATTGAACTAAGATAAACTGGTGGGTGTTATGTTACATTTAAATTAATTACGGTAAATAATTGTTGATTAATCGAAATATTAATTGGGTTACATTAAGTTATTTAGTAGACTACTAGATAACGTTTTAGTAGGAAAAAGTTATTATCAACAAATAACAATTAATTAAATTCAATTCTATCAAATTAAATAAAGGAAACGCCAGCATTCCTTACAAGTAACATATCACAACTCACGTCAGTTCGTCGTACTCATATGTCTTCTTTAATATATCGCCTTTGTCTTCCTAACCTATATTAGAGAATAAATAAATTCACTCTTAGGAGTTTAACTCAAAGAATGATCTCGGAGTGTTGTCACTTTCTCACCATAGTGGGCAACGTTTGAGGGTCCAATTTCAAAGGGAATTAAAGAAATTCTTCCTTTCCCTCCTATATTTATCTTTAGTTTCGGTAATTATGTAACCAATATAAGAATATGTTTAGGGTGTACGTTAATCCTTACATTATTCCATTTTTAGTAAATTCAATCTTTTCTTCAATAAATTTAACAAAATTATAGACTTTTGGAAACAAATATAAGGAATTAAATTTATAAATATAATTATATTTCCTCTACAACACATAACATATATTTATGATTAATGCATTTTAATAAACAGTCGGGAGTGAGCACTTAATATATATACATATCAAATAACTCAAAACCAATCCTTGCTGGAGATTTCAGCCCAATTCTGCACCAAGGGGTTCTCGATTCTGTGAACAATTCTCTCTCTTTAGTCTTCATAATTCTCAGTACAGTGGTTATGATTTTCATTTATTCAAATTCTTTGTAATAACGCATTATTAAAATCATAATTTTAGTTTTGCTTCCAAGACTCTAAACTGAAGTACAGGGTGACTTTATTTGGAGGCCGTTGGAGGCACTTAAGTAAAGCGAGTTTTCTGTACACATTGCAAGGGAAAATTAAACACATTTTGCTTTATTAAAGAAGAAAATATACCATTCATATTGATAAAAATGCTTAAATGATGATCTATGTAGTCGGTCAAATATCAAAACAATGAAATTGAGGGTGATTCCTCAAATATCCTATACTCCGTGTTCTGTTAACCTCCACGAGTTGTAGGAAGATTAGACAAACATAACTTAACGTCCCTTCTCCCTACCCTGTACATTATTCTTACTCCTATACTGTTTACCTTTATGGAACAACAGGAAAGGGCTTATCTGGACTGTCGCCCTTCCATGGAATCCGTCAAGCATCATGAACCTGATGAAGTAACAGTAGTCGACGCATGTTTGGAGCGTGGATGGAGCGTGTCGAAACTGAAAGTGATCTTCTGCCATTGTTAGCGGCTGGTCGACCATCAATCCGTCCATCCCGGGCTATGACGTCATTGGGATAATGGGCCTCTAATGATCTGTGATTGCGCGCCCTAGACTCATTACTCCACTTGTTAGTGGTGAACTGCCAGCCGGGCTGAAGCTGATTGTTCGCAAGCTGCAGGTGTAACGGCTTTCGTAACCTACTGTATCAGTGCGTGCGTTCAAATGTCATCAATTGAACTAGGCGTAACGACGCGTCCCTTCATGTCTGGAGTCTAACTGCTCTTCTTATCACAGTTGTCATATAACACGTAAGTATTTTCACTGCATGGCAATTTAAAAAAGGGGTTGACTGATTATAAAAAGGGGAACCTTACTAGACATATATTAACTAAGCAAATATCATAATTTTATGAATATCGAAGTCGGTAAAAAAAATTAAATGAATTAACGTTGATAAAAGAATACTTAAAAGAAGCAAATACAACCCAAACTGACATTTCATAAACAGCAACTATTTTGTTTTCAAACAAAATACTTTTAATTTGAAGGTTGGTCAATGGGTGACAGGAAAAAACGAAATAATCTGGTCTAGTGAAAGAGAGTTAATTCCGAAGGAATATAACCAGTATGGGCCCAAATAATGCATTCCAACCCATCAACACACCTTTAACTGTACTTCGTGTAGACCAGTTGGGACTATACCTAAGTAATAATAGAATACGAAACTGTTCCGGATTACCTGAGGCTGTGCTTGTATATACTAGTTGTATATACGCAACAAACTTTGAACATTCACATATCATTATTATACATATCATAAGTTACGATAAATTAACTATGGAAAAATGGTGTAAAAATTGGTAAACGTGTATATACCGTCCATGGATGATTAATATCGTACATATCTCTACGACCGACATATTATTAAAGAATCCAACAATGTGATCGATGTTGCAACATCCATATATGGTAACATATTACGGTATATTTTCAAATTTTCTAATGAAACGGAGGTCGTTTTACTGACCAACTTCTTAACCAAATACCATCGACAGGCCATCATGCGCAGAAGAAAAGAAAATTGCTCAAACAAGGCAGGCTATAGGAGTAGGGGCACCCACTTGGGAGGAGAAGGGAACCACCAGAAGTTAGAAAACTAGTATAATTACCAAGAAAATTCAAATATCCTGAATAAATATAGACATAAGAACATTAAATAACTTCAGTCGCAATTCCTGAGAGCTTCCACTGACTGTAAGCTAATGACATTGGATTATTGTAATAGTTTTTTTAAGTGGATTGTTATACCACTTTTGCTTCAGCAACTGCAGATGTGAAACCTCAAAGGAAACCCGCTTGACTGGAATGGTTTCTCGCGATTTAAGATTAATAGAGTTTCAATGAAAATAAATAATTTTAGAGTTTCTTTCAAACAACATGACACAAACAATGCATTTTTGTACTGTTATTGAATTATTCTAATAATAATGATTATTAGACTTTCTTCTATACTAAAGGAATTTGTATACAATCAACAAATAAAATGCAGCTCTACTCAATTACTTTGTAATTTTGCCGAAATACTGTTTCAGAAACATTAACTTAATAAAAATTAAAATGTAGTGATTTTTTGAGGTTAATGTAAAAGTATACAAAACCAATAATGTAAGGATTAATGAAAAGCACTCTAAACATATTCTTATATTTGTTACATAATTACCGAAACTAAAGGTAAATATGGGAGGGAAAGGAAGAATTTCTTTAATTCCCTTTGAAATGGAGCCCTCGAAAATTGCCCACTATGGTGTGAGAGTCACAACACTCCAATAAATAAATAAAGGGCGAATTTATTTATTCTCCAATCTAGGTTAGGAAGCCAAAGGCGATATATTAAAGAAGACATACGAGTACGACGAACTGACGTGAGTTGTGATATGTTACTTGTAAGGAATGCTGGAGTTTCCTTTATTTAATTTGATACAATTGAATTTAATTAATTGTTCTTTGTTGGTAATAACTTTTTCGTCTCAAAAATTAAAATCCCCACAGTATAATATTAAATAACTTAACTTAAACCTTTTATAATTTCGATTTATCAATTGTTATTTACATTAATTAATGTCTTATAACACCCATGAGTTCATCTTAGTTCAATATTTTTATGAACTTTCATTCTTCAACACTTATCACTTCCACTCCAGTCTAAAGACTGATCACTCACACTGCCACTGACTGTACTGTATACATACCGTTGTCAATGAGTCGATTTATTGAGAATGCCATTTAAACATAAGGATTTATCAGAAGATGAAATTGTGTAAAAAACGTATTAAAACTGTGTTTATATAATAGCCCTCTTAAATACCCAATATTGTTGCTTTGCAAACAATTGGTCATTAAAATTTGATCATTAGAATACTGACTGTAACGGAACAAATTGTGCGTCCTTCATTAAGTATGATCACGTTAGGGTTTACATGGATATTCTGAGAGAGCTAGGATCTATATGTCCCAGTTAATGTCATTAAGGCATATGATTTATTGTACATCATTAACGAGTCCTTATGCAGTAACTCATCATTGTTTTTCACTTTAATCTGGGACATTTCAGAATTCGCTAATGTGTAAAAGATATAGTCAAGTTTTATGAAACGCAACATGAGTGCTTGCCTGAAGTATTACCTACCCTAGTACTGAGGATATTAGAATAACTGAAAATATCTTGAATATGTGAGAATATCTGTTATATAGATTATAATATATTTAGATCTAAATTGAATAGCAAAGTAAATAAATTTTAGTTTACCGGTCGCATTGTTACTTTCCTATCTACTGTTTTTGACTGCTATTTGTTGGTTGTCTGTTAATTTATTTAATTATTAGTTATATTTAAATTATTTATAAATCAGTTTCAATTCTATCTATTATATATTTAATTTATATAAATTATTATTTACTATATACATATAAGCTTTCTGTTATATTGTGTGCTGAATTCTGTATTTTTTCATGATTTTATTGTTATATAGAATTAGTGCTTTTATGTAATTGGCTGTAAGCTGTATAAAAGCATTCAATAAAGAATTTTGAATTTGAATTTTTGAGTATAGCCTATTGGAGTTATCTCTGGGATTCTGAGGGAGGCTAATGTATCAAAATTAGAATTTTGGAGGAAAGCAACATACGCAGGGAAATCGTAAACGAAGAGTGCAAAGAATGTGTCATGAGAACATATTGGTTAAAATCTGAATTGTCATTTTTTATGATTGTTCAAAAAATTGGAAGGATGTTTTTGATTTAAAGCTGGTGATCGCTTAAAATTTTTTAACGACACTTTGACTTTATAAAGTTGTCATATCATGAAGAGGTCTTCATGTAAATAAAATGACTGATACCACTAGTTTGAGGTCGGGATGACTGACTCCTATTTTGTATTACAAGGTGACCAACCCAACAAATATCTGATGGCGTAGCCCAGTCTGATCAGCCTGGTACTAATCCACTGTGTCTGTGTTAATGTGTGGAAGACCCGGGCCTGCTGACCTATGACCTCACACTAACGAAGCGAGGGCAGAACCAACATCTGCCAGCCGCGATGAATTAACGCCTTGCAATTAATATCACTGTACTCGTGTGCGTGTGTGAGTGTGAATGTGGGACACTGTGTCACGTCTCATCCTGCATACAATACTTGCGGCTCAACGTGCTGTGAATTGCGTTGAGTGAGTAGGCGTCGTGAGTTAACACCACCAGATATTTATATGGTGGTTTAGTCTCATATCTTATATAGTTTGATTGTTCAGACAGGTTTATGAGCTGTTACAAATGGGGAAGAAAAGCTGAAATGGAAATATGGCCTAAGGCACACATAAATACTCGAATCTTGCTGATAAAGCTATTTTAATATTCAATTTTGAAAAGTGCTGATTCTTCGTCAAACTTCGAGTGGGTCATCGTTGTAATTTACAAAATTATGCAAATAAATAATACATAATTTTTCAATATATTAACCTGTTCACGGTTAATTTATTAGGTTCCACATTTCGTTGTGACATTAACTTGAGTAATCAAAAAGATCTTATGATAAATCTAATTCAAGTGGATTTTCTAAGTCGGGGCATTTAGAAATATGCCACATATAGCTATTCTAAAGAAATAAATGTAAATAGTTATTACTGTACAGCTACACTACGTTTTTGTAAATAAACTATTTCTTATCATACAACAACTCTTTCTTTTCATAACCAATAAATTTGGCCGAAATGTGCAATGGTTATATTAATAAATATTTATAAATCCAAAAACATTAGAAACAGTACTTTTATTTTAATGTAATTTTAAAAATGCACATTTCATTTTGAGATGTTATTTCTTTTTTTACTGATTTATTTTAAATAGCTACACATCACATAGGTTTTTTTTAAAAAAATTATATTTCGGCTATACAGTCTGAAGACATTTTTAAACATTTAACAACATAAATAGTTTTTTATAATATAAATTAATTAATATATCATATGTTTTTTAAAATATTTAACAGATAATTTGATCAATGAAAATAGTTGATATATACTATATAAATTTTGATAAAAAATTGCTTAGTCACTTATTAATTTTGAATTTTATTTAATACTTCTGATTTAATAATAGGCAGGTATATTGAATTTGTTTAGTTGAATTTATATTGATTATAAACTATATTATTTATATTGTATTATAACTATAATACAATATAAATTGTATTATAGTTATAATACAATATAAATTTTATTATAGTTATAATACAATTTATATTGAAATTGTATAATAACTATTCTTAACTTTCAGATCAAGTTTTGGCGAAAGAGCATAAGGTGCAATGGACAGCATCAAGTATAGTATATAAAGAAAGTAAATGGAAGTAAAGAACAATAAAAGAAGCAGCATGTATGGCTGTAGAAAGCTGCATTTCACAACCTAGTGCCACCTTATGTTCAATATACCTGCCTATTATTAAATCAGAAGTATTAAATAACATTCAAAATTAATAAGTGACTAAACAATTTTTTATCAAAATTTATATAGTATATATTCAACTATTTTCATTGATCAAATCATCTGTTAAATATTTTTAAAAACATATGATCTATTAATTAATTTATATTAAACAAAATTATTTGTTGTTAAATGTTTGAAAATGGCTTCAGACCGTATAGCCGAAATATAACATTAAAAAAACTATGTGATGTGTAGCTATTTAAAATAAATGAGTAATGAACACCATCACAAAAAATACATACCGTCAAGAATTTATTTTTTTTCTAAAGGAGAGGCCAATCTCCTTCTGCTTTAAGTTGAACATTTACGTCATATCAATCGGATGTGCCGAGTATATGATTTTGGCTAGAAGCTTCACGAAATAAAATATATTTAAGAAAGAATCGAAAACGTCAATAAACATTTTTAGATTCAATTGTTATTTATTTTGATATAGGTTTATTGAAGCATTGTCGAATGTTATATCTATACTATCTTCAGGTAAGAGGTTTGTAGAAAATAAACTTTATACATTAATACCATAGACTATGTTAAATATACTTAACTCGTGGTCCAGCAAGACAAACTCATAACATCCACTTGGAACAATGAAATAAAATAGGCCTAAAATTGTCCTCATGTAAAAAATTATGTTATAGTTAAACAGTTTAAATTCCCAAAAATAATAAAAAATCGAACATTTCTCAAAAATTGAAATGACTGACAGAAGAGAACAAAAATTATATTTTTTATTTGTCAAAAGTAGCAACATGGCCCTTTATTAAATTTTATATTGTTGAAGATGTACTATGAGTGAAATTTAAAAAAACGAAGACCTATTATTTTTAACGCAACAAAATATTTAGGCCTATAACTGCAACGAACATATTCCTTACAATCTTACTATTCACAGTAACGGACACAAGTACACTGATCGCTTGTCACAACACACGCTCTGTACATACCACAGGCTAGACTACATAAAATATAACAGTGTAACGGACACAAGTACACTGATCGCTTGTCACAACACACGCTCTGTACATACCACAGGCTAGACTACATAAAATATAACAGTGTAACGGACACAAGTACACTGATCGCTTGTCACAACACACGCTCTGTACATACCACAGGCTAGACTACATAAAATATAACAGGATCGCTTGTCACAACACACGCTCTGTACATACCACAGGCTAGACTACATAAAATATAACAGGATCGCTTGTCACAACACACGCTCTGTACATACCACAGGCTAGACTACATAAAATATAACAGTGTAAATTAGTTTTAATTGAATTATAAATATGAGTTATTTAGAAGCATATATTTATTTATAAGACGCTGATAATCAAAATATGGGTGAACATGGTGTCGCGGCGTACCGCGGATTTAAGTAAATTAAAAAAGGGGCGATGAATTAAAATTCACATGTGAGAAAAACTGAGATTTTTTAAAATTGAAATGTAAAAATATATCCTGACAGTAAAGCAAAATAAAATAACTGAATAAAAGAAATGTAATACTATGCAACGAATCTGTATACTTAGCCTTTGTAAAAGCTAAGTATTGTGGTATCGAATCAGGTGTATGCCCACCGAGCGGGTCGGTGACTTGTCGCCAACAACTGTCGTTCAAGACTACACAAGGGGTTGAGGGTGACCGCCAAAAACCATCCCCACTCTTGTGTCCTCACTTGGCCACAACACATGGCTTTTGAATGATAGTGAATGAACGAATTTAGTGTTTGTCACAAAAAAGCCCGAATACTCCGTCAGTGTTATTAATTTTAATAGTCCATTGACAGTTTGAACAGCCTGTGATTATGAGCTTACCACTTTCAAAATTTATTTGACTCTAAATAGGATCGAACTAAGATCCTTTACCTTATTTACCTTACCTTTGCTATAAAAATTGGCACTAACAAACTTACGATACCGACCAGTTGCATTTTGTAATTTGGGTGCCTTTAAAATTAGTGAAATTTTAGGGAAGTACAAGTAGGGTAAATTTTCAAGCCGTAAGATAAATTCTAAGACTGATATTGGAAAATAATATTAATAAAAAAAAAAAAAAAAATAACTAGAAGGGCTCATAGTATAAACGGAAGAGGTCTCTGGCATCCATGAGTTTTAGGATGGGTCATGAGTTGAGTGATGTAGGTTGGTAGGTGGTTGGTATAGCTCGTATAATAGACGGAAGAGGTCTCTTACAATTTGAGCTTTAAGTGGTTACTTGAGTTGAATGATATAGGTTGGTATGTGGTTGGTATAGTTCGTAGAATATACGGTAGAGGTCTCTGATACGTTGAGCTTTGGATGGTTAGGTGTGCGTTAAACAGACAGGAAATGTCTCTGATCGTTTTAGGTTTTTAGGTTGTTAGTTGAGTTGAGTGATATAGGTGGTTTATACAGTTCATTGAGGAAAGGTCTCTGACGGATGTGAGTTGTAGTGTGGTTAGTAGAATTCAGTGAGAGTTTTGGTTTTATAGACAGGAAAGGTCCCTGAAGGTTTTAGTTTTGAGTGGTTAGTACAATTCAGTGCTATAGTTTGGTAAGTAGTTGATATATTCGTGCAGGAAAGGTCGCTGACAGCCGTGAGTTACATTAGCGGCAAGAAGTTCACACGTTAGGGGTTAAGTAAGTCAGTTCGTTGCGTGTTATCAAACCGTGAAGCTGTTGCTGAAATGGGTTTAACAGCTCAATTAATAACTAAATGTCAGCCACTGCGGATCGATTCTATCCGTTTAGACAAGACCAAAAAGAAATGTCTCACTCCAACCAGCGCTTCGCAATATGTCAAATCTAGTATAATAATGAAAACCGTTCACGCTGGCTGGTCTCGGTGTTTGAGCGATTGCGCCTGGACTTGCTGAATAGCCTCCTTGCTTGCGTCAGGGAGTGGCTCGGACGGGTGTCACTGATTGACGCCCGATAACGTGCATTACTGACTCTTGGGTTAGAGGCTAGTGGGGCAAGGATTGTGAGATGGCATGGCTTCAGTCCGATGCAAGGTTGACACTAAATATCTATATAGGCCAGGAGTTATGTATGTGTTCCTTGTGATTACTTGAGCCATATGGTTTATGTACTCCGCTACTAGTAGGTTCTTCTACTCAGTTTCATACATTTTAATTACTACAGAAGTTATAGTAATGATACCCTAAAATATAAAGTAATAATAACTTAAAGCCTTTAGAGCAATTTCTTGCAGACTTAATATAATATATATTGTAATATGGAGAGAAGATTCGAACTGGATTAAGTCACCGGAATATCTAACCAATCGAGCCACAGAGAAGAAAGAACAGAGGTCACGTCCAATAGTGTGCTGAATGCGTGTTGAGTAAAAAAATCAGGGGTGTCGCAGTCAATTCTCCAATTTGCTGAGCTCTCTCTTCCCCTCCGAACTCTCAAGGATTATTAATTAGTACTTACATAAAGATGTACATAAATTGTAATTCAATTACTGTGGCCATAGTAAAGCGACTTCTCTTTCTTTTTCTCTGTGCCCAATCCAAGCAATAATTCCAGATTAATAAAAATTAGGTGCACAAATATACATTTACAAAAAAGATGTTTGCTGTACCCAAATGCAAGTTTTCAATTAAACCTGCAAGGAAACCTGATGGTACCTCGTGATCAGTTTGACACCAACAACAAAACTATTCACTAGTAAATTATGGACCGATTAACTTAGCATTGGGGATGTGGAATGGTCCACAGATAAACAAACAATAAAGAAAATTATAAAGGTAATACGATATTAAAGATTACTAGATCAAAGTGAAGATATATTCTGTTAGGGTCATTTCATAATGATTTTATAAATTCTGAATATACAGAGCCCTTTCTCCCTCATGTTTGGGGTGGGAGGGGTAGCAGGAAGTCGGGGAAGCGCGAGCCTGTGGCTGCGGAGGCTGGACAAATAATGAACTCTTAATTCACTTTAGACTCTTAACTTACTTTAACGGAATTAACTTTTTTAGTGAAAAACAATTTGGTTTTGAAAAGGGGAAATCAACTGAAGATGCTTTAGCTTTTTTAATCGATGAGATTTACTGTAGTATAAAGACAACATAAAGAAAATACCGGTTTATTTATAGATTTTATAAAAACTTTCGATTTTGTTAGTCATATCATTTTGCAGTCGGGGTAAGAGGCGTGGCGTTAGATTGGTTTCAAACAATCCTCACTGGCCTCAAACAGCAAGTGAGCATGTAGATTGTGGTAGGGGTGCCGAATGGGTAGTGTGTTATCAGCAACCTTATTCCTAATTTTCATTAATGATTTATTGAGGACTGATTTTCATCGACGCGCGAAAGCGCTCGCCAATGATTTAGCTTTCTTGTATTCAAATGAATCCAAACAGATAGTAATGGAACAATTAACATATGACTTAAGGAAATTAAGGAAACGTTGTATTATCAAAAAAATGGAAGTTAATGTTATAAAAATTAAATATGTATATTTTTATTTAAATTTTTTAAATTTTCCTCGTGAAATAAAATATTATAACGTAGATTGTAATGACGAACACTGTCTATGTCCTTGGGATAGACACGAAAAATTAACATGGGATTAGCACATAACTTCACTCCATAATATTGTAAAGTCTGCAATAAGAAAATGTTACCTCCTAAGAAACATGTGCATTGTACAATCCAACCACCATGCGTTGTTTGTATTTTGCCCTTGTTCATTCCAGGTTACAATATGCTGTTCTGAGTTGGGGAGGTTCTCACAAATATCTAATTGATAAATTGAGGGCTCCTCAGAACCATCTTTTACGAATAATTTCAAATAAAAGTATAAGAGTCAGCCCTTTTCCAATTTACGTCAATATAAAAATTCCTCCAATCCAACATATGTTTTCAAAGTTTTGTTTTATATTAGAAGTGGTAATAAAGGCACTGTAGCACCAGAAGTAATCAACAAAGATCTTTTCGACAGCCATTTTAAAATCAGTATTCGAACGATCCATTCAATATTTAGGCCCAGTTGCCAAGTATTTCAACCAGTTTGCCTCTCGATATGAGACGGTCCCAGAACCTGAGTAGATTGTATCAAGCTATTCGAAGTTGGCTTCTTGCAAACAAAAATTTTGTTAAATGTTATCATGGTTTAAATTACTGATTGTTGACTGCTTATTATATATTTAATATTCATATTACATACGCATATATTTATTTAATTGTTTGAATTACTTATTAATATTTAACTATAAGTGTTATTTCATGTAAATATCTATAGTCATAGTTTTGAATGTTATTTTTGAGTTTTAAGTTTTTCATAATGTTTTGTGAATTTTAGTTTTATCATTAGCATATTGGTTGACTACAGGCGATGCAGAGAGCACTGGCTTAAAAAATAATAATAATATGGACTAGACTTGAGATATTAGTATTGTGTTTTTATATTAATAAGATTTTGTACAGTTTGTGTGTAATTAAAATATTTTTGTTTTGTAGCCTGGCCACAAATACCGGAAACAGTGGCCAGAGAATAACCTAAGTTCAAATTTTGTATATATTTTGTAATATATTGAAGGAAATAAAATTATTATTATATATTGTTCATTCTTCTAGTGCCTAGCGAGCGGTTTGTGACATGACGTGCAAGTAGAAGTACAATTACCATTTTAGTATGGAAAGTTTTGAAATTTGAGGATTTTGAAGAGGAGAAGTTGTGCTATACAGTATTATGTTTTATTTTTCATCGTATTAAAATAAAAAAAAAAAATAAAACATATCAAACTAATTTCTTAAAAACAAAATTGCTTATTTGTCGTGCAATTGTGTAATTAAAAATACAGGTTGATCAAGATTAGTGCTATGAGAGCATGTTTTACAAATCTGGGGACAATCGAACAAAGAGTTTCTAAATGGTCAATGTACGAAGAAAACCCATACTGGCACCTTTGCTTTGACGTATTAATAATTATGAACTTGAATTTAATGAAAACACTGTTTGTGAAGAGTTTAATAGCTTATGTAAAGGCAATGCAATCGAAAAAAAATCGAATAAAAAACTTTTGAACAAGTAGTATTGAAGTTGAGAGTTGATATTAGTCACTTAATAATATGTTCAAATTATATAATTTACTAATTATATACAAATTATTAATTATTTAATTATATTAATAAATTATATAATTAAATATATTGGTTTTATTGTAAATTATATAATTTGAACATATTAAATAGTATTGAATTTGAAATTCCATCTGTTATGATGGACAAGATCTTAAATATAATTAATTTTGGCTTGAATATAGACCTAAATTTAATTTGAAACGAACACGTAAAAAATATCTATAAAATAAATTCAGGAATATATGAACTTTATACAATGCATATTTATGTCATATTAAAACGTGGAAAGCAATTTATTATGCATATAATACATATTCACACATTTCTTATGATTTTTGCTTATATGGCACAACTAGTAAACAAAATCTTGATCAAGTCCTTAAATTAACAAAAGAGCCATAAAATTTTTGTACGGACAGTTCATTTACGGTACAATTTTATTCATCAATAAAAACCCAACGGGAATTAATAATAGTTTAGAGATACATAATTATATACAAGAAATAAAATTCACATCTTACTCATACATTTGTACCATATCATAACACATCATAATCTAAATTTGTATACAAAAACAACATAAATGGGACCAACATTTCGAAGATTTTTACCTGAAATTATAGTCAAAGAAAACAACTTAAATAAATTCAAAATAAAATTAAGAAAATACTCAGCTGATGCTGCACCAATACTCATTTGAAGAATTCTACAACATGAAAAGCAATACCCAGCAAAGAAGAATAGAAAATTAAATAAGAAGAAAACAACAATCAACGTAAATATAAGATACACCAAAAAATATATATTGTTATTTGTGTAATATAGAATTAACTGTAAATAAATAAATAATTATGTAGATAGAAAAGAAAGAAAATCACTTATAAACTGTGATAATATTTATCCCTACAGAACTATAAATTCCAATTTTCGAAGAGCCAACAAATTGCCATGGCACAATAAAATGATGCGTGGCGTAAAATTGCACAACATCCTGAAATTGGCTAGTACGCGTGAATATATACGTACGCGTGGCGCGGAACTCTTCCTCGTCCAGACTGCCTGGAACTAATTTTCGACCATTACCGTGACGAGAAGGGCCGCGCGACATCCCTCTGGCCACCGACACCGAACCACTTTCCGCTTAATTACGGACGAGAAACTTCCTTTGATCACTCAGATTTGTCTTCTTCACTTTTTCTGAGTTGCCTTATACATCGCAAATTATATTTCCGAGTTCAATTTTGGCATGCGGAGAAATCGCTGATGAATGAGCGCCGAGGAATGCTTTACGAGGAAAAGTAGATATGGTGGATTCCTCAGGTGGGAATTACTTGGATGATCGCAGATGTGATAATCTTCCATAACACCTACGATTATACTGTTATGACAAAGGATGATAGATTATTTTTAAATTGTTAAGGGTTGTTCAAATGTTTAAGGACTTTTGAAATATTTTTGCAAAATTAACATAACATGATTTATGCAGTTTCTGTAGATAGCTAATCGTCTACAGATATATTTATCACTATGAATTATAGTAGGCCTATTTCTTTACAGACCATTTAGTTACACTTTAGAGCATTCTGAGATGTCCATGTCGGCATTGCCTTGGTTTTGGATGTTGTATATAGAAGATAACTGCCATCAGGTTAGACCAATACTACGTAGTTCGGATTCCAGGTTTTAGGTAGGCCCCGTTGTTGCTGAAACTATTGGGCTGTTAATAAATGGTTATCTCTAGGGAACGGTCAACCTTTCTTGGGAACAATGACTACACTTGTTCATATAACTCGTCAGCCCTATTAACCACTCACCAATATATTGACGATTTATAAATAAAAATAAAAAAATTGGTAAGTTTAGTTAGCTAGATGATGTCCTTACGCACTTCATGTGCCAACCCTATCATTCGGTACACTTGCATTACTTCGGCCTTCGGCATCGTTCTTTAACCAGTGATTACATGTACATTAGTGGATTAACCATAGTATACATACTATTAATGTAACAGAACGAACATGTTAGTATTATTTTATTTTATTAGCATTTTTTCAATTTAATGTTGAACTACTGACAATCTTATGAGAGGAAAGTCTTCTTTCTCCCAAGAGACATTTTATACAATTTAGGAATGGAATTCCAAACAATCCTTTCTAGTGCACCTCCTTAAAGTTGCATTCCCTCAACATTTCAAGTCAATCGGGTGAACAGTTTTTGAAATCTCCCGATGAGTCAATGAGTGTTTTTTCGCTTATATATAGTGTAGATTGAAGATAAATAAAAATTTTCGTGAAATTATTTACCACATTTGTGATTACATTTTATAATATCTTGCACAATTTCTTACAGTTGTTATGAAAAGCGTTAAGTGTTACAACGATAGGAAGGGTGATAATATAAATTGGCAGATACCTAATGGCATAAGGAAACAACTTGCTATAACTCAACAGTAAAACCTGAAAGGACGTTATAACTTGGACTGATTAAGTGGAACACTGTGATTATCGAGCGACCACTAGACGACTTGACCTGAGCCACAATAAGTTTTGTAAAGTTCAGGGCTGAACGAGGACTAAATTCAGTTATGAAAGAGCAATCTAGTTGAGGATTGTTATCTCAACCGAGTCGTTTGATTGGTGATCAATGCTTTATATAAATTAATAATAACGAAACACATAAAGTGAATGATGTAGATAATCTAAATGACTTTCTATAGCACAATACCACATCTAGCCTTGAGTGCTCCGAAGGCTTGGTGGTCGTAGTTCTAATTTATTTTGTTACGTCAAGTAATTATTGTTAATTACACATGTTTAATGACAACGGGTTAACAAGACATTTCTCTGTTGGTGGAGTGTTATTACTCTTGACCTCAGTGTAACCTGCTTAATACCTTAATAATATGTCTCACTCTTTGAAAGATTACAATTTTGGAACGCTCAAGGAATAACCTTCGACCCAAGGTCCACCAACATGGAAACATATGAAACGGGTATTCCTAATTTTGTTGTGTGTCTGTAACAAAATCGATAATGGAAGATAAACATTTAGGATATTATGGACTTTTGTGAAGGCTTTTCCGACTTCATCTCAGGGTAAACGAATTTGAAATGTCACTATAAGATATTCTTCACTGATGTTAGAAACACTCTAAACTATTAATAAAGAAATTTAATAAGAATTGCTGTATATATATTATTATCTAGTAATTATTTGTAGAATGTGTTCCCGTGTGACATCAAATAATAAAATGGATTAAAATAAATTAAATAAACAAGTTCATGTGACATATTATCCAATAAAGTAAAATAAATAACATCTTCCACAATCTAGTGTCAGGTTTCAAACTACGAAAAGTAATCAAGAACATATGAGACGTTTTTGATGAATACCAAATTTAAATATATTAGCTGTCCCAAAAATATTTATGGTGTGATATGTTTTTCAATTTGTTGGAATAATTTGAAGGATTGGACATGGGAGATACTAAAGGATCGGAATCTAGAATTCCGAAGTAACTTATAAGGCAAAACGCTACTACAATCGATTCTATCGTGATTAACAGCCATACAAATAAAAAGCAGCATTAGTGTAGCGTAAAAAGCAGTGTGGTTTGAAAAATATTTGGTTATTTCTTTTACCTTCGCTATGTCATTTGGATATCTGACATAGACTGAACTGTAATGACATTTTTGTTTGTTTGTTGTCATTATATTATTTTTACTTTTTTTCTATCTTGTTGATACTTATTAAATTATTCGGTTGTTTTGCAAGTATACTTAGTTCAAAATAAACAAAATTAAAGGAGAGAAAAGAATCAGGGATATCTTTATCGCTTTCTAAAACGAATTCCACATAATAAACTGTCAAAATACATACGATTTTCATACACTGATAATAATTACGAAATGTGTTATACTGTTTTACAACAAATAATGTAAAACTTAAAATTAGGACCATCCTTCACATAACATAAATAGAAAGATATCACTCCTAAATGATTAATCAAAACATGATCACTGTAAAACAAATTTCAAAAAGTAGTTCTTTAATGTACTTAAAAAATTATTAAAAATGTCATACAATGCCTTTTCAACTTAAAAGTCAGACATTTTTCAAAATACTTCATATGGTATATGTACAGTTTGCATTATTTTCCGTGAACAAATAAAAAATGGTTCAGCCTAAATGATTATTGTTCTTTACTAAGGAGAATTTTTTTATTTTTTTTTATCTGATGGGTGACTTACGAATATATAGAAAAAAACTCGTTCGTTTATATATTTTTATTTTTAGTTCCATGTGACATAAGATCAACATTTCAAAATATTTAACCAAAAAGGCAAGGCGTAGGTAAGCAAGAGAAGCGTGATGTAAATTATATGAATCAATTTCAACTGTTGTTAGTCTAAATGAACTAAATTTGATTTTATGTCAGGTTAAACGAACTATTTTGAAGAGACAGATTAAAAATTGAAATACTTTTTACAGTATTTAGTAAGACAGCAACAGCTTTTGGTACATCGAATTGATATTGAGATCTTTTAAAGCATAAATATGTTTTTTCATCACATATGATCGATTGTTAGTTATATATTTATTCGAAATCGTCCTATAATCGTTGTGTGTAAAATAATTGAATTGAAAAGCTCCACTTTTAACATTGGTTTTTATTTTTTTGTTTTATTTTTATTTATTTATTTAATTGCATAGTGCAAAACATTATTAAATATTTTGGAAAGTATCATAAACATAATTCATTTTCGTGAAGCTTTTTCAGCCAATCTTCCCTGAAGTTACGCCCCAAAGTAAGAAAGGGTGGATCTCAATCTGTTGGTCAGAGGGCCGGAAGTGGCGCCCCAGGCCAGTGATATCATCTGACTTCCACTTTCTCCGCGGTCCACTTTTCTCAAGGCTGAGGTTGTTTCTGCTTGTTTTTGCTCCGGATGAGTTTCAACGGTCCATAGCATAATCGCACTAGAGACCTCACCTCTTCTCAATTAAATAGATATTACCTCGCATTATCTTCTTACGCAAGGACTAATAGGCGCCCGCTTACCTTTTTGCGGAGGGGGACAAGAATGATAAACCAGTGGTCCAGCCGGCGCTGATGTCTGACAGCCAGGTGTGGTGGCCCCCGCATACATATACGGAGCTAATTTGGAAACTGCCTGAGATATCTGGTCGATATTGAAGTACCCGATTGCATTATACTGTAATGAGAAGTTTTGGGAACTGTTGAGGACAGTGATTGAAGTGCATTACGACCTTTTTAACCGATTATATAGTCGATTTCTGGAGGGCTTGCGAAACTGTGTTTGCTTATCGGCCAATTCTAGCAGTCAATTGATGTGGTTTTAAAAGAATTTCGATATTTTCGCTAAGCACCCGTTTGCAAATTGGTGCAGGTACTTCGTTTCACAATGAACATTTCAAAAAGAATATTAATTCGATTTGCTCACTGCATTATATTATCTGTTTATTATTTACAGTTACTGTTGATAATTGACATTAAACACGACTGACTAACCCCTTTCAGATATGAGTATACAACATTGAGGTATATTTTACGATGAACTGACGGCCTCTAAATACAGGACTGACTGTTTTTTATTTAGTGAACTGAGAAAAATGTTTAGATAGTTTACAAACTCCCAAAACAAAAACGAGTGCTCTGGTCCTTTACTCCTAAGCGACTTGTATTTTTATCATAGCTTTAGAATTCTCTAAGAATCAATTTTATTTACTATTAATATATTACATTGTAATTACCTACTAAATTAACGTACGATTAATTACTTATATTTTCAGGTCATGAATTACAACAATGTTATATCTAGGGTGGTAAGTGACAACAATATACAGTTTCAAACAATTAATTCTCTTGTAGTAGACCGACCAATGTTAAAGTGTCATGGCGTTGATCTTCATACAAAACAAATATTATAATTTTTCTCTATACTTTATCAATTTCTATATTCACTTGAACAATTGCTTCAGTATTAATTAATTTTACAACCAGAACAGAGAATGAAAGCTGCTCATATATAAGCTAATGTATATAGAGTGTTCCAAATTTCCGGGGACGGTATTTTTTTTTTAATCATTACACATCAAGCAATAACACTTTACAAATATATACAATACCTAAAAATCTACATTATAAAGCAAATATAAATTTTTTCCATCATATTGGGGATGGTCCACAAGGAGTTAGAAAGAATCTTAAAAGTAAGCATAGGTATCGACTGCATTATGCATACCATTTTAAAGGTATTAATTAGTAGACCATCGTGCCGTAAATTATATCTGAAAAGGTTAATTCTAAACAAAATGGTGGTACTATAAAATTTCAATACTGATCTTTCGTGCATGTTCAAGCTTGGCTTAAGTTTATGGTAACCATATTAGAAGAAGTTACAAAACTTCATACATGATTACTGTACACAAACACCTACTTTAAGATGTATTCAGTGCCCAGCTATTCTTCTAAGGGAACAGTCCACGAGGGGTCAGTAGAACAGTTTCAACGTCATTTCTACTAGACGCAGTAACGCGTCTAGTAGAAATGATAGTAGATAGAATTGAAGGTCGAAGAGAGACACTCAGTGTTTTCCTTGTCTTGTCAAAAGCCTTTGACTGTGTTAATCATTGTCTGCTTCTTTACAAACTTGAACATTACGGGATACGAGGAGTGCCTCTCAAATGGCTTGAATCGTATCTCAGTAATAGAACACAATTCGTTGGAATTTCTGAAACCCGGTCGGGAGAGGAGTGGCTAAATTATGGGGTCCCACAAGGCTCTATACTTAGTCCGCTGCTCTTCTTGACCTACGTCAACGATGTTGCCTCATCCGCACAACAAGGACAAACTGTCCAATATGCAGATGACACGACACTCTGCATGAACGCAAAAACAATCCAAGAGCTCGAAAAGGTGACCTTTTTGGAGCTCAACAGCGCAATCCAACATTTCAATAATCTCAACCTCAAAACCAACCCAACAAAATCAAACTTCATCAAATTTGGTTTGCGTCAAAAAGACTCAGAGATACCTACAGTCATGCTGGATGAAACTGAGATCGAAGAGGTCTACTCAGCCAAATTCCTAGGAATATACCTAGATCAAGGATTGACTTGGGATTGCCAAGTAGACCACGTTTGCTCAAAACTGTCCTCAGGAATTTATGTTTTGAGAAAACTGTCAGAGTATTGCCCAACTCAGGTACTGATGATGGCGTACTACGGAGTAATTTACCCACATCTCTCATACGGACTGGCGGTGTGAGGAGGTTGCTCCAACGCGAACCTCTCAAGAATTTTTGTTCTTCAAAAAAGAGCGGTTCGAATAATCGCAAAACTTAGGCAGAGAGAGTCATGCAGAGCAGCATTCAAAAACCAGAACTTGTTAACATTACCCTGCCTCTACATTCTTGAAACATGTCTCTTTTTTAAATCAAAATGCGAGTCCATAAGAGGTTGCGACATACACTCTTATGAGACTAGAGGCAGGGGTAACTACCGAACTGGGAAACACAGGACGGTAGCTTACGAACGATTGCCCGCACAGGCAGGTGTTCAATTTGTCAACAAGCTGCCAAATTCAATCAAATGTGCTCCTACGCTGAAGGCGTTCAAATCTTGTCTGAAGCAAGTGTTGATTGCAGAGGCATTCTACAGTTCGGACGAGTTTTTGGCACATAACTGGGAGATCTAGTAAAATTGCAAGAGTAGGCTGGCTGAGTGGGAACAATTTTTTTCTTTTTTTGAAAGAATGGGTGTGTGAATGCATGCTTATTGTATGTATGAATGTGGATCTGGATGTAAGCGTGGATGAATAATTTTAGCTTAGTTTAAATATTTCATAGTAATGACGATTGCGATGCATTATACAAATGTAAAAATATGCAATAAAATATTTATTTATTTATAACGTAAGCATAGGTTGATACGCACATTATTGTAAAGGACTAGTCAAGCAAAGAAGAATGCCGCAAATTGCACTTCAGAAGCTTTATCCGTTTCAAAAATGGTGGTGGTTCAAAGATTTAACCGTCACCATTTTGTAATGGATAAAGCTTTTGAAGTTTAGTTAGTGGTATAATTCTTTTGTGGCATAATTAAAATGGTAAAATGGTATGCATATAGATCAGTAGTGAATATATAGGGGTTTGAGGCTCACTTTTCTGGCCTCTGATTTGTCGAGAGTGGTCACGTGACCGGATCAAAGATGTCGACCAGAAGTGGATCCAAGATGGCCGCCGCAAACGGAATCAGTGGTACAAACCCCCCCTCCCCCAAAATTTCCCTCAAATTTCCAAATTTCCCTCAAATTTCCCACACTTTTCCCACAATTTCCTCAAATTTACCACACTTTTTCGGAAACGGATCCAAGATGGTGGCTGGAACCGAAAGCAGTGGTACAAACCCCCTGTGGGATTTTTCCTTCCAAATATCCCTCCAAATTCCCACATAATACTATATAAAATGCACTTTTTCAAGATGGCGGCATTTCCCTTGTTATACTATATAAAATACACTCCTAACCTTTTCCCCGTTATACTATATAATATATAAAAAGATGGGGGTCTTTCATATATGTACTATAATAAATACACTTTTAAACTTCGATTATTACCGTCGATCGTACGCGTCATCTGCTGGTCCGGCGCGCATGCGCGTTGTTACTCTACTCATATATACACTATAACAAATGCAATACTTCATATATACACTATAACAAACGTAATATTTCATATATACACTATAACAAATGCATTATGGCTGACGCGATCGCAGTGCACCTGGTGGCAATGCCGTGCTTTCGACCTGATCGCAGCGCCCCAAGCAGCAATGCCGTGCTCTCGACCCAATCGCAGCGCACCTAGCGACCACACCGGTGCGCGGGTGGTGCATGCGCAGGGACTTGCTACTCTGTGGCAATATGCACTATAACAAATGCTTTTTTTCATACATACATTATAACAAATGTCACAGCGCACCTAGCGGCAATACTAAGCGCATCCTTTCGGAAACATGCCGCCTTCGGAAGGGAAGTCCGTGGTGGTAATTCCCCTACCCAAATTTCCCTCAAATTCCCTCGTTATACTATATAAAATACACTTTTTTAAAGATGGTGACCTTTCCCGTATTATACTATACAAAATGTACTCCTAACCTAACCTTTCCTCCGTTATACTATATAAAATGCAAAAAGATGGCGGTCTTTTATACATGTACTATATAAAATGCTTTCGTGTACTTCCGGCGACTGCCGGCTACCTACATACGCTCTTAGCTTACAATGCACCCGTCGGCTACTAGTCTGGCGCGCATGAGCACCCAAATGCTACGCTCTGATTGGTTGCCTCCCTCCCCAATTTACAAGTAATATTTCTCACACGTACTGTTAGCCTACTTATTCAAATTAATTTTTATTTAATTTTTCTCAATTTTTTAATAAATACACTGTTAACATGCGCTCTTACCTTCGGGTACTCATCTACGACTTCCTTTAACATACACCGTTACCCCCCATATACTTCTCTATCTAATCACGGTTGGGTACATACTTAACACTCTAGGCAACCTACAATACACGCTTTATTTAAAAATTAAGGGGCAGCTATTATTTATATTAATTATTTACTTATTTTTTATTTTTATTTAATACACTGTTAACTTAAGTATCCTTCTACACCCTCCCATCTACTTCCGCTTAACTTCGTATGGATACCTTCGTATCAAACACACCCGGCATCCTCTAAACTTAATACGCAAGCTTAACTTAACTTCGTACGCTCTTACCCTAGAGCCCTCATGCCTTGAAATCTTCGGACTATCCAATCTAAATTACTTTAACTGTACTTACAAAGTCTACTGGTGTACGGGCTTAATCACATCCGCTTCCGTTACTACAAGCTTCACATTTTTCTTCATTAACTATCAACTAACAATTTCCTATTTTCGGCTACCTTTGCGTGCGTGTACATGTTACCTAAGTTACATTACTTACTTTCAGTCACTTTTATTATCAATTCTGTAGACTCAAATACCTCACTTCCTATCCAGAACACATCAGTCACATAGTAAATACACACTAGCACACCTAGCCTCACTTCCTTTCCTCAAAACATTCCTTCCTTTGTACTAAAGCGACACTCAAGGACTAATTCACTACCATTTCACAATCTGTATCTCACTGCCTCTGCTCGGTGCACTGACAGTCCAATAGTTCTCGCACACTTTTCTTATCGAAACCACTTCCATTACCATAAGCATTGTTTTACATCTCATGTCTTTTATTTGCACAATGTCTTTTAAATCTCAAGAGTTTGTAACAGGTCCACCAAATTGATAGGCAAATTAATTAGTTTAGATAAATAATAAATTATTATATAGAAGGAAAGAAATATATTTAATTAAAATAAAAAGAAGTTTTAAATCATATTAGAGAATTGTCATGTGAAAAATAACTGTGGGACAGACGAGAGGTTCCAGCAATAAACCACTGTAAACAAATCCTTTGTTCAACTCAGGATGGGTGGGACGAGTTCCAAGAATTACTAGGAGACATGTGTCGACTAGTCTGGGTGGCACCAGATAACAATAACATTCCCGGTTGCAGTCGACAACGAAACCGATACACCAAGAAAACGGAAAACGGTGTTCATACGGAACTAGAACTGTCAACTCCCGCCAAGTCTACCCCACTCCAGGACACAAAGAGAAAATACGTACAAACTACGTTTAAGTCACAACGAATCAGGGCACGAGTTTTGACAGGGACCAATCAGAAGGGACATGTAGTTCCAGAAATATCCGTTGGTGGTAGCACAGGACAGGCATTAATCAAACGATGCAAACGGAAATGGTGACAAGTCTCTAACCAAAACCACTCGTAATACCGGAAGAAAAAAGAGGGGAGAAGTCAAGCCCAACGGTAATAATACGTTCCTCACCCCAGTCCATCTCTGATCAGCAAACCGCAAACATATTCACGGGTTCGGCCCTTATAAACCGCGTGGGCATAACAAAGTTTTAAATTGTTAGATGATGTTATAATTGAACAATCGGATAATGTAGCGGGTATACGCGATACAAAAGTTATCTCCCAGAACGTCACTGTGTCCAGATAAGTTTATGTATAATTAATATAGTAAAACTTAGAACAATAAAAATTTCAATAAATGTTATAAAGCAGAATTTTTCATTTGTTATTGTCAATCTTGGAGAAATTTGAGTAAAATATTATTTTTTGTTTTACAAATGTAATAAAAGCAATTTTGTAATGTAACTTTTGTTTTAATGTACTACTTAGCTCCACCGACTTACCTATTTTACACGACCCTGAGAGAAAGAACATGCATTTAAAATTAAAGAAAAGCAATTAAATAAATATTTAAATTAAAACAAATTATAGAAATATAATTAATGTAAAATCACAAAGAGGTGAACGTCACAGAATGGAGCAACAACGTGAGGTTTTGTTGTTGCAGATTTAATTGCTAATATAAGTTGTTGAAAATTTATTTAATTGTTACAAGATCTATAAGAGAATGCTACAGAATGGCCCCCAACAGCGTGGAGCTAGGTAGTACAGATATTGAATTTTGTAAAATAAATTAAAATCTAATATTTGAATCAAAGAATACATAAATGAAAAAAGGCTAGGCTAGACTAGACTATATGATAAGAATAATGAATTAAAAATATTTAATATAGGCCTATCTGATTTAAACTCAAAATTTAAGAAAAAGAAATATAATAACTTTATACTTTGTACTTTATTAAAATTTGCAAATAACAATGGCAAACATGCACATTGTGGAGGACACGCAGGTGGACTCAGATGACTCTGATGTGTCTTTGAGCATCATAAGAGAGTCTAATTCAAATAAAAATAAAGATAAATCTGATGAAGTTAGGCCAGATTTAAATAAAGAAGACACACTGTCCAATATTATGGACATATTATTAAAAATAAATGCTAAACATGATAATCTAGTAAAGATAAATAAGGAAACTAATACTAAATTAGAGGAAAATAATAAGAGACTAGATGCAGTAGAGGCTAAACTAGAAACTAAATTTGATAAAATCAGCCTCAGACTAGACCAAAATGAAGTTAAGATTAATGAAATAAACATTAACCTAGAAACTAAACTTAATGAAATAAAAGATGAGTTTAGAAGAGATGTAAATCAGTTTGAAAGCAAGCTAGATAAACAGACAGAAGAAGTAACAGTAGATGTTAATAAAGTTAGTGAGATAAAGGAGGTTAATGTTGTGAATGAAGTAGAGAACAAAGATAGGCAAGAACCTATCAAAGTAAATAATGATAAGGACAGCCTATTGTCCAATAAAATAGAGTTGCTATTAGGAGTAAATAATGACATAATTACCAAACTGGAGCAGATTGAGGTTAAGCTAGGAGGAACAGGTAGTAAGATGAAAGAGATGAATAATAATAAGATGAACTTAAATGAGGAGGAAACTAATGTGAGGTTAGATTTGCTGGTAAACATAACCAATAAAGTAAACTCTAAACTTGATGAAATAAATGTAAGGTTAGATGGAAAAAGTGTTGATATAAAAGAAGTAAATAGTGATGTAGTAGGTCTGGACAATGAATCTAATGTGAAAATAAATAAACACATAAAAGAAGTTGATGATAGGATAGGGAGTAATAAAGACAACTTTGTCAATGAAACTAAAAGAGTAAATGTAGACTTTGTTGAGTATGAGCTAGATGAATACTTAGAAGCAAATGCAGCACTAAATGAGATAGGTCATGAACTAAATAACCAAACCAGCAGGCCTAAAATAAATGATGAAAGAGAAAACCAGATAGGGTATCTAAACTCAGTGTTAGATAATAAAGTGGAACAAATAAACAAAACCCTAGCACTCAGTAACTTTAACTTTGAAAGTATAGTAGATGACTTCAGATGTCAAGAAAATAAAAAACTAAAAATGATCAGAAGTAGGATTGAGGAGCTAAATGAGTTCTTTGAATTTGAGATGGAGATCATAAATAAATATTGGGGTCTAAACAAGCAGAAAGAAGTTGAAAATAATATGATGGGGGGTGAAAACTTTGATGTAGACATGGAAGATTTTGTAAACTATGTGATGAGGTATTATAATATCTCATGTTTCTCAAACTTTAAGTATAAAAAGAAAAAAGTTAAACCAGTGTTCTCGGATAACTACATTTGCTCAGAAAACTAAACTATAAACTCAGCTGTTCAATAAAATATGTCTAAAAAATGTTGAAGCAATAAATAAATAGTAATTGAAACAATATAACTTTAATGATAGGGGGGTTGTATAAAAATAAATAAAGAAAATGTAGAACTGATATTTAAGTAAAAGAATGTTTAAATAGGTCATTTAATAATAAACAAATAATAGGCCTAGTTGAAGAATTGTAATATTGACAGGAGGGTGAATTTGTGATTGAATAGGAAATTTAAATATAACATTGAAATAATATGACATTCATGTGAAACTAAGATGATAAATAAATATGATTAATAGTAAAAAGTAACTATTAAAAGAAAACAGATTCATAGATGCCATAATAATAAATATATGGTAGGCCTAATTAAAAAATTTGTGAAAAATAATAATAACCAGAGAGTTGTTATTGAATATGAAAAATATTAAATGATTTAAATGAAACTTTGATAATAATATGTGTTAAATGAATATAACACTAATAATAAAATGATTTTTAGGTGAGAATAAGATAGTTTGAGGAGATGTTTTGTAGTAGCTTGTTTCATAATCCATGAATGTTTATATTGAATATTTTAAAATAATAACATGATAAATGAATAAAACTAGAAAGAAGTATGGAGACTTACTCAAATATATTGTTGTTATAACCCATGTATGCTTATAATAAAAATAATGCAATGACTAGGTTCACATAAAATGAAATAGGTGAGATAGACCTATCTTGTAAAACTTTGTATGATAACTAATTAATGCTAAACAATGTTCTAAGGACTTGTCAATGTTTATGCTAAAAATAATTCAAATAATAATATGATATGACTCAAAGAAATGTTAAATCATGATGAAGTAAATAAAGTATAATGTAATACTTTGCTTTTATAAGTCTTGTATGTTGACATTGAATATAATCCAAATACACACATTGTGTATACGCTGTTAAAATAATGAAAGGAGAATTTCTTTTACAATACTATGTTATTGTAACTTGTTTATACTTATATTGAAATGACTAAATGAATATAAAACAAATGATAACAGGAAATTGATGTGATACCAAGCTAATTTAGGGAGATTGTTTAAACTACCCTGTTAATATAACTTGTTTATGTCCATATTTTGAATACAACATTGGTAGAATGTGCCATGTATGTTAGACTGAAATACATCAAACTTTTAAAAACACTTTGTATTTACAAATTGTTTTGTTTATAATGAAAACTACTCAGACAACAAGATGATATGATTCCAGGATGTATTTAACTAATGTAATGAAAGGAGATTTTTGAAAGGTATTTTATTGTAATAACTTGTTTCTGTTTATATTGAAAATAATCAGATGAATATAATTCTGATAATGAATGTAATTTTTGATGGTAAATTTTAGTACGGCAAGTGATACTAAGAACAGTGATAAGAATCACAATTTAATGAATAAAGTGTAACTGCAATGTTTGTTGATAAATTATTATGACTTTTTCACTTGTCAATGATGCAAGTCAGGAAAGATAAAAGATGATTAAATATGAGTTTGTTTAAAATGTTTTATAAATAATTTTTCAATCAATTTAGTTGCTTATGGAATTGAAAACATTGTAATAATTAGCAGTCAGTAATTAGATTGTGCTTTATATATTTTATAATAGAAAAGTAATTAAAGTAATAGGTTCAGGTAGAATGACATTGCCATGAAAATAATTGATACTGTGTGGACACTGGGAACAATAGTGAAACAACCATCAGGTATAATGATATTGCAGCAAAACCAGTGACAACAAGGGACATTTTGGAAAAGTGGACATGTATGGACACAAATAGCAGTGTGGTGCCACCGATGGGTGCTCGGAGGACCGACCTATTCCCGAGAGCCATGGTGTTGCGGAGCAGCCGACCCAGTGACATACCGAGTGACTCATCCCATTGGCATGGCCCTGTCAACTGTCTGCATCCAGGCACACTAGTCCTTCAAGACCAACAACTTGATAGTGCAGCCATTGTGGACACATGAGTCAACCTTTGTGTCATCTATCTTTATGTGACTTTCACAACCCACGGGTGTAAAACAGACATAGTTGGTGTTTGATTGTACATTCATTACAATCTTTTTAATCTACAAGACTCTTAGTTTTGTGAACCGGCCATTATCAGAACTTAACTCTGGTTTTTCAATATTTTAAATTTAAAACGAAAACAAGTGCGAACTAGTGTAAAACTTTACACTTGGACCGCATCCAGTTTTATAAAAGTGAGTGACTGTTTTTAAGCTTTTGTCATAATAAGCAATAACTTCTGAAGAAAACCAATACTCTACAAGAACAATTACAATGTTCCAGAACCCTGGCCCATAATTGAACACTAGGGTGTTGTAAATGAACTATCCCAAAGTACGTGCAGTGACATCAGACCCACTGGCGCAGCTACAACCCGTCACCAGACCAAAGTACGTGCAGTGACATCGGACCCCACTGGCGTAGCAACAATTTGGCAATATGTTTCAAACTAATAAATAATAAAAAATAAATATGCAAATATGTATGGAATAAATAATAGCAATAAATAAATAACATATAATAAATAAATAACAAAACCTAAGTATAAACAATTTGAAAATGATGAAATTTTAATAATAAAAAAATGACAATGGTGTTTATTGATAAATTTTTTATATTATTCAATAATATGTGAAATATAAATATTAATTCAAATAATAATTTTATTACTAAAAGGAATTACAATAATTTTTATAATAAACTATAAAGTAACAAATAATAATAATAACTTGCATCAATGACAAAGAACTATGTAATGCATCTGTTGATTAGTAAACAATGTATAATACAAACTATTCTTGTACTAAAATAGGAGTTGATAACTTATTGTTGTTAATCAATACTTGTATATAATTTGATGATATGTGTACCATATACTTCTGATAAAGGTATCGTTTTGTTTGATAACTTTGATTAAGGACTGATAAATTTCATTCCAAATAAATAATAAGTATAATCTGATGACTTATTATGTAAATGAGTTGGTAATTAATGATGTACAACTTTAAGAATTAATCATTAGTTGAATAATAAATAATATGTAAAAGTTTTAAGGGATCTTTGATTTATTGATCAAGGATAAATGTTAAGATTTAACCAGGGATTGATGATATGTATTATAATATAATGACTTATTGATGATTGAAAATGTATTTGGAAAATTGTTTGTGATTAATGGCTGACTTGATAATGTAAAGATTTGTTTTAGAGGTAATGATTTATTTGAGAATGTTGTGGATTGTGTGGTGATTAAGAATTTATTAGAAAACTTAAAGAAGGATTAAGGTTTGAATAAGGTTACAGAATTAAAAGAAGGTTTTAAGGGTTGAATACGGATAATTGTACTTAAAGAAGGATTAAGGTTTGAATAAGGTTACAGAATTAAAAGAAGGTTTTAAGGTTTGAAAATGGATAATTGTACTTAAAAGAAGGTTTTAAGGTTTGATAACGGATACTTGTATTAAAAGAAGGTTTTAAGGGTTGAATACGGATAATTGTACTTAAAGAAGGATTAAGGTTTGAATAAGGTTACAGAATTAAAAGAAGGTTTTAAGGTTTGAAAATGGATAATTGTACTTAAAGAAGGATTAAGGTTTGAATAAGGTTACAGAATTAAAAGAAGGTTTTAAGGTTTGAGGATAATTGTACTTAAAAGAAGGTTTTAAGGTTTGATAACGGATACTTGTGTTTAAAGAAGGTTTTAAGGGTTGAATACGGATAATTGTACTTAAAGAAGGATTAAGGGGTGAAATAAGATTTTAGTATTTAAAGAAGGGTAAATGGATTGATAACAAGCTACGGAATTTAAAGATGGTTTAAAGAGATGAGAATTTATCTGAGGGATTTAATAGGGTGTTGATAAAATAAATGATTGATGAATTGTTGAGCCAATGAATGATGGTCACTACAACAAGTGGTGATTTAGATGAAAAGCAGGTATAAAGAGTAGTCAGATGATTCTGATCATGATGTTTGAAAATAATAATTACAAACAAATATAAGGATTAATCTAATTTTTGAATAATGAATTAATGATTGCTGATTTGTATTATATTGATATTGATACATAACCTACATATTAGGATTAATAGTTTCATGCTACAAATCATGGTTGGTAATTGGAAACTTGTATAATTCTAAATGATGCATAATAATTAATTAATGATATGGAATTTGTAAAGTACTACTTTGGACTTGTGAAATTTTGATTTGTAGATCATTGTTTTTGATTCATGAATATATGTAGATGAGTGAATATTTCATTGTTAATTTATAATTGTTGAATCTTACTAACGATTTAAATAATTTGTTAATAAATACTGATTATTTAGTATTCAAAAGTGAATTATAATTTGGTGAATTATTAAATTTAACAAACATGTGTATTTGATTTAAGAATGTATTGATATTTAAGGTATGAATTTCAAAGTGTAATGTATGATTTTTGTTTGACAAATTTTAGTTTATGATTGATGAATTTTTAGTTGACAACTTGTAATGATTAGATATATACTAATTTTTGTTAACAATTATATATGATGAAATACTGTTAGAACTTTAATTCATAAATTGTTGAATTGTTAATTAACAATTTTAATTTATTGAAATGTTGTCGAATGACTGTAAATTTTAAATAATTGACTTTTAATTGATAACTTGGTAACTTGTTAAATGGTAATTCATTGATTTGTATAGATAATGTAAATAAATTTGTTGAATAAGAATGTTCATTTTAGACTCAATTTCTTACATGAAATTTAATATGTAATTTGATATTGAGTTGTATGATAGCTGATAGTTTCAATTTCTTTTTAGATATAAGCAAATAATGTAAAACTAAAACTTATCTGAAGAACAACCAACAATTTGGCGAATCGTGTTTAAAATCAAGATTTTTTGACTCGCGTTACTCACACATCGCAAAAAATCGGGGGGGTACTGTAACAGGTCCACCAAATTGATAGGCAAATTAATTAGTTTAGATAAATAATAAATTATTATATAGAAGGAAAGAAATATATTTAATTAAAATAAAAAGAAGTTTTAAATCATATTAGAGAATTGTCATGTGAAAAATAACTGTGGGACAGACGAGAGGTTCCAGCAATAAACCACTGTAAACAAATCCTTTGTTCAACTCAGGATGGGTGGGACGAGTTCCAAGAATTACTAGGAGACATGTGTCGACTAGTCTGGGTGGCACCAGATAACAATAACATTCCCGGTTGCAGTCGACAACGAAACCGATACACCAAGAAAACGGAAAACGGTGTTCATACGGAACTAGAACTGTCAACTCCCGCCAAGTCTACCCCACTCCAGGACACAAAGAGAAAATACGTACAAACTACGTTTAAGTCACAACGAATCAGGGCACGAGTTTTGACAGGGACCAATCAGAAGGGACATGTAGTTCCAGAAATATCCGTTGGTGGTAGCACAGGACAGGCATTAATCAAACGATGCAAACGGAAATGGTGACAAGTCTCTAACCAAAACCACTCGTAATACCGGAAGAAAAAAGAGGGGAGAAGTCAAGCCCAACGGTAATAATACGTTCCTCACCCCAGTCCATCTCTGATCAGCAAACCGCAAACATATTCACGGGTTCGGCCCTTATAAACCGCGTGGGCATAACAAAGTTTTAAATTGTTAGATGATGTTATAATTGAACAATCGGATAATGTAGCGGGTATACGCGATACAAAAGTTATCTCCCAGAACGTCACTGTGTCCAGATAAGTTTATGTATAATTAATATAGTAAAACTTAGAACAATAAAAATTTCAATAAATGTTATAAAGCAGAATTTTTCATTTGTTATTGTCAATCTTGGAGAAATTTGAGTAAAATATTATTTTTTGTTTTACAAATGTAATAAAAGCAATTTTGTAATGTAACTTTTGTTTTAATGTACTACTTAGCTCCACCGACTTACCTATTTTACACGACCCTGAGAGAAAGAACATGCATTTAAAATTAAAGAAAAGCAATTAAATAAATATTTAAATTAAAACAAATTATAGAAATATAATTAATGTAAAATCACAAAGAGGTGAACGTCACAGAATGGAGCAACAACGTGAGGTTTTGTTGTTGCAGATTTAATTGCTAATATAAGTTGTTGAAAATTTATTTAATTGTTACAAGATCTATAAGAGAATGCTACAAGTTGTATAGTATCGAACACTTAATTAACATTGTATATGATTCCTTCTGAACATTTATTAAAACAGTACTACACGGGTTGACGTAATCGGAGATTCAAGTCTGGACAAGTGCATGACTCATACAGCGGCTGCGAAACTCGGGTATAGGGCTCCAGGCGTCAGACTGGTTTTCATGTCTGGACAGACCCGTCACCCAAATGCTACGTTCTGATTGATTGGTTGCCTCCCTACTTAACCGACAAACACACTCTATCTGTCTCACTCTTGCTCTTGAGGTCGTACTGATCAGACGTGTGTTCACTTTGCTCCTACTCGATAATAAATACAAATATTCTCATCATAAATACTTTATTACTGTAATTTATATTTTGGTCACCGTTCTCTGTACGGTATTTCGAAAGTCATATACTGAGAGTAAGTTTCGTATACAGTATCAATATTTTGACCTTTGTTCTATGTGCGGTATTTTGAATTTGTTTCAATATTATCAAAGATGGAATTCTTTTCCATATACGATAACCTAGTAAGCATTTCCCGTCGGTTCAATACCACAGGAACCAACCTCCTATGTTCTGACTCAACATAAAACAAAATTATGTCTGAAATAAATAACTGAAAAAAATACGAGAAAAAGTTAGGTTTAAAAACAATGAACATAGAAAAAGTTAGGTTTAAAAATATTGAACACAGAAAGAGTTAGGTTAGCAAACATCCGAAAAGATCAGTTAAAATTACCAAACTCAAAAAATTTTGACTTTTGTTTATTTTAACAACTTTTCGGAAAAGTAAGGATAGCAATCAACCTTTCGATTGTTTGCTGGACTTACTTTTCTGATGTTTGCTAACCTAACTTTTTCTATGTTCATTGTTTTTAAACCTATTTTTTTCTAGTATTTTTTTAGTTGTATAGCAGAATTTCTATTAAACTACTAGCTGATTCTTATTTTCTATGTTTAGTTTGGATGTGTTCCACCAACGGCTCTCATATTTCTAGAGAAAACAGAATTTTACGAAACATTTTAGGTCTTTAGCTATATTAAACCTATCTTACAGTGTAATAATGTTATTTTAAGACATGATTATATGAAGCAATTGTGTTTTTATGGTGGATGGGTAGTTCTCTAGGAGTTTTGTCTATAGGATGAGTGGTGGGTGTAGAGTGTGTCCTAAGGAATCGTGTGTGCAGAGGTAGGTGGATTGGTCTATTAAGAGTCATGTGTGTTTGGTGATTGGGTGGAATATCACAGGTTTTATGTAATGTTCAAGTGGATGGTGTATCAGAGGTGTTGAATGTTTAGTAGGTGGGCGACCAACCAAGTCTTATATGTAGAGTGTGTGGTTGGTCTTTTGTGTTTTGAGTAGGTAGATGGTAAGTCGAGAGTGATGAATGTTACGTAGGTAGGTTGTTTATGTGTGTTGGTGTCTATCAAAGGTTATATGTAATGATTAGGTGGATGATCTATCAAGAGTAATGTGTAGGCATATAGTCTATCAAGAGATGTGTGTGTTTGGTAGGTGGGTGGACTGTTAAGTCATGATTGTATGGTGTGTGGTTGGGTCTCTGGGAATGGTGTATATACATTTTCTGATCGAGTATTTTACAGCCATAAGGAACCAAACTTTCTTACTGTTACTACCAAAGTTTCTACAATAGACACATTTCAACTAACTATTCGTTTATTTGTTTAATACGCAAATAATCAATAGCACCAAGTTTTGTTAAAATCAGGCTTAAAATGTGAACATTATAGAGAATTTATTCCTATTGGCTACTTACACTTTGCCAAATGTTTGGAGTCATGTAGTAGTAAATGCAAAGCCAACTAAATAATTATGTAGGTTAAACAATTAATTTACAAGTGTTACATCAGTTTTGTACGTGATTTTGAGCTTAAACTAAGTTTGTAAAGGTTCTATAGGAGTACTTTAGTGGTTTTTTTTAATGTTTAGAACAAATATCATTGTTATGGTACTGAATTGAAATATTTCTAGGGAATTATAACATATTTTGTACACAAATATTCCTATTTATGGACATTTTGACTCAATTTTAAGGGGTTTGGAGAGTACTATGTTGGTAGTTCTTCCTTGATTTGAGAAATTTTTCAACACATTTCTATGTAAAATGACTCTTTTTCTGAAATTTGTATGTATCTTTGATTTTTTTTCTTACTTTTGGACGGAATTTACTATTTTTATAGAAAGTTCTACCATATCTTACTAAAATCACTTCCTGATTCCGTACTATACCATGATCAGTCTCGCAGATTTTATTATTGTGTTTGTTTTTGATTAAGAGTTAACCAGTTTTTTTCACGGTGAGTATTTAATTCCTCACTACCCTCAAGTAAGCTGAAGGCAAAACTGGAGGGCATTGCCCAATTCCCATGGGACGCGCCTGACAGAGGACTGGTATCCCGCACGGGTAATTTAATGTAATGAGCCCAAACCTCGCTCTATACGGTGGAAGCCACTCCATAACAAAATGCTACCTCCCATTATTATTTAGATTTTTAAACATTGTTGTACTTTTTTGGGTCCCTCAGTAAGTAAAGACATCACTTTACTTAGAGAAGCCTTTCAATGTGACGTACAGACTTACAAAGGGGTTTTTATATATACATTTGTTTTATTATTTTTTGGTTCTGTTTTTTTTTTTACAGTAGGTTTTCTGTGTTTTTTTTTTCTTTTTTGTAAGTCACTCTCCCTCACACACGGGACCTACAGATACTGTCCAGCCATAGAGTGTAACATTTAATCATACACGTACCAAACGAGGGCCCGGACTGCGACTCGAGGTCTTAAGGGGTTTAGTCCAGTCCCAAGCTGCAGGACTGACTCAGGACTTACGCGTTTTACGGTTGCCTTGGAGAACAGTCGGAAAATTTTTTATTAAATTTAGGCCGTCCTCATCTCGATGGTACGGTATTCTATCACACAGAGCTGGAGATAGCCGTTAATAAATTGTAGTTATGTAAACTCACAAAAGTGTCCTTATTATAACAGAATTTACTTTACAGATTGTTTTTTAAAGGTTGACGGTAAAAGAGTTTACTCAAAACTAACTTAACATTACTTACCGTGTAGGAGTTACCGTAATCAAGAAGAAGGTTTGCCCAGTACGAGGTTTTTACATTGCACTACGGTTGGGTTGAGCCCATCCAATGCCGTAAATTGAGTTTCTACGGGCATGTTAGTAACCATGGGTTACAATCCCATTCCATCGCTTTTTTAGTAGATGGAAGTATATAATATTTATATTATTAACAATAAGAAGCAAGCTGATATTTCGCCTTTGTGACACAAGCATTTGGTGAGTCACATCCTGCAAGAGTGTGGTACTACTCAAAGTATTACTTGTAGACTTTGCATATACGTACATTGAAACTGCTAAAGGATCCGGTTTTTTACATTTTTAAATGTACACAAAGTTAAATCTAACCAAATAAATAAGTTATATACAAATATTCATATATACAAAAAACTGTCCAATATTACATTTTAACCCAAGCGCTGTCACTAGTGTCAATGTCAAAATTTGTGGCGATGTGCATACACTGGCTATAATTGTTATATTTATCCAGTGTCAGAGTCGTCGGGTACTTTTGTAAAGTCAATGTATTGTGGGTCTATCCACTTGAATTCAGACTCTGGGAGTCTATCAGACATACTGGTCCCGTATAAATTATTACAATCAAGATAAAGTAGGTAGTTGATGGGTTTTGTGTTGTCAAAGTCTTGCAAGTAAGGGTTGCTGGCCTGGGCGTACCGGTTGGGTATCATTGAGACACCGCCCCGGATCCCAGACTCGACAAACAAGTGTTGATCAATGTCAGTGAGTAGATCGAGTTTTATATCTGTCATTTTTAGCATAGAGTTCTATGCCAGTCCGGGGGCAGAGTAGACGTTACACGGATCAATACCGTAGTAAGTCATACTGGTCGTCCTAAAATTTTCAAACACGTCGGCAAGCAACAATAAGTCAGTTAGTAAGTAAAAGTCATGGTATTGTTTCATTGAAGTCATTTCAAAAGTAATCCATACAGTTTGGGCATGTGTGTAGTCGTCATCAGTGATTGGTGTTTGTGTCAAGTCATTGTAAAACGCCTCCTTGGGAGGAAGTTCAGTATCGTTAAATTTAGTTACGTCTGTCATGTAAGTATAGGGAAAGACACATTTTCGTAGTAGTAAGTCTGTGTTGGTCATACACTGTCCTAAAATTTTGAATTCGGAAGCCCCGTCAGTAACTAAGTTGGACATGAGTGTGTCCAAAGAGGCGTTAAGGAACTATAAAGAATCCAAAAATCGTAGTGACCCAAGGGTGACTGAAATGTACCGTTTGCTAGTAGTAGCGATACATGACAGTTTTTCTTTTTTGAATTTACCTAACCCCTGGATCAAGTGGTGGCAGTCATAACCTCTGAGGTTATGGAAAAAGACTGGAATATGATCGGGAACTTTATAATTTAGGTTACATGAATTGTGGGCGGGTCCCAAGAACTCACCCGTTAAATGATTATGGTTAGCTACTTTGTCTCCATCTAAAGGTTCTTGACAAAGATGACAGGTGTTAGCGTTTTGGAAAATAATGTTGTCTTGTGGAGTCATTTTAATAGGAATGTTTTTATGAATAATAGGTAAGAGTTCCTCGGACTCTGCAATCAAATAATTTAGAAAAGTATCAACAACATCGGGGCTGCTATAGACTTTAGGTTGTTTTACAAGTTTGCCATTACTATCAATAATTACGTAACAAAAACCAGAGGGGACGTGATGGGCAGTGTTTGTCGTGTGTGACGTAGTAGGGTCGTTAGTTGTAGTAGAAATAGGTACAACAAAACTTTCAAAATCGCAGTAGATAGTAAATGGGACTTTGTGAGTTAGAGTATAGTTTTTAAAATACATGTATTTTTCGTCGTCAGTAGGAAGTCTAGTCTTTTGTGCACCGTGTGGTGAACACAAAGGTAAGTGGTTATTAAGTCGTGATTGAGAAGAAAATCTGTGTAGGCAGTAGTCACAGTAGAACATAGCACCTTTGTACTTAGTTAAGTGAGATAGCAGTCGGGACATGTTAGTAATTAAGCAGTAGTGTGTAGTAGTGTTAATAGTCAGTAGTAGTAAGTTGATGTATTGAACTCTAAATTTTTCTTTTGTTATACGTAAAGGATAAATTTCGTCGTTTTCAAATCCAAAGACATTTACAGATATAGCAGGGTTCAGTTTTTTAAATTTATCGAGATCGGTAATTTTGACAGGATAGCTAATACCAGACATATTTAATTTATTTTCACGTTTTTTATAATAAGTTAATCGCACCTGGGCCAACCGAAAAAAGTGATTTACGACTTCCGGTGAGCTGTCAAAGTTAAAGGGAAAAGTGGAGCTGAGTGACGTCAGCTTGTGACGTCAGCTGATGACGGGGACAGTGACGTCACGGGTTATGTAGGTCAAGGCCATTCAAAAGAAGTTTTAAAAAAGATATTGCACGAGTTCCATTCGATTGTAGTATTTATTCGATCGTTTTTGATTCGATTGTTAATAATCGAACTGAAAGAACCGAATGAGTACTATCGAAGGAAACTCGTGCAAGATTTATGTTAATATTGTTTTATTATGATTGTTTTACAAATTCTTACAAATAGTGAGATAATACTAGTTTTCTTTTTAGCACATTACACAAGTATTTACAAACACAAAATTTGTTCTTCATCACTTATCGTTTTTCCTTGTCGGTGCATATTCCAAGTCTACGGTAGTTGTGGTGTCTGTAGTTGTTGCAAACACCTCCAAAGTCACAGTGTATCCAGTCGATAACAGATCCTCTAACTCTTTATTAAAAACATGAAGATCTTGCGAAGTTTACAAATGAACTGTGTTATAAATAATTTCCTTAACTTTAAGAGACATTATAAACAGCTATCTCAAAACCTATCAATGAGTCCAAAACTGCTTCAACATCACAAGATGTATTGCTGCTCACCTCTTGTACTTGAAATGGATTTGGATTCGGAACATCAGAAGGCAATGCAGTTTCAACTTTGCTAACACTAGTTGTCGACGTAGAAACTGCACTATCTTGCAGAGGAGAATCCATGTGTACCGGTCGAGAGGTACACGTATACTGAGGTAGCGTTAGCATGCATATTAGGTACCTGGATCCCCTCCCCACCACTCTCTAAGCCCCGCCTCAATACCCCCACCGCTTATTATTACAGACCCGCATGAGAACCAAGAATTTCGTATTCTCACCAGCAGTATGTGCGGAAGAAAGACAAATATTCGACTTTTGGATTATGACAACAAAATTGATGTGGTTAAACATCGAGGACAACTACAAGTGCGTTTGAGAGACTTGATTCAACATGACAACAAAGTTCTACTAACACGTGAAGAATTCTACATTTTAAAGTTTGCAACATCACTGATTACTAGGTACATGAGACAGTTGGTATTTTCAAGCTCTGTCATAAAGGAATATTTGGTCGACACGTTGGAAAACCAGCCTGATAGCACAATACTATATGGACCTGTGGATACATCTATCTTTAATAGAATACCTCATGAAGTTGACATGTGGAGAAAATTGAGAGACTTTGAAAATGTTGTACAAGCTACAGAAAAGGTCGGAGTAGAGGAAACTAAGAAAGAAGAAGACAACAACAGTGAACCGCAAAAAGAACAACAACAAGTGTAAATTAAAGGAAGAAGAATTTGTGGGTTAGGCCTACCGGGGATGGTGCCCACGTTAAATATACACCAACGCGCCTGTAACTGTACGGCCTAGTATTTAAGTATACTTACCGTGGTGTGGAAAACAGTTGATCTTCAAACTCTGACATGGACAGAGCGGATGATGATGGTCAAGTTTCAGTAAGTATACTTCTCCTGTGTTATAGAAATTCAAGCATTTCGAAGTAATGGTAACAAGTTTATTATCAAAGAATTAGTAATTTTGGACTTGCTTACATTTGTTGCCTATCCATTTATGTTTGAGCCTCCATTTTCTTTTAACAAACTTAATTCAAAAGCAAAAAGAACAAACAGATGGGTGGCAAAATATTTGCATCACATACAGCGGTACGAAGGATATATAGCCTACACTAATTTACACAGTATTATGTTTCAATTTTGTAAACAGTATAATACTATCTACACAAGAGGACTGGAAAAAAGTAATTTGATACAACGATATACGAAAGGAAATGTTTTCAATATAGATGTAGACTATACTTATGACAATCAGCAAGGTCATTCTTGTGTTACTGCTAGAAATCCTAAACACGGGCAAACAGAGTGCGCGTTGCGCAACGCATATCGTTTAGCTAATTACTTGGTGGACAAAGCCATATGTGTTGGTGGTGGGGGATGGAGGGGGGTATAAATATGGGGAAGTGACTTGCACGCAGCAGCAGTATGACACAGGACTCCAAGGAGGTAACATCTCACATGACACCGCTAACAAAGATGACATCGAAGCAGTTTCTGGAAACACTAGTTGATAGATTCAACTACAACTCGAAGTCAAACCTTCTGCTGACAAGAAAATGCTCAGAGCTCAAGGAAAACAAACACTACATCATCCACAGTATTAGAAAACTGGAAACAGCCCATGGAGAAGCGATTTCGGTATCACTCAGCGATGCACCCTTCACTACAGGCGATGAACCTAAGTTTCAAGTGTTTCTACCAAAACGATTTGTTCACCTTCTACAAAATGAAGACTTGCGAGATATCAACCCTGGATCCCTGTATCTGGTGTCCCATGGATCGAGCGGAAACAATTCCACTGAACTCACTCTGCACGTCACACATGAATGATGGATGTATTATTTCTATTTAACTTTTCCAGCCAATTGTAAAAAGTTTGTAATTTGTATATATTTGTCTTGTAGCATTTCTAGTCAATTGTATAAAGTTTGTTATCTATAGTTATCTCATAGTTGGGTTGTAGCATTTCTAATTGATTGTAAAATAATTTAAACTGGTGTATAAATATATGTAACTACTCTGTATTGTACAAAGTTTAAAAGAAAAGAATAAAATAAAGAAAAAAAGAAAAAAAGCAACACGACAGTATATGGAGACATATGCTGTCGTGTTTTTTTTTAAGTTTAAATGTTTGACTCTGGGACTTGTGTTTTTTCAAGCTTTTCTAGTCAATTGTAAAAATGATTTGTACAAACTTCAAATGTATGTTTGACCTTGTGACTTATGTTTGTTTCAATTTAATAACAATTTAGTTCAGAAAATGAACTTGATCGGTGAAAGAAGAAGAGAGTGATGTAGTGGGGGGAGGGACCGGTAGTGGGGGTAATGGTAATGGTGGGGGAAAGTCCAAGTACCTATCAGACATGCTAGCGCTACATCACTTCGCGTCCAGCTCTTGAACAGTGCACATCGAGCTCCTCTTTCACAAAACACATACTCACATAGAAAGAAAAAGAAGAAGAAGAAAGCACATGTCTGTGAATAATAAAAGAGTTGTATCTTTCGATTGAATGGTTTGCTATTGTTGCGATTTGAAATGTTTTAAACTACCAGACGATCAAGTGGATGGAAGAGCTTGTTATAAGTGTAAATATTTTAGCTACTGCAAACGCAAATGCAAAACATATCAAGAAAACCACACAGCCAAACTTGAAGAAGTACGTCGCAGGCTTGGTTTACTCATGCGACGAATGGACAGTTCAACTTAGTGATAAAACAATTTTAAGGTTATATTTGTAACAACAATGTTAATCATAAATGATTATAATAATAGTCAAGATCTTACACGAGTTTCATTCAATAATAGTAGTATATCCATTCGGTTCTTTCTGTTCGATTATTAACAATCGAATCAAAAACGATTGAATTAATACTACAATCGAATGGAACTCGTGCAAGATCTTTTTTAAAACTTCTTTTGAATGGCCTTGACCTACATAACCCGTGACGTCACTGTCCCCGTCATCAGCTGACGTCACAAGCTGACGTCACTCAGCTCCCTTTTTCCCTTTAACTTTGACAGCTCACCGGAAGTCGTTAATCACTTTTTTCGGTTGGCCCAGGTGACCCAAATACACACTACTAATCGCCTAAATTGGTCAGGGTACAAATGGGCAAGTACAGAGTACAGGAAAAATTTTTGATCGTCATTTTTAATATTAACAGTTCCCTTAGTACGGTGGGCAATTTTTTTCGGGGTGGGTATATAAGAAGAGGCGTACAAAGATTGATATTTAACATTGAACAGATCTAGGCGTAAAACATTTTCAACTACCCACCCGCTACCTTGGCTCACCCACTTAGCCATGCTTTTTAAAATTAGTCTGTAGCTTCAGAGTATTGTACATCTAAAGTGCTTTTTTTTCGGGAATATGGCTGCCGCTTGGATGTTTAGTGTTGTTGATGCACTTTGAGTTTGTGACCTGTGATGTTTATTAATTTTTCTTTATGTAATTTCGATACTGTATTTTCCATCTGAGACTGTAAGTTTTGATGTTCGAATAATGTAGCTACTAACATTCATCGTAGTTGGATATTCTTATTAATTCATCCTCCTAACCTGCTAACTTGGACCTGGATATTAAAGGTGGTTTTTTGAATAAACGTAAACATTGATCAGTTCATTCCTTCGATCCATTCCACTCCTTCTGTGTTTCGTCTGCTACGCTGGCAAGAGTTGGGGGCACTTTCGTCAACTTCCACAGCCTTCTTGATCATCGTCAACTTCACTATATAGCATTATATGAAATGTCAAGAAATGAAATGGCCTTTTCCTGCTCTGGCGCCGTTCGCAAAGACTAATTGTTTAAGTGTTGTTCTTTTTTGTGTCATTGACTGTTATTAAATTTGTATATTTCTTTATTGCATTTCATGTTAGTTTAAGCTTATGTTTAGCCATATTTTTGTATTTATTATGTCATAACATTAAATGCCACATACACAATTTACTGATTTGTACCTTACCCATTCTGGCTCTAAAATCTGAACTATTGCCTAGTATTTTTACATGTATTATTCCTTCTGTGTCTGCCATCCTATTCTTGTACTCCAAACATCATGGCACCAAGTTCTGATATTGCTTGTCCAGTTTGTTACAAACTGGTTCTAGATACCGATGAGGGTGTGCAATGTGATGGTTCGTGTGAAAGATGGTTTCACCGTGCTTGTGTTGGGATATCCAAGGCTGAGTACCGAAAGATTGCTTCTAATTCAACTACTAAATGGCACTGTCTAAGAGTCGATTGTAAACCAACTTCTGCGGCCCTGGATGTCTCTTCTGTTCTTGCTACACTGGTCGCTAAGATTGATAATTTAACTACCACAGTAGATTGCCTTAAGGATGTTTCAGCCTGTGTTTCTGCAATTCAGGATGATATTAAGTCCATCCAAGTAAATCTTCACCAGTTGGAGCCTAGAATACCTGATTTAGAACGGAGAGTTACTGATGCTGAGAGTAAAATTGAGGTTTCTGTTACTAACAGTTGTTTCCCTCCCGGGTCAGTTGATGTAGTGATGGAGGAACTCTTGGATAGGGATAATAGAAAACGCAACCTTGTTTTGTTTAATGTACCTGAATCTACCTCTAAGAATCTGACTGATAAGAAAACCTATGATCTTGATGTTATAAAACAAGTTGTTAATTCTTCTGGTGTTAATATCGAGAGTAGCCGACTTAATCACTTAAGAATTTGCAAACCAGTTAGTGATAAAATACGGCTGATTAGAGTAATCTTTGCTTCTAAAGCCGATAAAAACAAGATGATTATGGGATTTTCCTCTGACAGGATTGTAGCACAAAATCCCCTTCTAAGAGATCTTAAACTCTCCCGTGATCGTACTCCACTCGAGCTGAAAACTCTGGACAAGCTGAGAAGGAGCTCGAAACTAGGATTTCAGCTGGTGAGCGCAATCTTTCAATAAAGTATCGTAATGGCACTCCTAAAATTGTTACCCTAAACCAAAAAAACTAATATGTACCAACGGCAATGCTAGAATTAGTTTTTACTACCAAAATATTAATGGCATTATATCTAAGTTACCAAACTTTACTCAGAACTTCAACTCTTCGCCCTATGATCTTTTCATCCTCACGGAAACTAAGTTGGATGCCTCTGTTTGCGATGGAGAGTTTGATGGGGGTCCCCACAAGATATTTAGATGCAACAGGTCTTCGGATACTAGTGATAAGGTTGGTGGTGGTGGTGTATTAGTGGCCGTTCCCGCTTCTTCAGATGTCAAAGTTCACAATTATCCTGCTTTGAGATTTGAAGCACTGTTTCTTGAAGTCGGGCTGGAACTTCAAAAGAATCTTTTATTATGTGTCGCCTACTTTCCTCCCGGATCATCCTTATCTAAATTCCAGTCATTCTGTGATGCATTCGACGACTTTATTTTAGCAACTTATCAATATGATTTCATCATAGTTCTAGGGGATTTTAATCTAAGAAATTCTGTCTCACCTGAAGCGTCTGAAAATCTCCTGTACGATGTTTTGTGCAGTCATGATCTTGAGCAATATAACGACATATTGAATGATAAGGGAAACAAACTGGATTTGATTTTTGCGAATACCAATATTCGCTGTTGCAGGGCTCAGGATTTGCTCGCTTGTGAGGATTTGCACCATCCAGCCATCGAATTTGACCTTGCTATGGAATCCGAACTTTCCATTAATGGGAAGTCATCGTATGACCCCAACTACTTCAAATGCGACTTACAACAGATAAGATCGGATTTATCCAAATTACATATTGATGTTGCCTCATTTCAATCGAGTGTAGAAACCACTTTTAATAGTTACCTAACTTCTTTGAGAAATATTATCAAGTCGCACACACCTCTGAAGAGGGTTAACAAATCTTCCTTTCCAACGTGGTTTGATAAGCAGTTCAGGGACCACTTGATTATGAAGAAGGTACTTCACAAAAATTACAAGAAATCTGGCCTAGAAAGTGATTATCTCAAATTTTCCCAAGCCCGGAAAACATGCAGGATAAAATCCTTTCAATGCTATCAGTCGTATATATCTCACATTGATGACATCTTACCCAGGAACCCGAAGATTTTTTGGTCCCATGTTAAGAATATTAGGCACACAGCAAATTGTTCTTCCTCTGTCCTGTTCTTCGACTTGGGCCTGATGAGGCTAACCATCCTGATAAGACGGCCAATCTGTTTGCCAAGCATTTCTCTAATGTTTTCAATGACTGTAGTGCTTGCATTCCTGACTTTCCCGATAAGGAAAATAACCTACACATCTCCAAAATTACGACGTCACCCTCTGAAGTTAAAAGACTTATTGATTCTCTGGATGTGTCCAAGGGCTGTGGTCCCGATTGTATTCCCCCTCGAGTGTTGCAATACTGTGGTGATTTATTGAGTGCGGACCTGGCCTGCTTGTTTAATAGTAGTCTCCAGTGCGGTGTCTTTCCGTCTGGGTTAAAAACAAGCTACGTTACACCCATCTTCAAGGCTGATGATAGAAGCGACGTTCGTAATCATAGGCCCATAACTATGCAGTCACCCATTGTCAAAATATTTGAAGCCATTGTCTTAGATAGGTTGAAACCTGTCTTTAGAAACATCATAGTTGTAGAGCAACACGGCTTCACACCCGGCCGTTCTACAGTTACCAACCTCGTGGTGTTTAGTAACTTTATTTACACTTGTTTCTCTCAGGGCCTGCAGGTTGACGCCATTTACCTAGATTTTAGCAAGGCTTTCGACAAGGTGTGCCACAAGTTGTTGATTCAAAAACTGAAAGGATATGGAGTCTGTGAGCCTCTTTTGACCTGGATTAATAGCTATTTGAGTGATAGATTTTCAGTAGTGAAATATAGCTCCGGTATGTCTGATCCCTTCCCAGTGAAATCCGGGGTTCCTCAGGGTTCCCTGCTTGGACCTTATCTTTTTAATGTCTTCATCAATGATATTACTGAAAGTATTGAATCTAAGTTTCTACTATATGCTGATGATATTAAGCTGTTCTACCCGATCAAGACTAGAGAAGACTGTGATGTTCTGCAGAGGTCCCTTAGTCATGTTTTGCATTGGTGTGAGATGAACCAGATGTCTCTTAATGTGGAGAAATGTAAAGTAATTACTTTCAGTAGGAGGGGAAACATTGTTGTTAACAACTACACTGCTGATAGAGCAACCCTGGAACGTTGTAGTGACATAAGAGACCTTGGTATCCATCTCATATCCTCTTTATCTTGTGAGCAACACATTGATGACATCTGCACAAAAGCTAGACGAGTCATCGGTCTTATTGCCAGCGTGGCGAAGAGTGGTCTTTCAGCGCATTCACTGGGTCTTTTGTATAAGTCCTTTGTACTCTAAGTCCTAGAATACGGTGGCGTCGTATGGTGACCTTACCTAGACATTCACATAACCAGACTTCAGGGAATTCAGCGTCGCTTCATTGGAATGATAGGGTTCTCACTGGGATATCGTTGCTGGGATGTGCCTGTTGATCAACTCGAGCTTCTGAGGTTCAACCTGCGGCCTTTGGAGCATCGGAGAGCTGTTGCTGATGCTGTGTTCCTCTTCAAGTTGATTCGTGGAATTCTTGACTGCCCAGAACTTCTGCAGCTAGTCGAGTTTCGTGTTCCTGGAACTACTAGATCTTCTGAGCCGTTCATAAGAAGAGCCCACAGCAGAAACTATCTGAAGAACAGTCCACTCCCTCTCCTAGTGAGCATCGGAAATGCTATCTCTGGTCAGGTTGACTTCCACTTTGACAGCATCCATGCATTTAAGATCTAGGATCTAGGATTAAGATCTTATAGGAAGCTAAAATTGATGGACTTATCTTGTCTGTAAACCTTTTTCACCTCGCTCCTTCCTAACCTTCTACCCTCCTTCCACTCACCTATAAATACTCACACCCTGCCAACTTTTACACACATATATACACACACACACACACCCACCCACACATCTACACACTTCATCCGATTACATTACACTTACACACATTCATTATAACGCTAGTTATTTTGTTATTTGCTTTCAGTATTGGTTTATTGTTATCATTTGTTTAGTCTAGTTAGCTTTAGTCTTTTCATTGTTGAATTTTGAAAGTTTATATTAGTTTCATTTATTTCATGTTCGTTGTTACTATTTATTTACTTTACCATGTTAGTTTTTCTATTGTTTGTTATTTTTTATAGTCATATTGTTTTTTCATAAAATTGTTAGTGTACAACAGTTATTTCTGCATGTTTGTTAATCTTTGTTTAAAGAGGCATTGCCGTTGGTTCAATAAATAAATAAATAAATAAAGAATCGGAAGGTAACAAAGGACGGGTTTTGCCGTGAAAGCAAGGAGTAGTGGTAATTTCTTCGTTATTTATAGTTTTAGTGAATTTAATTTGGGTCGCAATGTACCATTTGACTCCCCCGAGCCTGTTTAGGTGGTTATTTATTTCAGAAATAATTTTGTTTTTATGTTGAGTCAGAACATAGGAGGTTGATTCCTGTGGTATTGAACCGACGGGAAATGGTTACTAGGTTATCGTATATGGAAAAGGATTCCATCTTTGGTAATATTGAAACAAATTCAAAATACCGCACATAGAACAAAGGTCAAAATATTGATACTGTATACGAAACTTACTCTCGGTATATCACTTTCGAAATACCGTACAGTGAACGGCGACCAAAATATAAATTACAGTAATAAAGTATTTATGATGAGAATATTTGTATTTATTATCGAGTAGGAGCAAAGTGAATACACGTCTGATCAGTACGACCGCAAGAGCAAGAGTCAGACAGATAGAGTGTGTTTCTCGGTTAAGTAGGGAGGCAACCAAACAATCAGAACGTAGCATTTGGGTGACGGGTCTATCCAGACATGAAAACCAGTCTGACGCCTGGAGCCCTATACCCGAGTTTCGCAGCCGCTGTATGAGTCATGCACTTGTCCAGACTTGAATCTCCGATTACGTCAACCCGTGTAGTACTGTTTTAATAAATGTTCAGAAGGAATCATATACAATGTTAATTAGGTGTTCGATACTATACAACTCTTGATATTTAAAAGACATTGTGTAAATAAAAGACATGAGTTGTAAAACAATGCTTATGGTAATGGAAGTGGTTTCGATAAGAAAAGTGCGCGAGAACTATTGGACTGTCAGTGCACCAAGCAGAGGCAGTGAGATACAGATTGTGAAATGGTAGTGAATTAGTCCTTGAGTGTCGCTATAGTACAAAGGAAGATATTTTTTGAGGAAAGGAAGTGAGGCTAGGTGTGCTAGTGTGTATTTACTATGTGACTGATGTGTTCTGGATAGGAAGTGAGGTATTTGAGTCTACAGAATTGATAATAAAAGTGACTGAAAGTAAGTAATGTAACTTAGGTAACATGTACACGCACGCAAAGGTAGCCGAAAATAGGAAATTGTTAGTTGATAGTTAATGAAGAAAAATGTGAAACTTGTAGTAACGGAAGCGGATGTGATTAAGCCCGTACACCAGTAGACTTTGTAAGTACAGTTAAAGTAATTTAGATTGGATAGTCCGAAGATTTCAAGGCATGAGGGCTCTAGGGTAAGAGCGTACGAAGTTAAGTTAACCTAGCGTATTAAGTTTAGAGGATGCCGGGTGTGTTTGATACGAAGGTATCCATACGAAGTTAAGCGGAAGTAGATGGGAGGGGGGTAGAAGGATCCTAAAGTTAACAGTGTATTAAATAAAAATAATAAAATAAGTAAATAATTAATATAAATAATAGCTGCCCCTTAATTTTTAAATAAAACGTGTATTGTAGGTTACCTAAAGTGTTAAGTATGTACCCAACCGTGATTAGATAGAGAAGTATATGGGGGGTAACGGTGTATGTTAAAGGAAGTCGTAGATGAGTACCCAAAGGTAAGAGCGCATGTTAACAGTGTATTTATTAAAAAATTGAGAAAAATTAAATAAAAAATTAATTTGAATAGGTAGGCTAACAGTACGTGTGAGAAATATTACTTGTAAGGTGGGGAGGGAGGCAACCAATCAGAGCGTAGCATTTGGGTGCGCATGCACGCCAGACCAGTAGCCGACGGGTGCATTGTAGGCTAAGAGCGTACGAAGGTAGCCGACAGTCACCGGAAGTACACGAAAGCATTTTATATAGTACATGTATAAAAGACCGCCATCTTTTTGCATTTTATATAGTATAACGGAGGAAAGGTTAGGTTAGGAGTACATTTTATATAGTATAATAAGGGAAAGGTCGCCATCTTTAAAAAAGTGTATTTTATATAGTATAACGAGGGAATTTGAGGGAAATTTGGGTAGGGGAATTACCACCAGGGACTTCCCTTCCGAAGGCGGCATGTTTCCGAAAGGATGCGCTTAGTATTGCCGCTAGGTGCGCTGTGACATTTGTTATAGTGTATGTATGAAATAATGCATTTGTTATAGTGTATATTGCTACAGAGTAGCAAGTCCCTGCGCATGCACCAACCGCGCACCGGTGTGGTCGCTAGGTGCGCTGCGATTGGGTCGAGAGCACGGCATTGCTGCTTGGGGCGCTGCGATCGGGTCGAAAGCACGGCATTGCCACCAGGTGCACTGCGATCGCGTCAGCCATAATGCATTTGTTATAGTGTATATATGAAATATTAAGTTTGTTATAGTGTATATATGAAATATTGCATTTTTATAGTGTATATATGAGTAGTGTAACAACGCGCAAGCGCGCCGGACCAGCAGACGACGCGTACGATTGACGGTAATAATCAAAGTTTAAAAGTGTATTTATTATAGTACATACATGAAAGACCGCCATCTTTTTACATTTTATATAGTATAACGGGGAAAAGGTTAGGAGTGTATTTTATATAGTATAACAAGGGAAATGCCGCTATCTTGAAAAAAGTGCATTTTATATAGTATGATGTGGGAATTTGGAGGGAAATTTGAGAGGGAAAAATCCCACAGGGTGGTTGGAACCACTGCTACCGGTTCTGGCCGCCATCTTGTATCCGTTTCCGGAAAAGTGTGGTAAATTTGAGGGAAATGTAGGAAAAGTGTGGGAAATTTGAGGGAAATTTTGGGGGGAGGGGGGTTGGTACTATTGCTTCCGTTTCTGGCGGCCACATTGGATCCACTTCCGGTCGCCATTGGGATTCGGTCACGTGACCGCTCTCGACCAATCAGAGGCCAGAAAAGTGAGCCTGAAACTCCTATATATTCACTACTTAGATCTTTTCTTACATTTAAGATTTTTTTCTGACTCCTTGTGGACCTACCCCAGTATGATGGAAAAAATTTAGATTTGCTTCAAAATGTAGATTTTTAGGTATTGTGTATATTCGTAAAGTCTTATTGCTTTATGTGCAATGGTTCAAAAAATATAATACCGTTCCCGGAATTTTGCAACACTCTGTATATACTGTAAATAAATAAATAAATAAATGTTTTATTTCATGAAACAATATAAAAATATATCATAGAAATCGTCAAGTTTGTAAACAATTTCATTAAGTTATATATAAAAAAACATTCACTCAATACATAGTCACATTCATACTTACAATAGTCAAACCATTCATTCGTTTGAACTAATCCACTCCAGCACCTACGTCAGTCAGCCAATCACTAGGTCTCCCATTGGTGAGCCAAAAACTCATCTGTGCTGTAAAACGCTTCCGATATCAAGGCAGCTTTCAGACGAGTTTTGAACGCCTTCAGCGTCGGGCACTTTTAATTGCGTTCGGTAATTTGTTGACAAAACGAGCACCCGCGTGTGAGGGCAAGCGCTCGTAAGTTATCGTCCTGTGTCTTCCAGTTCGGTAGTTGTCCCTGCCTCTAGTTTCATAAGAGTGTATTTCTCTACCTCTTATGGGATCGCATTTTGATTTAAAGAATACGCACGTTTCTAAAATATACAGGCAGGGTAATGTCAACATTTTTAGGTTTTTAAATGATGGCTTGCACGACTCTCTCCACTGCAGTTTGGCAATTATACGGACTGATTTTTTTTTGCAGAATGAACAGTCTGGAAAAGAAAACATTTGCGCAACCACCCCACAGTGCCAGTCCGTATGACAAGTGAGGGTAGATTACTCCATAATATGCCGTCAACAGTATCTGGATCGAGCAATATTATTAGGAAGCTGCCTCAAAACATAAATGCCTGAGGATACTTTGGAGTATATACTGTCTACATGGCAATCCCAAGTCAACCCCTGATCAAGGTGTATTACGAGGAATTTTGCCGAGTAGACTTCTTCGATCTCAGTCTCGCCAACCATTACTGTTGGACTATGATCTGAGTCGCTTTGGCGCAGAAGGAACTGCATGAATGACGTTTTTGTCGCATTTGTTTTGAGATTGAGCTTGTTAAAATATTGAATTGAATTGTTAAGCTCAATGAACGTTATCTGTTCCAGTTCTTCACTTGAGTTTGAGTTAAAACAGAGAGTCGTGTCATCAGCATATAGGACGAGACGCCCTTGATGTACTAGATTAGAACCAACATCGTTAACGTAGATTAGAAAGAGCAGCGGGCTGAGTATGGATCCCTGCGAAAACTGTATATTTGCGCAGTAAATATTTGTATATAATATAAACTGTCATAAATGTTTTTAAGGTATATATAATTAAGTCAGCAATAAATATAGAATAATTAAATATTTTGATATATAATTCATTTTAGACCACATTTAAATCAGCAACAATTAAAATAAATAAACATGTCAATTTTAAAAGTAGAATAAAAATAGCATAGAGAATTATATAATGATAATACCCTTAAAAGGAACAGATTTTATTTACTTGGCTGCGAGTTCATAAAAGTTATATAAACTCATTAAGGCCATTTTTATGTAAAAATAAAAAATGTGTTGCCTTTTCATATAGATAACCTTTTTTAATCTAATTTATGCATTATATTATGTTCTGTGTTTTAACTCAGTATGCACTCGTTGTTAAACCTAGACGGTCCAAACCCCTTAAACTCGACGGTCCAAACCCCTTCAACCTCCTCGACTGCTCAAACCCCTTAAACCTCGACTTTCCAAACCCCTTAAACATCGACTGACCAAAACCCTTAAACCTCGACGGTCCAAACACCTTGAACCTCGACTGCCCAAACCCCTTAAACCTCGACTATTCTAACCCCTTAAACCTCGACTGCCCAAACCCCTTAAACCTCGACTGTTCTAACCCCTTAAACCTCGACTGCCCAAACCCCTTAAACCTCGACGGTCCAAACACATTAAACCTCGACTATCCTAAACCCTTAAATCTCGATTGCATAAAAAACCTATGAATCAGAGGTGCTAATAAATGGCCTTAAAAAAATATTATAAAGAATACGATGATGAAATATAAGATTCCATTTTAATAGTCTTCTTGACTTCCTTTTAATAATAAGACATTCATACGTACAAAGATGTTGCTTTTAAATCATAAATAAGAAGGTAATTCAAGGTCAATCGGTTAGAAAAAAATGGCACTTCCACGTCTAGTCAATATTACTAATAGCCACTATTCCAAATAAGGCAAATTGCTAATTAGCTATTTATTCCTGGTAAAAGATTCCTGAGAAGTCGTGTGGAAGATTCCGTTCATCCTATTAGAGCTAGTCGGACTGACATCGCATGAAATTTGTGAAAGCGGGAGAGGAAGTTACTCCAGTTTTGGCCACTCCTGAATTAATGAAAGCAGCTTTTTAACTGTCAACCATTTAGGAGAAGCTGCGCAGAATTATTCTTCAATCTCTACAACTACATTTTCTACCTCTTCCTTGCTTTCTCCGGAACGGCATCGATCGCTACTGGTCGGTAAACATCTGATAAGGAACAGCTGTGATTAAACTGTGATTCGTAAATCATGGTGCTGCAGAAAGTATAGTGACCTAACTAGTCTGACATTTTCCGTTGCATTAAAAACAGAGTTTATTTTAATATCCTTTTCCTTTTTTTATCCAATCAAGCAAGTGCAGTTTTCTTTGGGAGTTGCGATCGTTTAACTTTACATAATCTTCAATAACAACAGCTGAAAACTGGAGCTACTTTATATGTGATTATAACGTTAGGAACGAAGTTATATTAAACTGCAACTGGTTACAGAGGACAGGTTGTTTACAAAATATCTTTTTACTTGTGATGTCATTATTTGTTCAAATTTGGAATAATGAGAATATCTTCCACGTAGAACTAAATAATACTTAGGAAAGTTTATTGCAGCTAACATTTACCCAGGAGGCATAATTTTTTAAAATATAAAGGCAAAGTGATATATATTTTGTAGTATCAACTTATGTATGTATTTCTGTAGTATCAACTAAAAAGCAAACTACTACACGGCTGCAACAACAACGGCACTCCGTATTATGAGTAGGCTAACACTAGAAATCAAGAACATTTATTTTTAACAAGATGCGGACTATCAAAATCTCTGAAATCAAATTGTGACCAAATTTGGAGTACGACTTTTCAAAACTTTACCAATTAAAATAAAATATATGACTTAGAAATGTTTAAAGAAAAATATTTGCAACATTTTATTGGATATGGAACTTTATTCTATAGAAGAATTAAGTGAAAACATTTAATGTATCTGCAATTTATTTGTACAAGGACAGTAAACATTTTATTTAATTAAAGTTGATAGTAGTTTTACAATCGAATATTAGTTGTAAAATGGTCTAATCCTTTATGGAAATATTCTTTTTGTTCCAGCGTAGTTTTTATACTTAAAATATAAGAACATATAAACAAATAACGTTTTATTTATTAACGTTGTGAACCCCTTTCCGTTAGTAAGTTAGTCCTGTTAGTCCTAATGGCCGGATTGTTTGATATCTTAATAAAGTTATTTATTGAGTATGAATTACCAGATTCATGGCTCAAACTGTGGTTACAGACTGTCTATATCAACCTTAAACTGTAGTTACAGTATGTCCATAGCAACCTTAACCTGTAGTTATATACTGTCTACAGCAACCTTTAACTGTAGGTATAGACTGTATACAACAACCTTTAACTATAGTTATAAGACTGTCTACCGAAACCTTAAACTGTAGTTACAGTATATCCACAGCAACCTTAAACTGTAGTTAGAGACTGTCTACAACAACCGTTAACTATATTTATAAGACTGTCTACCGAAACCTTAAACTGTAGTTACAGTATGTCCACAGCAACCTTAAACTGTAGTTATAGACTGTCTACATCAATCTTTAACTGTAGTTATAAACTGTCTACAGCAACCTTTAACTGTAATTATATACTGTCTACAACAAACTTTGACTGTAGTTACAGTATGTCCACAGCAACCTTAAACTGTAGTTATAGACTGTCTACAGCAACATTTAACTGTAGATATAGACTGTCTACAACAACCTTTAACTATATTTATAAGACTGTCTACCGAAACCTTAAACTGTAGTTACAGTATATCCACAGAAACCTTAAACTGTAGTTACAGTATATCCACAGCAACCTTAAACTGTAGTTATAGACTGTCTACAACAACCTTTAACTATAGTTATAAGACTGTCTACAGAAACCTTAAACTGTAATTACAGTATGTCCACAGCAACCTTAAACTGTAGTTATAGACTGTCTACATCAATCTTTAACTGTAGTTATAAACTGTCTACAGCAACCTTTAATTATATACTGTCTACAACAAACTTTAACTGTAGTTACAGTATGTCCACAGCAACCTTAAACTGTAGTTATAGACTGTCTACAGAAACCTTAAACTGTAGTTACAGTATGTCCACAGCAACCTTAAACTGTAGTTATAGACTGTCTACATCAATCTTTAACTGTAGTTATAAACTGTCTACAGCAACCTTTAATTATATACTGTCTAAAACAAACTTTGACTGTAGTTACAGTATGTCCACAGCAACCTTAAACTGTAGTTATAGACTGTCTACAGCAACCTTAAATTGTAGTTTCATACTGTCTACAGCAACATTTAACTGTAGTTACAGTATGTATACAGCAACCTCAAATTGTAGTTATAGACTGTCTACAGTAAAATAAAGTAGTAGATCAATTATTTTCAATAGTTGTTAATTTCAGCATTGTTTATTACCATAACATACAAGCTAACAATAATTTAACAATTTAATAATCAACTCATCTAAATATGTATTCAAAGTGAAATTTTAGGATAGCGATGTTTGTAAAGGAAAAAATAATTAAAGAACAACAAATACATACTATCCAAAATCGATTACGTTACATTACAAACAAAAATAAAACAACGAAAAGTTAGTTAAGGATATACGAAATATTATTACTGAATACATATTTTAATATATATATTTATAGTAATTGTTAGAATTGTTTCAAAACTCATTTAGAATTCCGACCGGTATCAATGCTTTCATTATTATCCTGTTACTTATTCACTTAATCTTACTCTAGATTAGAAAGGTTATTACAACTATTATAATACATTGTACTACTATATATACTATATTATGAATAACGATAAAGAAATTAATAACAAGTACTTTTTAATACAGTAACAACAAACATAAAATGTATTGAACTACTGTAAAAAATTTCTTCCATAAAAAAGACTCAACAAACAATGAGGTATTTAAGGTGTTTGAGATCACATCCGACTCAAGGTCATTACCCAGCAGGTCATCAAGCCGCACGTAGCCCAGCAGCAATGTTCACGGCTTTCCCAACCTCCCGCGCTGCTGATGAACCGCCGCCTATTAACGGAATGGAGCCGATTTATCTATCTAAAACGGACTGTAGTATTCCGCACCAGTTGGACTCGCGTGGTCTCATTGCGCACTTCATTGTTTAGCTTGTAGGTCACATAGTGACTGTCATCATCATCTACAACCTTTCTCAGTTTGTACGTCTTCTGTCACCTAAGATTTATCTACCCAAAATAGATAACAGTATTCCTGTGCTCCGTGGACAAGAGAGGTCACATTACGAACTGCATTGTGTAGCTTGTAAGTCACAGAGTAACTGTCATCATCAACAACAAAATTTCTCAGTTTGTTCGTTATCTATAAGCTAGGGTTTATCTACCTAAAATAGAGAGCAATACTTTGCGCCACTTGCACTAGTGGGGTCACATTGCGAACTGCATTGTGTAGCTTGTAGGCCACGGAGGATCTGTCATTACCATCAACAACCTTTCTCAGTTTATACGTCATACTAAGGTTTATCTACCCAAAACGAATGGCAGTACTCCTGTGCTCCGTGGACTAGAGGGTGACATTGCGCATTGCATTGTGTAGCTATAGGCCACAGATGATCTGTCATCACCATAAACAACCTTTCTCAGTTTATACGTCATACTAAGGTTTATCTACCCAAAACGAATGGCAGTACTCCTGTGCTCCGTGGACTAGTGGGTCACATTGCGCACTGCATTGTGTAGCTATAGGCCACAGATGGTCTGTCATCACCATCAACAACCTCTCTCAGTTTGTACGTCATATAACAACTAAGGTTTTTCTACCCAAAATGGATGACAATACTCCTGTGTCCGTGGACTATTGGGGTCATATTGCGCATTGCATTGTGTAGCTTGTAGGTCATGGAGTGATTGTCATCATCATCAACTACCTATATCAGTTAACATGTTTTGAAGCTATTGTAAAGAGCAAAACAACTTTAATAGTGCAGTGTTGGTTGTTTTAAATAGATAATCCTTTATGAGGCATTTTGTTTAGACATTCAAAACATAGTTTTTTGTTTTATGAGCAGTTCCGTCTCGATTTACATAATCACTTTTCTCAAAAAAACAAACACAACTTTCTAATCTGAATAAATGAACATTGGACATATGTTTGTAAATATGCAGTTTCGCCGGTGAGAAACACACAACGAAAACAGCTGATCTGTAGTAGTGTAGTGAACAATCTATTGTCACGGCAAAGTACATTTCAATAAAATTATTAGAACAAAACAGGTGTTGTTGTGGGCAGATTCTGATTTTAAACAGGATTAAATTTACCACACTTTACTAGTCGATGTTTCATACTATTTTTGTAAAATGTCACATTAAAATAATTTTTTTATTTATTAGGCTAATATTAGTCATGTAACAGAATATTTAGTATCGGTTTGAAACTATTTAGTTATTTAGTCGACTAAAATTACTGAGCAGCCTTAAAAATGACTGAACAGCTAGATGATTATCTTACCACTAATCAACTGATGCCTCCCACACGTTAATCTGACTATTTGTCTACTGAGCATCTCTGACCCAAGGTTCTTTCCACACCTGCTCTGGTAGGCCTATATAATCTACCCTAATAAATTCCTGGCCTTAATCTTGTAACTCTCAAGATCTACGTGTACTGTGCTACATTTTAAGCATTTTACTGTCTCATAACTTGAGTTCTGACCTTAAATTAGATGTAGAGGTACATTTATCTCACCTCCAACCATCTTTTTATCTTAAATAATTCAAAGAATCTTTATTCCGATTTCCAAAAAAAATTTAAATAAAATTAGTATGAAATAAAAAAAGGTTACATAAAAAAAGGTTAAAAAATTAAAAAAAACCAGTAAGATTTCAAGTTGTATAAGAAAAATAGAGATAATTTTCTATGTATATATCTTTAATATGGAGGGTAAGAGATTGACAAATCGAAATTTTAATTTCTTTTATTATATGAAAACAAACGGATGTTTGGTCAATAATGTTCTAGAAGACTTACATGAATTAAAAATCTTACTAAAAGAATCATTAGAGAGGGAAATTACTTTTGAAACAAGCTTAGTAACCAAACTTTGAGGTTCCAAGAAAACTGAACTTAAAACTGGAAGATAAATGTCTGAAGAAAGAAACAAGAATTATGAAAGAATAAAATCATTTTAGAAAAAAAAGACAAGAGGCAAATAATCAGTGAAAAAAGAAGAATTGATCTATCGAAGCCGAAATGGGTTAATCGGAAAAGCCAATAACAGTTAATTAAAAAACATTAAAACCACATAATCATGAATATGTTAAGTTAGTAGTATTGTATTTTTAGCAAATTTAATTGCCAAAGTGATGAATAATGTGTCATAATGGACTATGGCGAGGGAGTGGTGAAGAGTGCATTACCATCACAAAGGAAAAGCTGAGCTATGTATTAATTGTAATTGAGTTTACTAATTTTCTAAAGATTATGTTAGTTCCTACACAGTAACTGTTTACTGTTTGAAATAATGATTAAAAAAGCTGTGTTATTCCAATAAATTAAATATGGTGGTAGATTACAGTAATTATTTATTAGTGAATATAATTTGTTCAATAATCTGCTAAAATATTTGTCATAAATTAAGATTTATATTACCGTTAAATTTCATAATCATTGTAGTACACTTTGAAGTGAACAGAATTTATTCGTAAAAATTTACATTATGAAAAAGTTTACTATAACATTTACATAGTATGAGACAAAGAAGCAAGAATCTTTATATTGAGTGTAATAATGATTATATTCTACACTATAAATACATCTTTTTTGTTTGTTTTGGAATAGTGGCTGTTTCTAATACTGTCCTTTATTACAGGCTGTTTATGTACTGAAGGGGTATTAAATAAGATGCTATAATGTAACAGATATTTGATATCGTATACTTTCTATTTTAACATTAATTTGTTACAGTTAGTAAACTTTTCTAATACTGTCCTTTATTACAGGCTGTTTATGTACTGAAGGGGTATTAAATAAGATGCTATAATGTAACAGATATTTGATATCGTATACTTTCTATTTTAACATTAATTTGTTACAGTTAGTAAACTTTTCTAATACTGTCCTTTATTACAGGCTGTTTATGTACTGAAGGGGTATTAAATAAGATGCTATAATGTAACAGATATTTGATATCGTATACTTTCTATTTTAACATTAATTTGTTACAGTTAGTTAACTTTTCTAATACTGTCCTTTATTACAGGCTGTTTATGTACTGAAGGGGTATTAAATAAGATGCTATAATGTAACAGATATTTGATATCGTATACTTTCTATTTTAAACATTAATTTGTTACAGTTAGTAAACTTTTCATTTCCCGGTTTTAAACGTTGAGTGGTCAGTCGATCGCTGATGTTTAAAAGCCACCTTCAAAAAATAACAGCTAAATCAAAACCAGGGCAAATGTATTACATCATATTGCCGGAACAACTTGGGAAGCCAACGCTCACGTCCTGCGTACTACTGCTTTGTCACTGGTTTATTCAGCTGCTGAATACAGTGCTTCCGTTTGGCTAAATAGCGTACATACTACAGCTATGATGTCCAACTTAATTGGGCCATAAGAGCTTTTAGTGGCACTCTCATGTCAACTCCACTTCCTCATGTCACTTTTTCCTGGTGCTGTGCAATATTGCTCCTTCAGAGATAAGACGTCAGGAGACACTATTTAAAGAAATCAATAAGATCTTGAAGACCTTACCATTACCCCGGATCTCCTTCGTCAGAATGGTGCTTAAAATCTCGAAACCCACATCTACGTACTGCTTTCCAGTTGACCAGATGGAATTTCTCGCCCAATACTAGTTGGGCCGGAGCGTGGAACAGTTTCGTCGGATGGAATAAGTTCCTTATTAACGATCCGTAAGTACCTGTTGGTGGGATGAACCTAACTGGTGTGGGCAGATACAATTACTGAAAGGAAAAATGGGGATTGACACTAGATCAGTCATGTGATTGCGGGGAGTATATCCAACCAATGGATCACATAGTTACAGAGTGTCCCCTGCGTTTTTTTACGGAGGGAATAGCCAGCATAAACAGAATAAGTGAGGCAGGTCTTAAATGGCTCGATGGATTGGACTTAGCTTTGTAACAAGAAATAACTTTACATCTTTACTAATTAATAATATCATGACTTTTGGATCTTTATCCAAATTATACATTGCAGCTTTTAAAATTAACAATTAGTAGCTAACAACAAACCATACGATATATATACCATCGAGTAATCCAAATTGCAGCAAAATGCTATTATCTATTTTCTTTTGCAGCTTATTCAACAAATTGTTATCTTAAACCAGACGAATAAAAATAAACGAAAAAACAAAATATATCAGAAAGACGTCACCACAAAAATTAGAAGAACGATACTAATGGTGCGTCCAATCAAACAACCCGCAACATCCATAGGAAATATTTATCTTGCAAATATTTCGGCATCCTCACGAGGGGACATGTATTTACATACCTCAATTTGTACTTTATCAAGATTTGTACTTCAGAAAAACAGGCATGTAAACATTTACTAATGTTGGAATGGTCGGTGTCCTGCTGTGACCTGTCCACTGCACAAACCGACCACTCATCGCGGAGAACAAATCGACGAGGCTGTGGACGTTGCAAATTTATCTCATAGCCACTCTGAATTCATCCCTATAAGTAAATTCATAAATAAATCTTTAGTCGTTTGGTTAGAAATGACAGACGCTAACGGATTGTTTGTTGCGTACAACCGGTTGACGCGCTTAAATAATCTCGTTAAAATTTTGGCCCGAAACCAGATAGGGCCTACCTTCTAAATGTGACGAAAATGTATCATTATGCCTGAACATATCATATATTATACCCTCAACATGTTTTTAATCTATATGATAACCAATATATAAAGAAGAAGTTATTAACTTCTTTAGGTTAACCAATATATAGACAAACTTGACTAACCGGAATAGATAGACAATCATATTAGCAAATGTTAAACGTATATTATAAACTTGTAGTGTTATAAATTTGTTTGATGTTGTGTTAGTATTGACAGTAGTGACAGTTAGGAACTTATTTAAATTACTTAATTTTAAATTAGTTATGCTTTTTTATTATCGTTTTCTACATGATTTATAAAAAAATGATATATTAAATAACTAAATAAATGTTTAATATACCATTATAATCCTCTCAAATACGTTTTCGTATTTTCATAAAATTATTTTCTTTGAATACCTGTTAGGGAAAATTTAACTAATGAACTGTAATCCAAAATATGTAATGTTGTTATTATTCTTATTGTATATTGGTATATGTGCAGCGAGAAAATTAATTCTTTCTGAATCCTTTCCAAACAGTTCCTTTATCAGCCTATTAAAGAAAGCATTAAAACATCTTAATAACAGTAATATACAGGATGTATTAGACCACTGGACCACTCGTACCAACTAAAAAATAAAAAAAAAAAATGAATGGAATATTTCCTACAACAGTAATCCTGCATTTTTGATCCCAAAAATTTTTTTCAACCGTTATTTATCCCAAAATGGCACTTTCTGGGTTGGGGATTAGACTTAAGAAATTTCCAAATAGTGAACTAGTGTATGATACTTCCTTTTAAAGGCTTTTGACGTAACTGCATCATTATTTTGGTATACGAGTAAAAAGTGTTAAAATATCCTTCCTATAAGGCCAGGATGGTCTAAAATGTAAAGATTTTTGCTTTTAGACTTTACCTTATAGTAACTCTTATACTCATCAGAGGGATATACATTTTTTACTCTGTTGTTTCAATGACATGGTTTTCTATAAAATAACATGGATAGACATTTAACTTTCCATATTTTAAATATTCATCCTCAAATTTAAGAAAATAAAAACTGGTCAAAGTAAAAAATGTCATGTTATGTCATGTTCCATATCAAATTAAAGGTAATAGAAAAATAAACATTTGTTACTAAGTGTTTTGTTTTATCTCTGTTGGTTTTGAAATGGCTGATGGAAATATTTATTACAGGATTCAATTGGAATATGACCAACTAAAAAAATATGAAACGTAAACAATTATTGTTCAACGACCTTTAATTTGTCATTCAATATAACATAATTTTATATTCAACATTTTTTACTTATACACCAAAATCCTTAAAATGTTGGGACACCCTGCTCATAGGAATAAGAGTATTTTAAATATTTTTATATGAAAATTATTAGGCAGTAAAGACAGTAAAAAACGAAAAGTTTCACTCTTAATGTTCCTATTTGAAAATGTCCAAACACCATCCCCTTAACCACCGAAAATGCCATTTTGGGGAAATTAATAGGGTTGAAAATAATTTCTGTGAATGTTTTGGGGTAAAAACACTTTTAATAAATATTCTATTCCATTTTGTTCAGTCAATGGTCCAGGTGGTCTGAAACACCCTGTATATAATCGAATATCCAGTCAATGCTTTCTATTTTCTAATATGACACTTCTTAGATGTTAGTGATCTGGATGGCCTGAATATTAAAAATATGAAAGCTGCATTAACCTGATACTGACAGTAAAAACAAAGTCGTGGTCCTGGTTGTACTTCATCTGGAAATTTGGCTCCTTCTGAAATTGATGTATTCTCTTAGGATTATTGACTCACACATTTTAAGCTATCTCAAACATGTGTGATTTACACAATACTACCAATTACATCACTTTCAAGACAAGACAAGTATTTTAAGCAATCGTTCTTTATTTAACTACAATAAGTGTTACAACACTTATATTACCAATAAATAATCAACCAACTACAAACTACTCTCTTACAAGACTAATATGTGCGAGGCACGATCAGTGGAAGACATATTTGCAAACACTGAAAATCTTGGTTTTTCATCTAATGATAGGGTCTCTAATCTTTGTGCGGACTTAACTAAAATTAGAGCTAATCATCCCGAAATTGAAACAACGCATATTGAGGACTCAATTGCACAGCTGGTTGAAGCTGTGGATGAAGACGAAGCCAGAAGCTCCAATTTGAAGGCCTCGTACGCCATTCAAGGGCAAGAAATCTTGGATCTCGAGACCAAGCTAGGGTTCAAGCTAGAGGAGGAAAATGTCAATTTCCAAAGAATCTCTCACTCTACAGGACATTATTTATGAAGAAAAAGATTATCTTATTTGTGACAGTAAACATTTGAAGTCTAGCATAGTAACAATTAAAAATAACTTAGAATCTATAGTTAGTGAAAATGAATCTTTGAAATCCATAATTTTTTATGAAAATGAGCTTATTAATAACTTTAGTAGAAAAGTTGATGAGTGTAATAAAAAGATTATTAAATTAGTTTATAACCAAGAAAGCTTTTAATGTCAAATAAAATTAGCTGACGAGAAATCCTGGAATTCTGCTAGGTGGGTTGATGATAGTATCCTTGATTTGTATTTCGAAGCCTTTAATAATAGTGATACTAGTTTGCTATCAAAAACTTTACTTTTTGGCCCCTATCTCTCAGATAGTGAGATTTAGTAGCAGTGTGGAAGTCATGTCACTGTTAGACCAAATGTTATTTAACACGTATAATTATGGAGTGTTTTGCGTAGGTAATAACACTGACTGCAGTAAGCAGGATTCTGGATCTCACTGGAGTTTATTGTTTTTGAATAGGAATAATAAGATAGCTTTTCACTTTAACTCATTAACTAATTATAACATTAAGTTTGCTAAGAATACCTTAGACAATCTTCATCTTACTACGTACACTTGTATAGAACTTGAACGATGTAAACAAAATAATGATTTCGAGTGTGGTATAAATGTAATGATGTATGCCAAGTTAATCACTGAGGGCTTTTGTAGCAGAGCTAGCATGACTAAATTAACTTATTTTGATTGGTACCATAGTTTAATTTTATGTTTCATGTAACTTGTCTAGTGTAAATCCCGTATCTGGGAAAAAAGTAAATGTTTTAGAGCCTAATCCTATAGTTAAATCCAATAATGGTTAAATCCAAGATGAAAATTAGTAAAAATATAATGTCAAAAATACTGTAGCAAGTTTGAGTTGTTTTTCTGATAGAGTAAGTGGTAAAAATATTGAGAGTATGAATATGTTTAATGTCTTAAAAACTGAAGAATCTTCTAATCCAGTAAACAATATAGTTATAAGAAATGAATCTTACTGTAGTACTGTAACTAGTTATAAAGAACCAGAGGCTAGGACTGCCCTTGTAAAATCTAAGTACACTTCAAGGGGTAGTAAAAAATATAAAAAATGCACCTTAAAAAACTGAAAAATAATTTTATCGTTGAAGACAAGATTGTAAAAGATCCAGTTGTTGACGGAGCTGTTGTAAATGCTCAGAGGAATCCCCTCCCTCGGACACATGGATAAAAATGGCTACAGTTGCCTCTCCTGTTGAAGGTCTGAATAAATTTAAGAGCAATGTCTTGCTGATAGGTGACTCTCTCGTTCGTCATGCTAGGCCAAGATGTGTCTCATTGAGGTGCTAATTGAGATGACGTCACAGATATATTTTGCTTATCGGAGCATTTTCAAGTTGCTTTTGACACGTGAGTCTTGGAATGAAATGTACAAAGTGGTTGACGTGGATGAGAAATACTACGCTTTCTTCTCTTCCTTGGGTTGTCTTCTTGATTGGAGGTTTCCTCTAAAAAAGAAGATACTGTCGAAGTGGACTTATTCTGAAAAATCCAATTAGTCTTCCATTATGTCTTCAAAAGGACAAAGAGTTCAGGACTACCTTAATTCCAAGAGGGTATGGGAGGTGATTAATGACTTGAGACCTGAACATTCTGGCAAACCATTTAAACAAATACATGTGAAAAATGATCTCACCAAATCGATCATCGATCCAAAAATGGTTGCCAACCATTTTAACACTTTCTTTTCCGATATTGGCGACCGATTAGGTATCAATAAATCTACACCACCTTCCATTGCTACAATTCGGATCATTATTTCTTTATATTGACTGCTACAGAGGAGGAAGTAGCAGAAGTAATAGCGTCTTTATCTTCAAGCTGTTTTTCGGGTGTTGATGGAGTGTCATCAAATCTGTTGAAAAAATGCGCAAAAAAATTTGCTTCTCCCCTGACACACCTAGATAATTCTTCGTTGGTGTTTTCCCCTCTTCTTTAAAACAGGTAATTATAACACCTATTCATAAACTGGTGATCAAAGTGACTGTGTAAACTACAGACCTATTTCCCTCCTGTCATCTTTCTCTAAGGTCTTCTGCCCTATTTGTCAACAAATAAAATTTAATTTCAGCATAGTTTGGTTTCAGAACAGGCCTGTCAACTGTTGATGCCATGTACAAGTTTGTATCACAAGTTGTCATGAATCTGAGTCGAGCTTTTGACTTGGTCAACCATACATTTCTTCTGGGAAATTGGAGAACGTAGGCATTAGAGATGTTGCCCTCGACTGGTTATTTTATTCTCTTGTAGGTCACCATCAGATTGTTAAGGTTCCATATTTGGACAATTTTGAATTCATGAGTCCAAGTCAGTTATCAGAACGGAAACCAATTCTTACTGGGGTCCCTCAGGGGGCCATATTGGAACCTATTTTATTTAAAATTTTTATTAATGACATCCCCATTAGTGTGAACCATGCCAACTTATGTCTATATGCTGATTACATCTCTTTACTAGTATCTAATCAAGATCGTTCAGCAGTAGAAATAGAAGATAAATGGTAGCGCTTTGTTGCAGTGGTTTACAAGTAATCAACTTGTTGCAAATGCACAAAAGACTAAAGTGCTTAGATTCCACATCCGTTCTTTTTACTCCAACCTAGATCACAATATCATTATGGATGACTCAGAGATAACGCCGAGTTCAGAGGTTGGTTTCCTAGCATTGGTAATTGACAACAAGCTTGTTTTCTCAAGCCACATTATTTTGGTGTCTATCAGAATTAGCAAGGGGCTATTCATTCTACGAATACTAGCTTGCTTTACAGATATGCGGGTCCTGTTATCAGCATACTATAGGATGTGTACACCCCCACTTGTCTTATGCGTTGGCAATCTGGGGAGCTCAAAGTTTAAGTAATCTACACACTTTTAGACTACAAAAGAAAGCCTTACATACATTTGTGGACTCTCTGTTAGGGAATCCTGTAGAATCATCTTCCACATGAACAATCTGTTAAAATTTCCCCCGATCTATATTTTAGAATCAATCACCTTTTCAAAAAGAAATTTTCATATGTTTACTAACTCTGAATGATATAAAATACACTCTTACTCACTTCGTAATTATGATTATTTAGATATTCCACGTCACTAATCATCTTTTTTTCATTGCATTAAACTGCACAGTGCTCTGCCTCTGACAATGTTTGTTTTTTGGTGAATGACAATATTAATCTGAATATACAAGTGTCAGTGGATAGGAGTACCATCCTAAATTTTCAATGTTCAACTTTTTCTATCTTTATCCATAATATATTTCTCAGTTTCCCATACACATTAATAAACACATCCACCCTTTAAAAGTATACAGAAACTGCAGTCTTCACGTTGTCACTAGGATTGAAAGTAAATAATGATTTCTATCATATATCCAGATATTTACTACACTCATGAAAGGTTAAGTGTGGAAACCCTTCGCAAGAAGAAGATTATTGCTATTTTGTTGGAGGTCAGGTCTGGCAGAATATAAACATTAGGCATAACTGAGTCGGGTATTTTGGTGCATTATAAAAAGTCTACAATCAACTCAGTATTAACCACCCGTCGTATTACGACAGCCTGTGAGGCAACCTGGACACGACGGCTTGATTGTTACCCTACTGCCACTGCCATTGTCATCGGCTATTAAGGCCAGCCACTGCCCTCTGTATACACTCGCCTGAGAAACTCTCCTGACTACATTGAAAGGTTATGTTCAGCAAAATGTGTCATGTTTACACACCACAGCTGAGTTCTAATTAAAGCGTGGCTGGAGATGCTGTAACAGGACCTATAAAGGTATAATTGCTTGTTGGTACGTGGCAGCGTGTCATTCAGACAAGTTGTTATTTGTTCTTAACAGTACTACTTACGTTTTATTGGTCCATATTAGTTGACAAGGTTTTACTGTGTTAATTATCCACGTAAACTGTTGTTCGCAGGTATGTCGTTCAGCATTTTTACTTTTCAAACTTGATTCACTAGTTCACATATGCCTTCAAGCCTAATTGTGAATTTTATCTAACGAGTGAAGTGATCGTTACTCTGTTGGGGATTCAAGTAATGGACCTTGCCCCCCCCCCCTAGTCCGAAGCCTTAGCCACTTAACTACCACATTTTACTTCACGGATTATAAATTTATTGCAAAAAAACTATTGTACTAGTTAAATATATCATTTCCAAAATGTTGCACAAAAACGTGTTTATGTCATAAAGGGTAGTTTATGGGTTCAAATATATAAATGTGAGAAAGAACAACGTTTAATTTGATTGATTACAAGCTATTAGAATTAAGAAATGATTAAAAAGATCTTTTAATAAAATTAAAATTGTTATACTGTGCCCAATCGTATGGTTTATATCATGGACCATACCTTGGTCAAATGCAATCATGGCACTTTTTGGGAAAGTTAACAAGTAAAAAACGATTCCCTTAATATTTATAGCTTTAGTCTTGATTTCATAGAACATTCTGAAGGATAGCTGCCTTACCACTTCGTAAAACAGGTCCTGCTGATTACATGAGAACTAAATTACATAGTAAATATATTTCTAATATTTTTATTTTTACCAACAAAATAGTTAGCTAACAATATTAACAGGATAACAATGAAATGACAAGATAAAACAATTAATAATTATTTATTTTATACTAGTTTCTTAGAATGTATTTGTGATCATTTCTTATACAAACTTTGTTTATTACAAATCCTCTTTACACCCTCCCTACTTCTGGGTTTAGGAGTTTTTGAAATGGATTGTTGTCATCTTTAAATCTCAAAATAAAGCTGAAGCTTTATTCATACTCTTAACCAAAATAAAATAATTAAATATTTGCTTCTTACAGTACAGTACTAGTATTGTTAAATATTTGCTTCTTACAGTACAGTACTAGTATTGTTAAATGTTTGCTTCTTACAGTACAGTACTAGTATTGTTAAATTATTTAAGTAATATGGTGCAGGATGTAGTACGGCAGTCTGAGAAATGTCCTGGATTTCTATTCTTACATGTGCTGATTCAGAACTTCTTTATGTTAACGGTAATTTAATGCGTGGCAAAATGTTACAGAGCGACTTCTGGATAAAAGACCAAGATTCCAGGAGCTCCTCCAGCGACCCCGTGCGAGCCCGACCATTGCGGAGCAGACTTTCACGTCCGATCGGATCCGAGGCCACGGCAACCCATGAACAGCGATCTTATCATGGTTATTATAGAGAATACACATGGAGAAGTGATACGCCGGGGGCGAGGGCACGTCGGTCAGTGTGGGAGGGGGCAGAGGCTCCCCCCACTCCACTACCTGGTGAAATATACTGTAATGTGCAGCCCACCAGTCAATAGCAGTAATCATAATGCGTTACGTCATTTCTCGATTTCACAGAGACGTTCCGATCTCGAGCAGTGCGGTCAGCGCCCGGAGCACCAATCTTGCTTGGCTCCTTGTTGTTGGCGATGATTGAGGCGAACTGCATCTCTTTAGCGGTCTCTTGGGCCACATTGTTTCCGCCTTCACTTTGCAAAAAGAGAGTAGAAGGATTTAAAAATATAAAAGATAAAAATAAAGTGTTGCAAGTTTGTCGGTACGTCTTTATACACAAGGCTGGGTCACTGACTGATTGACACCAAGCAAAGAATGAGGTACAGCCATGCAGTTTGGTACGCATGTTTATAATCAGACCTAGTGGCACACTAAGAACAATATATATATAGTAACACAAAGATGACAAAATTATACATAAAACCAAGCAAGATGAAGATATTAACAAAATATTTTTTAATCGAGGATTGCATTTTCAAAATTACTTTGAACAGCAAATTACTTTTGGAAAGATCCTTTCTATCCGGAAAATTTGTTTCCTTTATTAAGTTTCTTATGGAAATGATTAAACTATTATGCCTGCCAAGCGTAGTCCTAAAGGAGAACATTTTTTTATTGTGCCTCTAATATGTATGAATGGAGATTAACACTAGATCAGTTATGTGGTTGTGAGGAGTCTATACAAACGATGGGTCGCATAGTTACCGAGTGCCCCCTGCGCTCTTTTACGAAGGGATTAGCTAGAGTAAATATTGAACCATAGAGACTGGTCTTAAATGGTTTGATGGATTGGATTTAGCTTTGTGACAGGAGATCACTTAAATTGATTCATAATTTCTATTAAATGAGGCATACGTGTTTAAAAAAGGCAATAGACAAGACTTCTGTGATTAAATTAATAGTGCAATGTGTTCAATTGCAAGAAGACAAATTAAACATTTTTAATTAATGTAAAACGATCCAAAGTAAAAATAAGCTAGTGCTTTAGGACTCTGTAGTTAGCTATGGTTTCTTTAAGTAATCGTAGAGGACCTATATTACTTAAAAATATACATTTTTTTTATTTTTGTAAGATTCTAATCGAAAACATCAGGAATGCAGTTTAACCCTCTAAAGTAGATTAAGTAAATCTAAACATCATCTGAAGACATAATAATTGAGCTATATGGTAATATTGTTGATTATATGCATGGAGAATTTGCGGCAATCGCACTCCAATGTGTTGGTTAACTGCATAAAATAAATTATACTAACATTTACAGTATCAATATTTAAAAGGAACAAAACAATAATTAATAAGTTAAAACATTAAAAATCAAAGGACACTATAAAGGTCAACATGATTTTTCCGAGGTAGTACGGATTAAACCTGTGGGTGATGCATGTGAGAAGGTTGTGGGTGATACCTGTGAGCAGGTTGTTGGTGATGTCTTATGATTGACTCTGTGAGTGATACTTGTGAACAGGTTGTTGGTGATGTCTTATGATTGACTCTGTGAGTGATACTTGTGAACAGGTTGTTGGTGATGTCTTATGATTGACTCTGTGAGTGATACTTGTGAACAGGTTGTTGGTGATGTCTTATGATTGACTCTGTGAGTGATACTTGTGAACAGGTTGTTGGTGATGTCTTATGATTGACTCTGTGAGTGATACTTGTGAACAGGTTGTTGGTGATGTCTTATGATTGACTCTGTGAGTGATACTTGTGAGCAGATTGTTGGTGATGTCTTATGATTGACTCTGTGAGTGATACCTGTGAGCAGGTTGTTGGTGATGTCTTATGATTGACTCTGTGAGTGATACTTGTGAACAGGTTGTTGGTGATGTCTTATGATTGAACCTGTGAGTGATGTCTTATGATTGACTCTGTGAGTGATACTTGTGAACAGGTTGTTGGTGATGTTTTATGATTGAACCTGTGAGTGATTTCTTATGGACTCTGTGAGTGATACTTGTGAAAGGTTGTTGGTGATGTTTTATGATTGAACCTGTGAGTGATGTCTTATGATTGACTCTGTGAGTGATACTTGTGAACAGGTTGTTGGTGATGTTTTATGATTGAACCTGTGAGTGATGTCTTATGATTGACTCTGTGAGTGATACTTGTGAAAGGTTGTTGGTGATGTTTTATGATTGAACCTGTGAGGATGTCTTATGATTGACTCTGTGAGTGATACTTGTGAAAGGTTGTTGGTGATGTTTTATGATTGAACCTGTGAGTGATGTCTTATGATTGACTCTGTGAGTGATACTTGTGAAAGGTTGTTGGTGATGTTTTATGATTGAACCTGTGAGTGATGTCTTATGATTGACTCTGTGAGTGATACTTGTGAACAGGTTGTTGGTGATGTTTTATGATTGAACCTGTGAGTGATGTCTTATGATTGACTCTGTGAGTGATACTTGTGAACAGGTTGTTGGTGATGTTTTATGATTAATAAAGGCATAGTTTGGACTATTAAGCTATCTATTTTACTCAACGTTAAATATACAACAACAAAAACAATACCAGGACAAAATTGAATAAAAGTAATAATAATAATAATAGTAAAACTTAAGAATCAAAACTCAAGTTACAAAGTAAAACAAATAATTTAGGAGAGCAGACAAATTAAACTTAATGCAAAATATACATAATGAGACTTTGAAGACTATGTGATTTTAAGCATAATAAGTCCATTAGATCCTGAAATTGTATATTTAAAAGCAAATCCTATTAGAAAATGTAATATTTTATAACATAGAACCATTGCTATAGTATAATTCACCGTGTGGGTTTCTAGTTAAAATATATGTATATTATTTTGTAACCAATAAGTCCACGTTTTACAGTAAATGAGGACCATATGGAAAACTACTAACATTTTCCAATATATGTAACATTGATTAGAAGGATGTAATATGTCCTTCCTTTATAACCTCGCTTTCAAATGGCAAAATCTCGTATCTAGCCTAAGTAACCAGTAATTACTATCGTTAAAGTCTTCAAGGATTTTGTGTCTCGGGCTAAAGGGGAAATCAATTAATTAACACCTGTGAGTTGCGACACATCCTCATCCACGCGGGTGCTCCAGTTTACCGCACCGCCTCTCCGGGCCTTTCATTTTCTATACTTAAATTAACTCGGAAGATCGCAGTAAAGATTGGCCGAACTGCTAGAGGTCATGTTAGATAGCAGACTGCAGTAGCAGGACTGAGTAAATCTTATTTACGTCCAACTAATCCCGCATATTATCCGTTACAAATCCCAAGTTATACAAGGGTCGTATAAACCACTAATAGAACTGGCCAGGCCCAACATTAGTGGTAACTGGTTGAAGAATGGCGATCGCTAACTGGAGCGTAAATCTGGCCTGACAGAGAAGAAAGCTATAACTCAACGAGTAATTGTGTTTTAAATGTAACTCGCTCACTAACAGGACTGTGTTTCAAAACCAAAATATGGTATTTGTTAAACTCCTGAAGGCGATAAAGACGTATATCTTTTTGTTGGCCCGTGTTTGCCAAACTTAATTAAGAAGATATATGGAGAAAAATATAAGACAGAACGAAAGAGGAATATGTAGGTTTTGTATACACGATCATAGGTAGTCACATTATAACTTCTTATAGAATCCATCATTCTAATTTGTTGCTTTGGATGCATTCTATTATTAAATTGAACACCTCATTTCGTTTAATCGGTCTTTAAAAGTATATTTATTTTTTTTGCATATCTGCCATTTATAAGTATGTTCGTAAATTAATGTATAAAATCATTGAAACTAAATTACTTTATTGTTTGTTAAACGTCCTGGATGGTGATTTAAGTAAATTTTTTAAGATGCCATTTTCGAATTGCCAAATAACAAAAAGACAAGAAAGATTCAACAATACATTTTATTTAACATTTGTAATATGAAAAAAGATTGTAATACACTCTTTTATTTTATTATTAAGTGAAATACTAAACACAAGTATCTTGATTTCTCAGAGATTATCCATTTCAGTTTAATTTTAAATATTTAAAAAGAGCAAACCCGTTAAAACTGTTACTAAGCTTTTTTAACATGTTCTCCATTCACGCTTGATTGAAATTAGTATTTAATTTCAATTTACCATGGGAAATTCTTCCTTGATCAAAATGAGTACTCAACCCAAACTATACTCAAAAATAGTTTTTAAAGACCTTGGTGAATATCTAAATTTTATGTTTCTATTTCCATCTAAACTAATTAACTATTTGAATCAGTCAAGATATTTGAAATTTTGATAGACTAGTTAGTGTTTTATACATAATTTAAACAAAGAATTTATATATTTGATACTTGAATCTGAATGAAAAAGGTATATTTAAGTTTTTTTATGATTGATAAAAGTGTAAGTGAGTAAAAATTGATTAAATATCACCGTTTAGTTAGGATACAAGATCTATGCAATAAATCATCCAGGGTTAAAAAGAAGCCGACGATCTACAAATCAGAATATTTTACAAACATGTTCCAGATTTAAAAGAGTAATTTATTGTGCGACTGTAAATAATCAATTTTCTGTACGAAAAATCTATCTACAAACAAGATCACCTTGAGCATGATGAGCTACCTGTGGGGAGTCTAACAGGAATTGGACTTATCTCAATGGATATTGATAGACTACTTCATATACGAAACTCTATAAAAAATCGAGAAGAGGCCGTCGGAAGGCCTTCTTAGAAATTGAAGTGGCTTGGAATATCTTGAAGGTTTGTTTACGACGACCGTGCAAAGTTAGAAAACGTCCTGTTGAAGGAAGTGAGGAAGGCTGACATGTTTATTACAGTGATCCGCTCTGGTTCGTTGATGACAGCGATTTTACACTCATATAGAATGCCAATTAAGCCTTGTGTAATGGAAGATCTTTCTTTATAATAACTATAACCTTAAGTGTTCAGACCTCCTCGCACTGAACTCAACTGTGAACTGAGACTAAAAATAATCCAAACATCAATAAAGATCTCTCAGAGACTCGTATCAAATCGTTATTCCAGTGAGAATGCCTGTAAAACAATAAAATCATAAATTTATTATATACCCTGTATCGGAAAAAATAAATAAAAAGTAAGTTGATTCAAAAAAAGGAAAATTATGAATTGAGTAATAAAATATTGTTTTGTATCTTAAATCTACTGTAATTTCAAACTCTTACATATGTAACAATTTAAATTTAGAACTTACTACCAAATAAGGTCTCATAAATTTTTCCAGAATTGATCCTCATTTTTTGTTCGAATTCCTTGATGACAAATCTCCAAACAAATTGAATTAATTACTGTTAACAATAATTAAGGTTTATGTGAGTGTTGAGAGGGGACTACTAAGTTTTGTAATTTGCAGAATTAAAATATGATTTAATTATCTAACATATACCGATCACAAATAAAACTAGGTTGTATAATTGGAGATATAAATATGCAATAGTAGACTCTTACGTTGGAGGATAGATTATGGAATAGATGAAAATAATATTTTTGTTTCATAACTAACACATGCATGGCTACAGGAAAATAAATCTTTTTAAAAGTAATAGCTATTGATTATTATGTGTTTTTTATGAATACTATTATTAACTAATATATCACACCATTTATTTATTTGGTTATCTATGAGGCCTTATTTGTTGAAAGTGGAAGAATAGTTTGCACATAAAATAACTATCAAGTACTCTTGTGTTACGTCCAATAAAATTAATGAAAAATTAATTTATACAGAAGCAGGATGTTTTCGAGAATGGAGATTTATTATTTATGAACATCTAACGAAATGGTAAAATAGAAAGTTGTCTATTTTTCATTTTTATAAATCGTCTTTAGAATAAGGTCTAGAAAAACTTCTTAGATAGTTCAATGTTACATTTTATTCAGGGAGAGCAAGTTTTTAAGTATTCAAGTTATTACCGTCATGCTATATAGTAATGTGTGCATCCTCCTTTACTAGGTTGCTACGCATCATCCCAGTCTCTATATTGCAATGATGAAACATTTAAGACGATCATTCTATGTACACGAGTTATTCCCAACTCATAGTTAATGTAAACTTAGTGCTCAAGAACTCAGTTGTTTGACATCGCGTTATATGCAAAACCTGTTAGAATCTTTCCGAATATGTTTAGTTTAACTGTTTGGTTGATGGGGACTATTGGTATTTGGTTGATGAGGACTATTGGTATTTGGTTGATGGGGACTATTGGTATTTTGTTTTATTATGGGAGGAAGGAAAGTAGATTATAAATCAAAGATATAATATTCTTTAAAGTGTTATAATCTAGCTGTTTTTCATTTGGTTTAATTATAGATCTTCGAGTTTCTGAAAGTAATGCTTTGTTATAATTCCCCTCTTTAAGTATAAAGATTAACTGACAGAGAGGACTTATTGGAATACTAAATTCAAAATTTGAATAAGCCTTTTGCACAGTAGTCATTATTCTTATTAAATGATGTATATGATTCAAATTGAGAAACATCTTGGACCCTCCACCAAGAGAGATACGATCGTTTTCCAAACTTTGTTCTTTACATGCTAAATGCATTCACATAACAGGTCCCATAGTTGCCCTGGCTATTGGGCTATTAATAAATAGTCCTTTCTGAGCTAAGTCGAACTCAAGTAGTAATAATGGCTACACTCGTTCATTTACACTCACCACACTCTTTCGAAATCCATATTAGTTCATATATTGACGATTGGCGTCTTAAAAATAAAAAAAAATAAAAAATTATACCTTGCATTCTCACTTGACCAGTCGTCTCTATAAAGTTGTCTTTAATTTTCGCACTAATGCTCAAAGCTGCTTTTAGCGTCCATTTAGGCTAAGGTTGCCTCGAACACTAATTGACGCCTACCCGCAGAGTTTACTTTATTCCTCTTGATAAGACAACCTTTCCCGAATCCCAAATTACGAAATGGTCCAGTTGACCTCTGAGTTCATCCTCTGATTGACTCAATAAATTGATGCCCTGTAATGAAGCGCTCACCTCACATCACGATCTTGTATACCTATTGGTTAATCGCTGGCGTGGTGTAACAAGAGATACCGACGATGAGTATGCCGCTACTAATCGTCAGCTAAATACTTATGGATATGTAAATGTTGGAGTTAGATTAGGAATAAACTATAATTGTTCACGTATTGGCCAAATGGAATCACGTGAAGTACGGTCAACACCACTGTGATGTGATGAGTTGACCGTAGTTTGTTCCCAAACTTGTATCATTCTGTGGAATAAGCTCTCATTTATTATTTATTTATTTATTTCATACACATTACATCATAAGTTCTGCTTAGTTTTAAATCTTGTCAGCAGAGTCCATTTATTCAACGTTATTTACATTTAATTACAGTAATATATTGTCTTAATTAATATGTTTTTATTTCAAAATTATCTATATGCTGTAACTTCATATTTAAATTACGCCAGTTTCGTAGTTGTTTTTACCGTTTATAATAATTTACAGCATATTCAAATGGCACTGGATGGGCTAACATAAGGAATGGTAAATATAGTGGCTATGATAATAACATTCTTTCGCTAGACCTTCTGACCAACGGATCAATCAAGCATATTTTGCCATAATACGATGCATTAAATACTTCAGCTCGTATAAATATCTGCCACTTTAATAGTAGGCCTATATTTTATTGCACCTATTATCCAGTTGTTTATGATTTGGTCCTACTTTAACTTTTATAAAACTTTACAATTTTCTTTTATAATCATACTCTTATTTTGTCTATAGAATTGTAGTCTTCATATTCTCATGTGATAATTTATGTTATTGAATTCTTATATTTTGTTATTTCTTGTATTTAGTTAGGTTTGAGACATTAAATGTACATTCTCTGTTTTGATAATCTCATTTCTTTTCTTAATTTGTTATAAGTAGACTTTTTCTGTTTAAAACTAGAGTATCCTTTGTATAGATGAATTCTTTTTAATTTCCTGCGTTAAAGTGCTTAGGAATACTTTTTACTATGTTAAAATGCATAGCTAATAGCTTATGTACTTTGTGGTAGATATGCAATCAGTCTATTTAAAATATACGTTTAAAATTCCAAATAAACTTTGTTTATGTATTTGGAATATAACATGGTTTAGACATTTGTTGAATGTACACATATCATTCATTCATTACTTAAATCTAATCCTCCTAACACACACCATGATAGTGAATATTAATTAACGCTTAAAAATTCCATTACTATACAAATTATAGTGTTATCATGTTATTCAGAAGACTAGATCCATACACAAGAAACACGACTATCGATCTCTTCCAGGAATTTAAGAATGTGGTCTTGTTACTTCTAACACCGGATGAAGATATGGGCTATAATCTCTGATGAAAAACTAACATTATCTCCACTCTGAGAAAGAGTTGCGGCTCGCTACTCTTGGATAAGAAATATATAAATAATTCCTGAGGACGAGAATTGTGATTTCGAGCAGCCAGAGCGGCCTCATCGGCACTTGTGAAACACAGCCTGTATAATAAGCAGGAGATGCGGCTTTTATTACTTTTTGTTTGTGCCTGTCTTGACTTGAAACCAGAACACGTATTTGTTGACAATTAATAATAGGTCAAGCCCGAATGAAAATCTCTTAGAAAACCCACGTGTTTATTATTGAGTAATACAATCAACAACTTTTAAATAGTAATAAAGTAATGAAAATCCTGAATTTATAGTTAGATAGAAATGTATATTTTATTTAGTAGAAATATATATAAAAAATATACTTTTCTTTCAAAGCACAGTAACATTGTTTTATTTTACATATTAACAGACATACCCAAATATTATAGGCTTGTAAACAGCATATTTTAACCGTGTGAACTATAATTATAAGTCGTGAAGAAAGCTCATATAAACAGCTGAAGAATGGTCTGCCACTGGGGTCCGTACTTGCTCCAATTTTATTTAACGCGTATACTGCTGATATCCCTATCACCAAGTCAAGAACGTTTATATATGGAGGCGATATTGCTTTGGCTTATCAACACAAGGACTTCACAGCTACTGAAGAATTATTCACAAACGATCTTGCAACCTTCCAAGAATATTTTAGAACCTAGAAGCCGAATCCTAATCCATCAAAAACCGAAGTAGCCTGCTTCCACCTAAGTAATCTTCTGGCTAATTGAAAATTAAATATCTTTCTAAATGGTATAAAATAATGATCATACACAGTATCTAGGAGTAACGTTAGATCGATCGCTGACGTTTAAAAGCCACCTTCAAAAAACTGCGACTAAAATTAAAGCCAGAGCAAATGTACTACATCATAGTAGGGCCAACTTGGAGAGCCAACGCACACGTCCTACGTAATACTCCTTCGTCACATGTTTATTCATACTACAGCTTTATTGTTTATTTATTGATGTCCAACTTAATACAGGCATGAGAGCTATTAGTGGTACTCTCATGGCAACTACCCTTGGCTCCCGGTGCTGAGCAATATAGCTCCTCCAGGATTAAGATATCAGGAGGCACTACGTAAAGAATTCAATAAGATCTTGAATGCCCCGCACCTCCCCATTATCCCGGATTTTCCACGTCAGAACAGTCGCTTAAAATCTCGAAACCCACCTCTACATACTACTTTCCAGTTAACAGATCAAATTTCTCACCCAATAATACCTGGACCATAGCGTGGAACAGTTTTGATGGACGAAACAAGTTCCTTATTAACGATCCGTAAATATCAGTAAGTGCGATGAACCTCTCTCGTAGGGGATGGACATTATTGAATCGGTTCCGAACTGGAGTGGGTAGATGTAACTACTGGAAATACAAATGGGAATTGACAGTATCTCAGTCATGTGATTGAGGGGAGTATATCCAAACAATAGATCACATAGTTTCAGAGTACCCCTTGCGCTGTTTTATGGAGGGATTAGTTAGCAAAATAGAAATAGTTAGAATAAATAGAATGCCGGCGTGGTGGCTCAGTGGCTGAGGCTTCGGATTGCGGAGAGCAAGGTTCAAGGTTCGAAATCCCACTGAGCCAACGGTCGGTACTTCACTCATTGAATAAAGTTCACGCACAGGCCTATAGGTCCATGTGAACTGGCGAGTGAAGTTAAAAAATAAAAAATTTAAATCAGTGATGCAGGTCTTAAATGGTTTGATGGATTGGATTTAGTTCTGTGATAGGAGGTTACTTTACATTTGTATTAATTAATAGTATCATGACTTTTGGATCGTTATCTAAATTATACATTGCATCATTTTTATTTTTATTATAGTGTAATGACTTTTGGAATTTTTGTCCAACTACAAAACTTAGCTTTTACATAATTTTAAATTTAAAAAATAAATAAATAAAAAGAAAAATGGTGACACAAAAAACTATACAATATGTATATATATAATTATGGCCAAAGGAAAGTGTTGTTTAAGAATATTCAAAATTGTTGTTTCGATCCTCTCCTTTACTAAAACATTTGCCCAATCCTTCATTAACCTAGAAGGAATACATGCATGAACGTTTTTCACAAGTAAAACAAATAAGATCCCTAAAAAAAAGAAATTATATGTCAATTCCCGCACTGGAACAAGTCATACTTTTACTATACTACAACATTTATTATTTTAAAAACCACCTCAAAAGGCAGCCCATGAAAAACTTCACTAGTTAATTTTTGATAAAAAAATTATAATAAATTAATGAAAATAATAATAAATAAATAAATCGAGGCATCAGTTTTACATTTTAATTTCGTGACTTTTGAAATTACTTGCAATTGGCAAAACAGGTTTAGCTATTACAAAAATCACATAAGACGTATTTGGTGATACTACACGCTGCAAGTATAAATAAGATTTCCCAAACTATCTACACAACTCCATGTAACTTTTGTTTCTTAATGAAAAAAGAATCTCATTTACATTAAACATTTTGTTCCCAGCTGATCGCGAATAACACAGCTCATTTTAGCTTCACCGTTTAAGTCACTGTTCCATTGAATGTAGAGACCGAAAGTCGACTAATACGCCATGTTATTACTCTTTTCTTGGACTGATTATGTAGCTTCGTGTAAGTTGAGGGTTTTTTAAAAATAAGTTTTAATGTATCTGAAACCTTTGTTGTTTTTTGGTAAATTTAAATTCTATATGGGAAATGTGAATTAAAAGTGCATCTTTTGAAGTAATTATTTTCATTTACTAATTATTATAATTGTGGATTTAAAATAATTGTACGATAACCATACTATTATGTAAGGTAGGTTTACCAACTATTAGTTCTTAGTTAATTGTCTCAGAGGTTCATAAATAAATTTCACTTTATAATTACACAACATTTATTTTAAAGCGTTAAAACTTAAAACTACATTTAATCAAGATGATCAATAATAAAAATCATCGGGATTTATAAAACACAGACGAACGTTATGTATTATTAATACTGAAACATGACCTTGAGATTGTCTTTAATCCTAATTGGCAGTCTCTTCAGATATTTCATAGTTCTTTTCGTTACACGATGTTCTCACATTTTGGACAGTGACACTGTCACCAGTATTATTTTTATACCAAATTAATAATAGTTTAATTCTTTCTGTAACTATAGAATCATACATTTAGCGAGTTTTGAGTGAACTTACTGGTTTGTGGTGATATTTGAATTTAAATGAAATTGATAATGAAGAATATAAATTGGAAGTATGTTTTAGGTTTTTTTTATAATTTATTACAATATACTTACTTTCAGGACCAAATTACTCCCCAATAATTGTTCAGTGTTATCAGTGTAAACCAATGATAGGGGGTAGACTTTGATATGTATATCAGTGAATAGCAATAAAAGACCGATAAAAAAATATTAACTAAGAAAATATCAATATTCTAGTGAAGAAAAATTTAGATTGAATATCACGGAAATTAGATGTCACGTGTGTTTCTATTTGGGACATTACTTTCGAATGAAAAATAACAGAACAATAAAGAAAAGAACATAGTATTGAGTGTTCAAGCTGTTAGATTTAAATTAGATTAATTAAAATCAATACAATTTGCATACTTACGTTGTAAGTAAAGAATATGACGCAACGTTTGTAAACAGTTACAACTCAATTGTACTGAATGTCAATTAATGTGTAATTTCTATGTTCTAACATGGATGGTTGATTAATCAACCACTCACTGGCAACCAAGGGCGATGGTAAAATACTTGCTTCACATCACAAAAGCTTGACAGCTGTTAGCCTCTAAGTGAGGTGCTTTTGTCACGTATGCTAGGAGTTAAATAAAAATAAATACATGACGGTAAACAGTTATTAATTACAGAAATAATATTGGAATTTTTGAGACTATGTGGATGGAGCCTAAGGTGAATTATAAAAATAATATTGACTTACTAGCTTTCCAGTGTCACATGTAGAAAAGCTTAGTCAAAAATGTTAATTTGGTTTTCCATTGATACACGAACAGCATGCAATTTACTGACAAACAGACAAAAATATAAATGAGGCTAGTTTTGCTATCATTGTGGTGTAGCCTACGAAAAGGGTGGTTCAGTAAAATGTATATTAATTAAATACATTTACAGTAAACAGAATATTATTTTATTTATGTGGATACATTTTGTGTAACTTTTTTATCAACACTGTACTGAACCACGAGAGGGTTTCTCTAAAAATTTAATGAGACATAAGAGGTCATCCATCCTATATATCTTCTTTATAAGACTATAAGGTAAACTGAATACCGATTTTTTTACGTTTCTCGCAAAAAATATGAATGACTATTGTTATTGCTCCACTTCACCTTCCGCCTTGTGGTGATAACATCAGAAGTTCAGAATTTAATTAAGATTTCGAAAACTAATGTAAACTACACCTGTCGTAGGATAATCGGTTCTTAAACAACGATCTGTGCGTACCGAAGATATCTAATAAGATCGAAACGGTAGATGTACAAGGTTAAATCCTTGTTTAGGAAGAGCAACTTACTCAGGACTCTGTCCAAATATGGAGCAATAACAATATTAATTTACAAACCACCATTTCCACTAAAGTTTTATTTCTTTAGAAAAATAAAAATCCGTTTGATTTGTAATTTATTAGATATTATAGTGGATAGTATTGGTTGCTTAGCGTATTTAAATTTTTGTGATGAATAAACTTACAATTATTCTAATTTCAGTTGAAAAAAATAACTCCGACATTGATGAGAAATCCGTATTAATCGTTCATTTAAGAACTACGTTTAAAAGTGGATATCTGTTTTTGCTTAAGCTGAGAAAATTTAACGTTGATGTTACGGAGCATAGATTCATGCTGGCTGAAAAATAGAAATCATCAGCATTTCTGGTCACTTCAACCACATAGAAGAAAGAGAATTCGCATGCAGTATTGCACTTCATGTGTTGAGTTAGTGTGTCATGCAATCATTCCTCCAGTTTGTTATGTGAAGGTAGAGCCAACACCTTGTCAGTCTCTCCTTTAAACCCCTCCCCCACATCCTCAAGTTTAAACGTAGTAATTATTACAACAGACGTACACAGATTTACCTTAGCTGTAATCTACTTAGAACTGCCCTGAGGCGTGCGCTGCGGACATAAGAAAGCGATCTCTTGTTTCTTTTTCTCTAATCTCAAACCTACCCAGACGTGTTATAGTAAATATACTGTAGTCAATTTATGTTGTCCAAAAACTAGTCGTCCTTTGATCGGTCCTGTAAAGTCAGCCTTATTTGGCCGCATGTTCAAAAAATAAATAAGTAATTACTTTTGTAACCATTATAGTAAATATCACATTATTAATCGTCTATTTTTGTGAGTGAACACTTTAAGAGTGCACTTTAGACATGTTTTTCGTATATTATTGCTAAATTAATTAATTTAGATGAGCAACAAAGACATCGTGTACATGTTTGAGCAATTCAGAGGTATTTAAGGAATGATAAACCTTCCTGGGTTGAGAAAGGAAATAGACTATTAGCCAAAGAATTGTAAATATAACAAAACCACTCTGTCGACATCAAAATAATTAATTACTGTAGCAGTAATTTCCATATCTAATATTTATGATTTATACCTCTACTTTGATCACACCACTAATTAGAAAACATTCTGTTCATTCTGTTTGCATAAAATTAGTTATTTAAATAATCCAAACTAACGTGGTTTAAGCGCCATATTTGTTTGTTGGAAAAAATCAAACAAGGATATAGATTAATTAAAAGTGATCAGTAACATTAGACGCCGTCACCTCGCATGTTTAGATAATGCTTTACAAACGCCGTATTCATGAGAACAAGCAATGCTTGTCACTTGTAAAATTACTTAAGATAATTTACTCCCCTTAATAACTCCGTGAAAGCAGACCAATTACCATTGAAATGTTACATTTAATTAGCTCCATCGTTTCATTCATATGACAAGCACTCTGCGTCCATTCCCACTTATCAGATCGGCTCGCGATAATCTCGCGAGATAACGCACATCTCCTGTAATTGTCGAGGAGTTCCCCTGGAGCACGTCAGCATGCTGAGTGTAGATCTTAAGATGGTGAGTGTCTGCTGACAGTCAGCTGATATTGTCAGTTACTGCTGTAGAGACTGGCAATAACCAACTTATGGGCCGTTCAAGACGCACTTCCTTGTTGTGAATTAACTCATTGTAGGTGAGGTCATGTGATGAGTACATACTATGCATTTTGAATCCTCTCGGTGTAACATTTAAGAGTAATACATTTGTGCTAATAAAATGTATCTCCCACAGAAACTATATTTTCTCTAAAGGCGCTTAGCTCCTAAAACCTTATGGTTATTGTCCTAAAAAAGTTATATTGGTCGGAATCGTAGTTGGTTAAAGCCCAGCTTTATAAGTTAAATGTCCTCAGTTCGATCACAATCAGAGCCATAACAAATGTTGAAGGGGATCAGCTGATAATCACCGGCTGTTCACTTATCATTAGGTTACCTATTAATTAGCAACACTTTCTAAGGAATAGTCGGCCTTAGTTTGTAACAATGACTACAATCGCTCATCTACACTCATCTCACTAATTCGAAATTCATATTCGCCCATATATTGACGATCGGCATTCTGAGAATAAATAATAAATAAATATATATATATATATATATATATATATATATATATATATATATATATTAATATTATTGATTATGCATTACAGCACTACAGATAAAATTGTGACATAGTCAAATGTCATGTTATGAAAAGGTAATAAAGGCCAGCATTTATTAGTTATACAATATATAGGTCTATGAAGTAGATTATTAGTTGTGTAAAAAGATAATTCATAGTGGTTAATTGTTTTAAGGACAATAAGTTCTTTTGAAAAATATAGTAAAATGACAATCGCTTGCAATGATGGCATTTTTATTTATCTATGCAGATATTTTAATATTATGAACATGTTAAAAGTGCTGACTATTTGGTGATCAATTAATTGAGTTAAAAATAAAATTTAATGAACTTTATCAAAGCATTATTTATTAAATCAATAGATCCTTAAAAGACAACATAGTGATTTTACTACGAACTACAGTTGATGATAACGACCTCATCAAGGTAATCACGAAACGTTTCGCCCAAGCTGTGATGTGGCATATCTGGTGGTATCTATGGTCCCCTCCTTTGAACATTTACCTCTCACTTATGTGCAAATAGCCTTATCTAGAGAGTCGGGTCTATCTCAATATAATGTCATCAAACAACTTCGAGCGTGGCTGTTCATTGGATGGGTGACTACCGAACGATCGTATTGTTGGTAAAGTCCGTCTGATTTGGCGGTGGTTGGATGTTGAATTATTGATCTCAGGTTAGACTTTAGCTCCAACTTTGGCTGGTAAAATAAGATTTTTATGAATTCCTTCTTCTTTTTAACTTTTATTGACCAATAACTCTTTCTTGTATAGCGCTAGCAAAAATGATTTTTTTAAAATCACGCCTTAAATACTGCAGTGAAACATATTCCAGGGAAGACTGTCCAGTGTCGCTCGGACTAGTAGTCTCCTTCTCTCTGATGGCGTGACTGAATGTCATTGTCTCGTGGGAAGTCGCATTTTGACCTACAGTGGTAGGCAACCTATAAGATTTACTTGCAAGACTGACAAAACATTTGAGCATTTTGAACATGGTTCTCATGGCTTTAATGTAGACAATGTTCTGATTGCCATTGTCCCAAACGTGATTATCGGATAAGTTAACATAGCTATTCGAAAGTAACCTACTACCGTTTAGGATATGACAAATATATGAGTGGACGTTAGGACAGGTTAAATGGGACTGTAATTCTCCGTGATTGTGGCTCAATTTGAACAATGGTTTCATATTGATCTCAAAGCATATTTTATAGGGAATATATTGGAACAAACCTTATTGTTATAAAAATAGTTGAAATATACCCTAAAAATTCACCTAGTTCATCTTATCGACTCCTGAGTTGGTTAACACGACTTCATATCTTGGCTCGAAACTATATAGATTATTATAAATGTTGTCGATGAAATTTGACTAAATTTCTTTGGTGCTAGCTTAATTATTATGCTGTTAACCTTAACCGCATCAGACTAATACAAGGCTCATGTAAAACTATGAGGCCATCTCAGCACACACAGGATGAGCTTTGGTTGTAGTGGTGCTTGTTGCGAAATTTCCATAAATGAAGCTCCCTATAGAACTCCAAACTTAAGGTTGTTAGTATTTGACAATTGGCTGAAGATTACACGGAAATTCAGCTTTAAGAATTTTTTCTTTTTATTTGTAGATTGATCACCAAATTTCGTTTAATTAAAAATTAAGAACTTGTCATAGATTGAAAAGTCAACTGAGTATTATATTAGATGATTTATTTTAGATTTGATTTAGCGGTGACCTCTCAATTTAACGTGAAATGAGTCCCAAGAGGCCCTTTTTCTACCAATATTGTGTTCCGTGCATTTACGTTTGTCTAAGTTTTTAAAAGTACAGTTTTTAAAACTGTATAACTATACATTGGCAAAAGAGTTTTCCAAAATATCCTAATAAAATCTTTCTAAAGGTTTAGCTATTACAAAAAAAGATGAAAATTGTGTACCCTTGAATAGCTCTAAATTGCACAAAAACATATTAGCAAGTCTTTTGATGAAATACCTTATTTGCCTAAATAATGAGCTATTGGAAAAAAATGCAAAACCTTTGAAAATCTGCAAATTGAATAGAGAAAATGTGGAGTTATGTTATTTATAGGTAAACAAAAAATTACAGTAATGCTAAAAACTGCTATGAAACGATTATTTTCCAAAACTAGAAATACGACACTCAAATATAACACAAAGTGCCAGTCATACTTGATCTGATATTGTTTTTCATTTACTTAAACGATCTAAAAATAATATTCTAAGAAGAAAAAAATTTACCTTACGATTAGTAGAAACCTGCTTTAGAGTGGTTTTGTAATTTCATTCAGTAATTTAGAATTTTTTAAACGGAGTTTCATTAATTTTCGAACATTTCTATCCGCGAATATCAAAAGAAATTGTTCATAAACCAACTTTGTATTTGCGAATGAAAATTTAAGTTGCACCATATTCTTAAATTTGATTTCGAAAGATCACTTAACTTCCATTTCTCAATTATTGAGTACATTCCTAATAAAACGACTACATCCACAATGCTTGTTGCAGTGTTGCAAAACGCATTTACCTGTGCGCAGTCACTGAACCAAAGAAATTTTGATAATGACCTAAAATAAAATAAGTTATAAGCAGGTGAAGTTATAAATGATGACTAAACTTAAATGTAAAATGGACCCACATCAAAGGGTGAATTCCAAACTACAGGATCAACATGGGAGAGGAAGTACAATAGTTAAACTTTGATTTTGAACCGAACCCAGTTCAAAGACTGCTTGACAAGCCAGTGATACAGCCTCTTAGATACGGCCGCTCCCATAAAAAAATCAACTAATTGCCCAATTTTTTTTCATAATTGTGTGTAACTGTAATAGTTTATAAGAAGATATGATTTTCTGATTTTCGTAATCTATAAACATGTGAATTTTTTCAAGGAGTTTCTACGTTGAGGTAGGTAAGTTAAGTAGTAGTAGTAGTAGTAGTAGTAGTAGTATATATATATATAAGTAGTTTGGTACGTATATAGTTGTTAACCCATATTAAGCTAAATCGTGTATTAGTGTCACCTCCAAATCACAGCAGCAACGTAACCAGCTAGACAAGATCGTGTGGAGCAAACAATACTGGCTTGAAATATAGCTGGCATTTTATAGCTAGCTATGCACGGCTGGCTACCAAGCGGAGTGCAACAGTCATAACAGGCTGTAAAGGGTGAAAAACTGTTACGTTCTGTAACAGCGTGTCAGGGAGCTGTAAGCAGTGACAGGTCACTTCTTGACCTTTGTCGCTATATATTGAGCCGTTGCAGTCACAGTTTTGTACGTCACGCACGCGCCACCTTCCATGTTTACCGAGCATGACTACACATACAGTGTTTATGGTCTCGAAACATGTCAGACTGGTTAGAGTAATGAGTCATACTTCATCTCGGCGGGTTTTAGAATTTTATTTCATCAATTAACTCTAAACATTTAAATCCATCGTAGGTGAAATACAGACCTTCTGATTAGGGGTTCTTGAACCACGATAGATTTTATGATATACTCGTAGTTTCTGAACCAAATAAAACTAAAATATTCAAAATGACTACTTAAGTTAATAACCGTCAGTTACTAAATAAAGTGTCAGTTTTAAATCGATCTTTAATACAAATTATCTTTCATAAAGATTGTAATATAACGTACATACTAAATATTTACGTTATTTTTTTATGGAAACCTAAAAACACATTAAACTATATTAAGGGACATTTAATTAAAAAAAGAGTGAGTACTTTCATTTTAAATGTCTGAGTATTCATTATGCAAAAATTATTATTTACTCAGGCATTTGCATAGTGTAGAATCCTGATGTTCGGGATCAGTAACTGTTACTGCTATTAATATTTACGTATAGAGTTACAGTCTCGCTGATTCGATGTTATTCATTTTCTTTTATTTTATTTTAATTTTACTTTAATTCACAAATTATTTTAATTCTTTCAGAATTAGGTCTTTTCCTTCCCCTATAACGTGTTATTTTTCCTTTCACCCTTTGACCAACATTCCAATGAAACATATTATACCTGAATGTACTGTTTAAAATATCTGTTTGTGTTATACCTATTGTTTTATGTCTTCTTTTACTGCACTAACTCATTTAATTGTTCACATTCTGGTCCTAATTCTGTTCTAACATATTTCTCAACTTAGTGAGTTCGATTCTCTTGAAGCCGGTAACATTCTTTTTAGTCTTCGTCACATCTCTGACTGTATGTCAGTGAATTCATATACTTTTTTGTAATGCTTATAAATCTCTATATACATCTTAATTTTAGATTGAACCAAGCTGAAATCCAAGTTATGTTAAATAGAACGTAGGGTAAATTTACACATGAGGTTTTCACATGTTCATTAACCATCGGGAAACATGAATTTTATACTTCTTTTAGTAGAAATACGAATACAAGGATAACGTAATTTTGAACGTTTACGAAATCAAACTAATAAATTACGATCACGTTATTAGCCCATAGTCTTTAGGACTGTTTTGCCAGCGGTGACGCCCCCTGATGACGTCACCCTGCATCACATAGCTACCGGCAGAACGAGAGTAGCATATACCCACTCTCCACGAGTTTTTTCTGGCACTCGCCCTTACCTTGTTGTTCCAGTTTTGCCATATAAATATTCATATACGACAAGGACATTATGTAATTGGCCTGAGGCATATTAAGACGCAGTCAATAATTACAGATTGGCTGTACCGTTGCACTGTTGGCCAACATGAAGCGGTCTAGACCACGAGACAGCCCTGAGGCACGAGTCACCCAGCTGCTAAACGCGAGAGGCGCCATAAATCAATCTTAAGTAGTGGAATGTGAATTGACCCTTGTAAAAATTTGGCTTCGCACTTATCTGACAAATGACACATTAATCTTCCAGATGGTTCTGAATCTGTTTATATGCCGACCATTCATTTATATTAATAAGCGATCAGATGAATACACGTTGTCGATAGATGTCCTAGAATTGAATTTAATCACCGAATGATATTTGTTTTTTCCAACTGGAGGAGTTTTGTATCCTTGTTTTTTTCCAGCCAGCCGAATTGTTGATGGCACTACTACTGATTAGACTGTATGTGTCAACCCGTTCCGGATACCCTGACACACTTCAGATGGATGTTCATTGCAAACACACATCACCTTACAGTTTAATGCAGATATTCTGAAATATTCTTCAATTATCTTATGTTAGGATCACGTAAGTAAGTAAGTGAGTAGAAGTTTCTCTGCTCGCTGACGATGCGTCCATCGCCGTCTCCGGTTCAGACTTTTCATATATTGAAAAACGGGCATTTTCGAGTGGTAACAGTCTTTCAGAAAACCCTTTAAAGGTACATTTCTACAAGGCTCAAACTACCAAACGTTCTATTGGTGGTCCAAGAGCTAGTAGTAATGTTTTCTTCTAAAACAGAAATGAAATTAAAAATACAACTTCTAGATAAATAAAAGTTATAAATAAAGCAAATGAAACTAATTTAAATTCTATATTCAAATTTATGAATTATAATGATAGGATAATATAAAACGTTATAAAAAATCAAGTATTTAGAATATGAATAGTTTTGAATTAATTTTCGGTAGTTATGAGAAGAATAAAGATCTATCAAATAATTTGAGTATGTATTGTGTAATATTGTGTATATAAAATCTACTTTATAAGAAAATGAAATATTTTAAAATATAAGAATATGTATTCAGATTCCTACGTAAAAGTGGTTTAAAATATCATGGGTGTGGATTTAGAACAATCATTTTTTTGTAAAATAAGTCAAGCAATTTAAGCCAGTTTATTTTGAGTCTACATATAAAGATAAAAAAATGAAAAATGTATTTAGTGTGAACTCGTTAAAATCACGTTTCAAGCAAATTAAAAACACACTGTTCTTCCCTTCCAGTAATACTTCAATATTAATTTCTCCAAAATTATAGCATGATCCAAACGTAAATCACTGTTTAGTTGAAAGGTCGTGCTCCAGGGCACCAAAGGTCATGTCATTGTTTGATGGCCACTGGGGAGGGAGAGTAATTAAAACCCCAGAGTAAATTGGAAACGTGCCTTGTTTTGGTGGGTCGGGGAATACATTCTTTGTTAATGTTTGTTGCTTCTAGTCTACTCAGCTTTGGCTGAACATAATACAAAAGTCATCCTCCTAAAAATGCTTAAATATATTGTCAAGAATATTATTATAAATGTTTGAAAATTTGCATGGTTGATTAAAAGTATTACTTAAACTGGTAAAACAAACTTTCTAATTGATTTCTCAAAATTGTATTGAAACTTCTAAAACTGACTAAAGAATTTTGGAAACGTACAGATGTATTTTTTATATCGGATAGAATGCATTATTAATGTAGTTTAGTTACGATTGAAAAGTTATTACATTGAATGATTGAATTTAATCAATAATAAAAACATTGTCTATTCATTCTCAATAAAGTAAAGGATTTTTACTAATTTAATAACAAATTCCAGTATTATTGATTACGTTCACTGGAACACTTAGTACCCACAAACTAGTAATAAGTTTTCATAGTTCCTGACAATTATTTTTAGTAATAGAGTTAACAGTCAACTAAATTGTATTTTGTATGGATTTCAGTGAGTAGGCATGTCCAATTGAGGCATATTTCCCTCAGCCTACATAGACGAGCCCTTTTTGTTTGCTAGTATCGTTGGACCAACGACTTAGGTGACAGATAGATAACTTCAAACCACACCGGGGATCGAACTCTAGAATCACGACAAGCCACTGCTTTAGCACTTAGCTACGACTACTTCATATATATTAAATGCCAAGTTTTTATTACAGTTTAACGGTTATTTCAATTTAGAAAATAATAATAATAAATAAAAGAATTGAAGAGGAAAAACAATAAAAAATAATCTTCTTAATTTTGCAATGGAAGATAAAAATCCGGAACATAAAAAAGTACTGTTTTTAGATGAGATAAGGGACGGAACTGACAAAGTGCTGGTGCCCTGTCATCGAATGACAATCTGGAGAAATAACTACTCGACATACACTATTGGATGCGACCTCTGTTTCTATATCTGTGTTGTCTCCCAAGGATGTTGGGATGGCTTGGCAGTTTAAAACCATAGTGACTCAATTTGACGCGACCTGTTTCGCCAATGAAGTTCAATCGACCGCCCAGAATTGAACTTCCAGATACTTCTAGATACTTATCACATCACAGAAGCATTTATGCCTGATAAAGTTCTACAATAAGGAGAAGTACTTTAAAGAATTTCTTTCCTTCAACAGGATCACAAAATAAAATGATAGAGAAATTTAACATGTCCCAAGCTCTATAATGGTTCTAATTTAAGATGAAATTCCGTCTTCAAGTTTTCGCAAAGTGGTTAATGTTTCTCATGTCTTCTGAGATCAAGTAAACATGTGGTCAATCGTGAATACGTCTACTATCATCGAATAAAAATTATATGCGATTGAGTTCCAAGTATTTTATTAAAGAAATAAAATATTAATAACTATTCAGATTCCATTGTATTAACCTGCATTTAAATTAATTGTAAACGTGTTTTATACATACATGTTGTAATGTTAAACTTATTTTTTTGAGGATAAAAATCAATGCTTCTCTTCGGGTGGAATAAAATAAAACAGGGAGCTCTTTCGGGCGGTTGGTATCCTCACACTACCCAGCCTTTTAATATATGAGGTGGTGGTATATGTTTTTAAAAATAAAATCAAATTCCCTATCCATAATCATAACTGCAATACTAGATGTAAAAACATTTTTTCCATTGAAAAGTGCTATCTGAATCTTTAAAAATTCGGTTTTTAATTTTGGCCCTAAATATTTTAATATTCTCCCTCAAAATATAAAAAATCTCTGCTGAAAACCTGTTTGAGAAGCCATTTGGTCGGGAGGGCTCTCTATACTATAGACGAAGCCCTTATGCAGCCTCAAGTGGTGATGTTGGCTGTTTTATTTTTATTCAACTGCCTTAAATAATTTTCTTACTGTAGCAGCTCTTATTGTAATAAAATAAATGTCAAGATCGGCTTAAGTGTAGGCCATAGTGAAACATTGTCTTTGAATTAATTTACGTACGATGTTATTTGTTTATTATTTTATGTTCTTGATTAATGATGTTATTTTTGTATTATGACTTGCATAGAAAAATGTAATAGTTCATATTATGTCAATAAATTAATTTTGAATCTTGAATCAAAATTAAAATGTATGAATCCTTAAATGAAAAGCCACTAACGACTCAGTATGGTAAAAAATTGAGGATTATACGTTGATATTTCATACATCATAATATCAATTGACTTTCGTCACTATATTTACGTTCTCGTTAGTGTCTTAGCACTCTGGGCGTCAAGTTGGCACAGCCCACGCCTGCGATCTTGGAGTCGCCGCATGCTCAAGATGGGAGGAGATGACCATCAGCTGTCTCTAACTGAATAATATCAGTTATTTATTATTTATAAACACAATATGGTCTTTCTATACGCGTGTGGGATCATGAACATGTGTACAATGGTTGCTCTCAATGGGTTTATAACAGAGCTAATTTATTTAACGCAAAGGTTAAGGTTGTAGGAGGCATCCTATTGAAATTTCTCAAGGCCCATTAATTTGCTAAGCAAAAGGACATACACAAAAGAGGTTTGTACAGCTCTTTTATATTCAATTGCGATGTTTCTTTCTTGACAGCTTAGAATTATTTTAGAAAAGGGCTAAGCAAGAACGGAACTGTTTGAGAATCTTTTAAATACAATAGACTACAAATTAGTTAAAGCTCTAACATTGAATTATTAGTAAAATATAATGTTCCACATTGAAAAAGAAAGTTTTTTAACGTCTATAAAACCACGTTAATAAGTTAAAAAGTTGTTGTTCAGATAATTAGTGTGCGTGATAGTAAAAAGGCCAACTTACTGTTATTTTTGCCTAAAAAATAAAAATCTGAGCCAAGAACCTGAATTTGTGTTTTTATATATGCAAGAGGTTCTTTGTAAGCAAGAGGCGATGAGTTATAATTACTTTTATTATAATAATTCATACAAAATTAATTGTTATTTGAGCATAACTTTAAGTTATAAAAGTGCTTTTTGGCTATCTACATTTAAAACTGCAAATCACCCCAACATTTAATCGTATGTTAATTAATGTTAGTTAACTTAACCCAACATTTAATTTTAATTTAGTAAAAATGAACAGAATTCGTATTAATTTAGACAGTAGAACAATGGAAAAAGTTGAGGAATGTTGGATGGTGTCTCAAGAATGCAAATTTTGCATTTTTTACATTAAATTTGGGTTTAAGTGGTATATTATAATTTCTAAATCATAATGGCAATCGAATTTTGGTGTAGACGTCCGTATATCAATATTAAATAAAAGACAAGTGTTTTATAAAATTAAAGTATATTAAAGAAACTCCATTTTCTGAGGTTACGCATGTAATAAAGTACATATATCAATCACCATATTTAATATAGAGGCATCGAATCAACAAAAATAACTTTGTTATGTAAGTTACTTGTCTTTCCCATATTCGTCATGTATTCGGATTATATAATTTATAAAATATCTCACAACTTATTATTAGAATCAACTAAATAATTTATTGTCTGAAAAAGTACAATGAATTAAACTCTAATAAAATATCTAATATAAAATTCTGCATTCGTCGGACCGATAACAGTTCCTGACATTTCAGGTTTTACCTGTGATATGTTTTATGTATGTGTATTAGTGGACAATATGGTGGACAACTCTAGTATCACTATCAGCAAAGACAATGTGATAAGTTAAGTGGTGTGTTAGTAGGTTTTACCTGTGATATGATTTATGTATGTGTATTAGTGGACAATATGGTGGACAACTCTAGTATCACTATCATCCACACAGGGAAGCAAAGACAATGTGATAAGTTAAGTGGTGTGTCAGTAGGTTTTACCTGTGATATGTTTTATATATGTGTATTAGTGGACAATATGGTGGACAACTCTTGTATCACTATCAGCAAAGACAATGTGATAAGTTAAGTGGTGTGTCAGTAGGTTTTACCTGTGATATGATTTATATATGTGTATTAGTGGACAATATGGTGGACAACTCTTGTATCACTATCAGCAAAGACAATGTGATAAGTTAAGTGGTGTGTTAGTAGGTTTTACCTGTGATATGTTTTATGTATGTGTATTAGTGGACAATATGGTGGACAACTCTTGTATCACTATCAGCAAAGACAATGTGATAAGTTAAGTGGTGTGTTAGTAGGTTTTACCTGTGATATGTTTTATGTATGTGTATTAGTGGACAATATGGTGGACAACTCTAGTATCACTATCATCCACACAGGGAAGCAAAGACAATGTGATAAGTTAAGTGGTGTGTCAGTAGGTTTTACGTGTGATATGTTTTATATATGTGTATTAGTGGACAATATGGTGGACAACTCTTGTATCACTATCAGCAAAGACAATGTGATAAGTTAAGTGGTGTGTCAGTAGGTTTTACCTGTGATATGTTTTATATATGTGTATTAGTGGACAATATGGTGGACAACTCTTGTATCACTATCAGCAAAGACAATGTGATAAGTTAAGTGGTGTGTTAGTAGGTTTTACCTGTGATATGTTTTATGTATGTGTATTAGTGGACAATATGGTGGACAACTCTAGTATCACTATCATCCACACAGGGAAGCAAAGACAATGTGATAAGTTAAGTGGTGTGTCAGTAGGTTTTACCTGTGATATGTTTTATGTATGTGTATTAGTGGACAATATGGTGGACAACTCTAGTATCACTATCATCCACACAGGGAAGCAAAGACAATGTGATAAGTTAAGTGGTGTGTCAGTAGGTTTTACCTGTGATATGTTTTATATATTTGTATTAGTGGACAATATGGTGGACAACTCTTGTATCACTATCAGCAAAGACAATGTGATAAGTTAAGTGGTGTGTCAGTAGGTTTTACCTGTGATATGTTTTATATATGTGTATTAGTGGACAATATGGTGGACAACTCTTGTATCACTATCAGCAAAGACAATGTGATAAGTTAAGTGGTGTGTCAGTAGGTTTTACCTGTGATATGTTTTATATATGTGTATTAGTGGACAATATGGTGGACAACTCTTGTATCACTATCAGCAAAGACAATGTGATAAGTTAAGTGGTGTGTCAGTAGGTTTTACCTGTGATATGTTTTATATATGTGTATTAGTGGACAATATGGTGGACAACTCTTGTATCACTATCAGCAAAGACAATGTGATAAGTTAAGTGGTGTGTCAGTAGGTTTTACCTGTGATATGATTTATATATGTGTATTAGTGGACAATATGGTGGACAACTCTTGTATCACTATCAGCAAAGACAATGTGATAAGTTAAGTGGTGTGTCAGTAGGTTTTACCTGTGATATGTTTTATATATGTGTATTAGTGGACAATATGGTGGACAACTCTTGTATCACTATCAGCAAAGACAATGTGATAAGTTAAGTGGTGTGTCAGTAGGTTTTACCTGTGATATGATTTATATATGTGTATTAGTGGACAATATGGTGGACAACTCTTGTATCACTATCAGCAAAGACAATGTGATAAGTTAAGTGGTGTGTTAGTAGGTTTTACCTGTGATATGTTTTATGTATGTGTATTAGTGGACAATATGGTGGACAACTCTAGTATCACTATCAGCAAAGACAATGTGATAAGTTAAGTGGTGTGTTAGTAGGTTTTACCTGTGGTATGTTTTATGTATGTGTATTAGTGGACAATATGGTGGACAACTCTAGTATCACTATCAGCAAAGACAATGTGATAAGTTAAGTGGTGTGTTAGTAGGTTTTACCTGTGATATGTTTTATGTATGTGTATTAGTGGACAATATGGTGGACAACTCTTGTATCACTATCAGCAAAGACAATGTGATAAGTTAAGTGGTGTGTCAGTAGGTTTTACCTGTGATATGTTTTATATATGTGTATTAGTGGACAATATGGTGGACAACTCTTGTATCACTATCAGCAAAGACAATGTGATAAGTTAAGTGGTGTGTTAGTAGGTTTTACCTGTGATATGTTTTATGTATGTGTATTAGTGGACAATATGGTGGACAACTCTTGTATCACTATCAGCAAAGACAATGTGATAAGTTAAGTGGTGTGTCAGTAGGTTTTACCTGTGATATGTTTTATGTATGTGTATTAGTGGACAATATGGTGGACAACTCTAGTATCACTATCAGCAAAGACAATGTGATAAGTTAAGTGGTGTGTCAGTAGGTTTTACCTGTGATATGTTTTATGTATGTGTATTAGTGGACAATATGGTGGACAACTCTAGTATCACTATCATCCACACAGGGAAGCAAAGACAATGTGATAAGTTAAGTGGTGTGTCAGTAGGTTTTACCTGTGATATGTTTTATGTATGTGTATTAGTGGACAATATGGTGGACAACTCTAGTATCACTATCATCCACACAGGGAAGCAAAGACAATGTGATAAGTTAAGTGGTGTGTCAGTAGGTTTTACCTGTGATATGTTTTATATATGTGTATTAGTGGACAATATGGTGGACAACTCTAGTATCACTATCAGCAAAGACAATGTGATAAGTTAAGTGGTGTGTCAGTAGGTTTTACCTGTGATATGTTTTATATATGTGTATTAGTAGACAATATGGTGGACAACTCTAGTATCACTATCAGCAAAGACAATGTGATAAGTTAAGTGGTGTGTCAGTAGGTTTTACCTGTGATATGTTTTATATATGTGTATTAGTAGACAATATGGTGGACAACTCTTGTATCACTATCATCCACACAGGGAATTAACTACTCGACACCCATTTAGCACACTATTGGATGCGACCTTTGTTTAACCTGTGATATGTTTTATATATGTGTATTAGTGGACAATATGGTGGACAACTCTTGTATCACTATCATCCACACAGGGAATTAACTACTCGACACCCATTTAGCACACTATTGGATGCGACCTTTGTTTAACCTGTGATATGTTTTATATATGTGTATTAGTGGACAATATGGTGGACAACTCTAGTATCACTATCAGCAAAGACAATGTGATAAGTTAAGTGGTGTGTCAGTAGGTTTTACCTGTGATATGTTTTATGTATGTGTATTAGTGGACAATATGGTGGACAACTCTAGTATCACTATCAGCAAAGACAATGTGATAAGTTAAGTGGTGTGTCAGTAGGTTTTACCTGTGATATGTTTTATATATGTGTATTAGTAGACAATATGGTGGACAACTCTTGTATCACTATCATCCACACAGGGAATTAACTACTCGACACCCATTTAGCACACTATTGGATGCGACCTTTGTTTCTTTCTTCTCTGTGCCTTCAAAAATAAAAGTTAGGTTGGACAGATAATAATTGTACATTAAATGAAGTAAAACGAACTGAGTAAAAATACTTTGAGTGATCTGTTTAAAAAAAGGGTCGGTTAAAATTATGACAATAGCCTGCAGGGTTGTTTTTCATGTTTTTGATGAGGGTGTAGTGTGCCTTTTTTTAGGGGATAATTTTTAATCAATATTTAATTCTGAGAACAACAGTAATCTAAAGCGTTATGTATAATATTGTACATGCAAAGTAACTGACATCTTCTGTTTTGTATGCAAACTATTGTTTGAATAAAAAATAAAACTAACTTTAATAAGTAAAATGAGTTAATACTTGATCGTTGATTTCATTCTGCCAGTTAAATTTCATTTAATTACTGGGAAGTAAAAAGGACATTAGGTTTAACAAATTTAATTACATTTTCCTATTAATATGTTTTGTAAGGTAGCTTATCTAAACAGTGTAGGAGTATTCATTAAGAGATATATGTTTTTTTCTGCTAAAGGAATGATCTATGGTTTGATTTTCGTCTTTCAACTTTCAGAGTTTTTCTGATGCTTTCACCTGTATTACAACTAATCACATTTAAAACCTACTATCACTATGACACACCACTTAACTAACTTATCTCTGCTGATAGTGACATATGTGTGATAGAAACTGTGACCAGTCTGACGATTGCAGATTTTCTATTACTTATTATATTAGACTCTAATTTATCACACCTTTCCAATCAATCAATTATTAAGTTTATTTTAATAATAAATTGTGAATTATCTTATACACTGTATACTCACGAATATATGAAGAATACGAGAAAGGCACAGGTTTTTATTACTTAATTGTTTACTTATTTTATTACTTATTCGAAAGGACTTAATGATAATTAGATTATTTAATCGTAAATACCTTTCATAACCTAATTATCATTGTTGACTTTAATGCCTTTATCTTACATATCTTAATGGCCATTTTAGTGGATAATGTTTTGTTATTATTTTACTACTTGAAATCTTATAAACTTGCATTTTATAGAAATATATAATTGTATTTAATAATGATAGGCCTATATAAATTATGAAATCAAAACGTGTATGAACAATTATAATATATAATTAACCCAAATGTAATTTAGAAAAGGTTATATAGTTATAATGAACCAATATTTTTTATATATAGCATAAGATACAAAATTTTATTGTTTAACACGTTAAAATCTTGTTGGTAATTTGCTGAGGAACTGCGAATAGAAATCTGTGAAGTGTGAGTTGGAGATAGAACTTGTCCTGGCATCCATCACCACTGACTGACCAGGACGCTCAGCGCTGCTGATGCACAGTCCAGATATACCTCAGCAGAACCGTTGCTGATCTCGAGTGAGATAGACTACATACAGCAGCACACGCTCTCCCCCAGGCTTCCGTTGGCACTCAGGTGCGTTAAATCTTGCCGACGGATCGTGTCTGTACCCGCAAATGTGAAGGTGAAGTGTACAGTTAGGCCTGTGGGGTGAATGATGATGTCAGGGCGCCCGGAAAACTAGGAGTGATAGTCAAAGGAAAGCAATGATTTCCTTCCTTAGATAACATAGGTAAAATTTCGAACATCACTGACTAAAACTACCTACAATACAGTAAGCTTCAACATACGCATTCGTTTGAGGCAGCAGCTAACATTTATGTTAGTTATTTGACCATTTATTTTAACAGAGACACATTTCGTAAACTTAAACACATTAAACTTTAGGATAGGTGATTCATATTTACCAATAAAAATTTATTTCTTCACAAAATAATTTAATTTGATAGGGCAGAAGTTTGCTGTGGAGGCTGACAAAAAATCTGTTTCTGAAGTACTCAAAAGCATATAGATATTATATTCTACATCATAGGTCAAAATCATACCGATACGAATAATAGAAAATAGATTAAATATTATGGTTGTTTTCTTAAACAAAGAAAGAAAATTGATATGATGGCTAAATTGATAGTGACATAGAGATATTTAATGTTTTATTGATCTTTCTACATGTCAATATATTCGGATGGTAAGTTTCTCTCACTAAACCATCCATGGAAGTGAGGATGGCAGGATCAGACTACTACAGGACAAGTTAGTCAGGGAGGTTTACTCAGCCACAGAGAAACAATCTGCAAGGGAGGATAGGTCAGTCACGGAAAAACATTCAGCAAGGGAGGATAGGTCAGCCACAGAGAAACAATCTGCAAGGGAGGATAGGTCAGCCACAGAGAAACAATCAGCAAGGGAGGATAGGTCAGCCACAGAGAAACAATCTGCAAGGGAGGATAGGTCAGTCACAGAGAAACAATCTGCAAGGGAGGATAGGTCAGCCACAGAGAAACAATCTGCAAGGGAGGATAGGTCAGCCACAGAGAAACAATCTGCAAGAGAGGATAGGTCAGCCACAGAGAAACAATCTGCAAGGGAGAATCAGTTAGTCAGGGAGGACCTGTCGGCCAGAGAGAATCAGTCAGCCAGGGAGGACCTGTCGGCCAGAGAGAATCAGTTAGTCAGGGAGGACCTGTCGGCCAGAGAGAATCAGTCAGCCAGGGAGGACCTGTCGGCCAGAGAGAATCAGTCAGCCAGGGAGGACCTGTCGGCCAGAGAGAATCAGTCAGCCAGGGAGGACCTGTCGGCCAGAGAGAATCAGTTAGTCAGGGAGGACATGTCGGCCAGAGAGAATCAGTCAGCCAGGGAGGACCTGTCGGCCAGAGAGAATCAGTTAGTCAGGGAGGACCTGTCGGCCAGAGAGAATCAGTCAGCCAGGGAGGACCTGTCGGCCAGAGAGAATCAGTTAGTCAGGGAGGACATGTCGGCCAGAGAGAATCAGTCAGCCAGGGAGGACCTGTCGGCCAGAGAGAATCATTTAGTCAGGGAGGACCTGTCGGCCAGAGAGAATCAGTCAGCCAGGGAGGTTCAATCAGCCAGGGTGGATTAGTCAGCCAGAGAGGAGCAAATACAAACTGTTGTCATATGTATTTTGTTGTAGGTGTTATTAAAGTATTACGTACATAAAGTCACACCACCCTTTTTCACGATACTAAAATGATGATGCATCGTACATATGGTAAGAATAATAGTAAATTTTACTGTCCATATATTTCGTATACTAATAAAAACTTAAACACCCTTTCAACACTGTCTCTCTTATACAGAGCCATAATACATTGCCATTCTCATCTCTCTCTGGCATGTTCCAGTGAAGATTGAAGGAAAACATCGATCTGTTGATTTATATGGTCCATTAATATGATATAATTAAAATCGACATTTAGTGAAATATCGATGCTCTTTCAAATAATTTGTTGTGATATTGCATACAAACAAAATCAGTTATACAATTCACTTTTCTCTTTTAACTTTTATGTACTCTTTCTGAAATTTATATAGTTTCCTTCATCAACAATCGTTGTTTGTTAAACAGGTATGTTCGTTACGTGATTCTTCTAATTAGGACATCTTTATAATAATTGTATATAATCTTTTTTCATCAATATAAATGTTATTTTAGGTATTGTTGCTAGGTATAAATTTAAGATTTTTCTGGAATTTATATCTCAAATTTAACTTTATAACCATTATTTATGCAAACACAATATCTTTCCAGAAATATTAGAAGGGCGTTGGTAGCCCGCTAAAATATTGGTAGGGCGTTGGTAGGCCGCTAAAATATTGGTAGGGCGTTGTTAGCCCGCTAAAATATTGGTAGGGCGTTGGTAGCCCGCTAAAATATTAGTGACTAATAAAACTTAATAGAAGGAATTTAGATTTCATAGGCACTAAAAACGATATCTTTGTGGCTCATCAAACGGCCGGAGCGTACGCTAAGGATCTAAACAGTGAAATAGCCTTTCGTTATCTCCTAACAAGTAAGTACAGCACATAAAGATGTTTAACAACTCCCAAGACCTGGCAGCTGGAGCTGGACGGACCTCATAAATTGTCAATTTTCCAAGAGTTTTAATTTAACCTGTGTCATCCTCGTCTGGAGAAGGCGCCGCCGGTTGTCGCTGAGGATCGGTTTGTAAAATTAATTACACCTCTAAACGGACTATTAGAACAGGACGCATATTCATAATCATTTGTCCATGGTCCATAAACGGTATTTAGCAGGCTACCGCCTCGTCGTGACCGGCCCGGAATGTAGACCACTCCAAGGCTGTCACTAATAAACTTAAACGTTATCGCAATGCGCATGCGCTTCCTCCACTCTCACGCACGGAAGATGGCTTTGGAAAGATACCCTTCTCTTTTAACACCGAATTTTAACCAGTAGGATAATAATTCTTTGGTATGTTATGTTCAGTTAAAGGCATGTGATCGTGTTGTATGTTTAGTTAATGTAATGATTTTATTTTAGAATTACATTTTTTTAAAAGAATTTTTATTTTATTTTTAAAGAGGTGTTTTGTTTCTTTGCAATTTTTTGTTTATTCACGTCGAATGTCAAGTATCTTTTGTTAAGGATATTTAAACGATTTATATACATAGTATTAATACTAGATCTTTAATGACAAGTGATTGATTTTCGCATTTAATCATGCAATTAGCATTAAACTCATGTAGAAATTCACCACCAAGTTATATGCCTTCAACTACAGGAATAGGTTAAGCTTGTCAGAATTGTGGTCAATTACCTTTAATTAAAACAAAATTAAGTTTATTACTATCATTATGAACAAATCGTCCCAAAACTGTTTTGAGAAGCTGTTTTTCATTTTACCGGAACTTATTCCATTATTTCTGTAATGGACAAATTGGAACAAGTTGTTCCGGCTTGTTTCCCTGTCACGGTCTGATGAAACTTTCAGTCAGAATCTTTTGCCAGAGTGTGTTCCTATTTGAAATGTCAGTTTCTGTAGTACCTGTTGCTTTTAGTTATTATTTTACTGAAGTTTTTATGCAGCAGAGGAGTGACTACAATCAGACTAGTAGACTCTAGATTGCTCACAGTCATAATTCAAACAAAAACACTGCGGGCAATACTAATTTCAATCTAAATTCATGGTACGATTTGCATATGTAGTAAATGCAAAACGCCAAGCCAAATTGTTGATATATTGGCGTCGGGAAGAGGTTAGCAGGAGCTGACGAGGGCTGAAGAGAAATAGAAGTCAGAAAAATAATGGATTGTTACCTCGTAGGAAAATAACTATAAAATAAATACGAATTATATCAGGGTGTATAAAAAATAATATTGTTTTAATTTTTGACATTTCGACTTCCCTCTAAATTTTGCTGTTTTTGTAATGTACTAAAAAGAAATACATCAAACTATATTTTATAAAAGATAATATGATCAAAATCTAAGTATTAAATCACCCCTCGTTTCAAAAGATTATACAACGCTTTAGAGGCACAATAATGATTACATTAATTAAACAGTTCGAGTAATAAATTAACGTTTTATATTACAAATCAAAATAATTTATATATATATATATATATATATATATATATATATATATATATATATATATATATATATATATATATATATATTACTTAATTTTAAAATACGACTAAGCAAATAAGATAAGATCTTAATCAGATTTTTTTAAAGTAAACGTACATTTTCAAGAAATTGTTAAAAGAAAGGGTATAGGAAAAATGAGTATTTATATTAAAGATGTGTAACTAAACTAATTCATACTTTTACTAAACAGTATACGTTAGTTATGTTTTTGTAACGGTTAGCACATACTCATTGGGAATGATGTTTATTTTATAATGTTAGTGTAGATTTTCCTCATAACTACACATTGTAAGGGTATACATTTGAAGGAACTGTCATAGTTTCCAACTTAACAGGTTAATTGTTAATTAAAAATAATATAGAAGTACATCATACACTTATAGTAAAAGCATAAATAAAACTGTTAAAACTTAATACAGATTCTATCTTGTGTTTCCTGAGTAAAGGAAAGTAATTCTATGAAGAGCTCTGTTTGCATGTTCAAAGAGACAAAACCATTTCACCAAGACTATGAACCGATGCGAAAAACATTAGGTTATTGATCAAATATCTCTAATTACTGGAAAACAATTAGAATATTTGAATACAACGGGATCATAAATGCAACAAACCCTTAGATATGGCATGAATGTTACCACAACAGCAGAAGCGTGACACATCAACAGCGTTCTGTCATCTGTGCTTGGACAATCAAACTGTGGAAAGTCTCAAGGATGGATCATTCCGAAGACAGGTCCTCTGGCCTAACCTCATGCAACAATATGTCACCGTTTCTCAACCAATAATTGCCTCTGAAAACGGCGATGACAAAGCGGTCCAGTTGCAAGCAGTTGAGATCGATTGGTTGCGGCTGGTGGACGGCGCGTCGCAGACCGTGACTTGGCGTAACGCGTTGTGTAAGAAATCTTTCAACATCTCCACCCTTGGGCCATCCACTGACCACTGGCCTCTTGGGGAGTATCTGCAGTCACCCCCATTGCTGGTTCTTATCGTGCAACACCATGAAGCATTGGCAAACATGTTGCAGCTTCTGTATACCGTGGCCATCCACTGACTACTGGCTTACTGGAGGAGAGCTGCAGTTACTTCCTATGCAGATACTTAGCGTACATACAACCACAAGGAGGTATTGGGAGAATTTTACAACTTCTCCAGCCATCCACTGACTACTGGCTTACTGGAGGAGAGCTGCAGTTACTTCCTATGCAGATACTTAGCGTACATACAACCACAAGGAGGTATTGGGAGAATTTTACAACTTCTCCAGCCATCCACTGACTACTGCCTTACTGGAGGAGAGCTGCAGTTACTTCCTATGCAGATACTTAGCGTACATACAACCACAAGGAGGTATTGGGAGAATGTTACAACTTCTCCAACCATCCACTGACTACTGGCTTACTGGAGGAGAGCTGCAGTTACTTCCTATGCAGATACTTAGCATACATACAACCACAAGGAGGTATTGGGAGAATGTGAGAGCTTCTCCAGCCATCCACTGAATACTGGCTTATTGGAGGAGAGCTGCAGTTACTTCCTATGCAGATACTTAGCATACATACATCCACAAGGAGGTATTGGGAGAATTTTACAACTTCTCCAGCCATCCACTGACTACTGGCTTACTGGAGGAGAGCTGCAGTTACTTCCTATGCAGATACTTAGCATACATACATCCACAAGGAGGTATTGGGAGAATGTTACAACTTCTCCAGCCATCCAATGACTACTGGCTTACTGGAGGAGAGCTGCAGTTACTTCCTATGCAGATACTTAGCATACATACAACCACAAGGAGGTATTGGGAGAATGTTACAACTTCTCCAGCCATCCACTGACTACTGGCTTACTGGAGGAGAGCTGCAGTTACTTCCTATGCAGATACTTAGCATACATACATCCACAAGGAGGTATTGGGAGAATTTTACAACTTCTCCAGCCATCCACTGACTACTGCCTTACTGGAGGAGAGCTGCAGTTACTTCCTATGCAGATACTTAGCATACATACAACCACTAGGAAGTATTGGGAGAAATGGGTAACCTCTCCCCCCACCCCATCAACAACCTCTGCCATCTTGGGGAAGAGCTGAAGTCACCCCATTCCAGTTTAAAGCTTTGTACATGTTTTCAAGAGCAACTATTTTCTTTATGGTAATATCGTATAGAATAGGTACTATTATTATTGATTTTTTCTATCTTTTTAACCAGTGGTGGTTTTTTTGTTACTTGAATAATTGGATAAATTATTAGTTATAATGTGTACTAATATAGTTATTAGATTAACTTGTAAAATATTCTTTTATTAGATGTACAAGTTTTTATTTGTTATGTCTATAAATAGCTTAGGCTATTTATAGCTATTTAGGTCTATAAATAGCTTTTAAATATAAAAAAGTAAATTTCAATCTGTTTATAGTTAGTTAAGTTGTTTAGACATATAATTGACAATTATCCATACATTGTTCACCATTGTTTATGACAATAAATCTTCTTATTTCTGATTTATTGGTCTTCATTCTGTCTAAGAAATGTCATAGCAAATTTGCGAAACCTTTTTTCTATTATCTGGTCAAGGCTTTTAGGTGATTCGTATGTGCCATGATCCTAAATGGCGTTGATATAAGAAGTTCCCCTGATACGTTTCTGAATGTATATACTTATATTTTGTTCTGTGTGCTCCTGGAATGTATATACTTATATTTTGTTCTGTGTGCTCCTGGAATGTATATACTTATATTTTGTTCTGTGTGCTCCTGGAATGTATATACTTATATTTTGTTCTGTGTGCTCCTGGAATGTATATACTTATATTTTGTTCTGTGTGCTCCTGGAATGTATATACTTATATTTTGATCTGTGTGCTCCTGGAATGTATATACTTATATTTTGTTCTGTGTGCTCCTGGAATGTATATACTTATATTTTGTTCTTTGTGCTCCTGGAATGTATATTCTTATATTTTGTTCTGTGTGCTCCTAGAATGTATATACTTATATTTTGTTCTGTGTGCTCCTGGAATGTATATACTTATATTTTGTTCTGTGTGCTCCTGGAATGTATATACTTATATTTTGTTCTGTGTGCTCCCGGAATGTATATACTTATATTTTGTTCTGTGTGCTCCTGGAATGTATATACTTATATTTTGTTCTGTGTGCTCCTGGAATGTATATACTTATATTTTGTTCTGTGTGCTCCTGGAATGTATATACTTATATTTTGTTCTGTGTGCTCCTGGAACAGTAAATATCGTATTCACTATGTATTTTGTAAATGATTTTGGAACAAAGAGTGGGATATATTTTCCAAGGTAGCTGGGGAAGAAAAAGCAACATGTGTTTTGCAATTGGAATGCGGATAAAGAATCAGGTGTTTTGGTTTGCAATTAAGCAAGCAAATATTGTTCTGGTCATGTTATTTGAATAAGTAATAACACCCTGGGGCGATAAATATTCTTACAGGGTTCTACGAAGGGGCTGCAGGATAAGGCACATCATCCATTTTGGGTGTAGTGTTTTTTAGCGAGCTGAGGATAGCACAGGTTTTATAAAAAGAAATAAAATAATGAATTTCTGTTTACCAATTAAATAAACGTTACATATAATATTACGGATAGGAAAGCACCGACCAAAAACAATTTGAATGTTAGTGTAAAAAATGTAAATATAATAAAAAAGGAAGCTGAAGAATAGGGAATGGGAAGTAATTTGGAAAGGAGCGCCCTTTTTTTCTAAGACACTTTTTACAGCCCCCTTTTTAAGTCATACATTATTATACTCAAGAGACAAATTTTTTAAATTGAATTGTTAAAATTGAAGAACATTTATTTATAGAAATAACGTAATACATAAGACCCATATGTTACACATTTTTTTATTAAGTCCACATTTTTGCACATGTCCTAAAAAACTAGTCCCATTTGATTCACACGTTCGTATTTCGGAAGCCAACTCTACAATATTAGCCCTCTCTGTCTTCTAATTCCTAACATACCAGTAGATTCCTGCGCCGATTGACTTATTCTGCCATAATGCCCGACAAGCGCCGTGCTCTGCGGAATCCAGAAAGTGTGGGAACGGTCTTCGTTGACTTGCGTTATCTCAGGCGGCCTTCGATACAAGGCCATTTCTTCTTTAGTTTTTGGCTTCCGGAGATTACTTATCTTATAAGTGAGATTTTTTGTTAAAAACAATCGGTATCTATTCAGTAACAGTCAGTCCGATCATTAACACATTTTTGGGTCTTCTCATTCAATGCCGACATTGTTTAGATCACATCAATTTTTGCGATTCTTTTTTGTTTTCTCATTATTTATTTACATAACTTTTGTTGTAAAATATTCGTATTATCTCGATACAGTACGATCGATCAGCTTGCATGGACTTTTCTTGTATTTAATGTAATAATTAACCTTTCTATCGGGAAAAGGTTGTCAAAATACATACAAACTCTTACTCAAAGGTACCTTGCTATTTACCTTTGTACTGTGTTAAGTATTTCAATAATGATAAAACTAATATGTGTCTGAAAACTATGAAACTCAGATAAGAGCTCCTAATTTGTGTATAAATAAAGCCTATTTTGAGGCTTTAGGTTTGGGACTCAGTATGGCACCCAGGTGCTGTACTAGTGTAGTACTTTATTACAAAAAAGTTTTACATTTCCGCTAAGTACAAGTTCTGATACTATTGAGATCCACGACGTGTCTGATAAAGAACGTATGTTATACAGTTTGTAGTTTCTGACAATCTCTAGTTATACTCCGTAGAAAAAAATGAATTCTCCAGAAAATTAAAGGAAAATTAGTATTACACTGTAGAATGTTTGATTATCAGCAGTAATCATAAGAGAAATTTTTATTCACGTAAAAATAATTACATGTAATCATTGATAGAAATAGATCATCACATAAATAGATTTCATATCCAATGTCAAATTTAGCCATCTCTCTAATTATTAGTTATCTTGGGATTCGGTAGTAAAGCGCTAGTGTAGTCTTATGTAACTGTAATGCAGTTTAAACCAGCTGTAGTAGCTAACCTCACTAATCAAAGTATATACAAAATATTCTTATAAAATGAGATACCTATTGGTAACTAATATTATCATCAAGGGTATTCTCATTAACTATACAAATAACAAGAATGCCCGCTCATATGGATACCGCGAAGCCGCGTTCATGTTCGGTTTTCACAGGTAAGGCCAGAGGCCTCCCTCTTTCAATCTCGCTTCATACTTATCTCTGTCTCTCTTCAAAACATCTGAGGCTGCTAATGACTGAGATATTATAGTACCCTAAATAATCACCGAAGCCCTTGATGAAGAGAATCACAGTGAGATAACAGCGCTTCAACAGAACATTCGTTGGCTAGGCCTTTATATTTGTTTCTATATTACGTATTAAATGGCCAATGGTATTACGTATTAAACTGGTTTATAGTTTGGAAATTTTAGCAAATCAATAAAAAAACTATAACTATTTTGTCTGCACATAAACCAGGAAGGTAAGTTTATTTTAATTTGGAATATTAAAATTATTTTCGAGAATTGGCAAGCAGATAACCAAAAATACTCTAATATCACCGCTAATGTAAGTTTATGACACGTGGTAATTGAAGGCACTCTAGGGCTGAAAGGCGATCTTCTCTTGGACTGTAGCCAGGGGGCTGAGTGGCAAGGAGGGCTTTTGAAGTCGCCGAAAGTCGATACCTACTTACCTTGTCCGTGTCAAAACGCCATCCTTTGGCCTGCCAATTAGCTACATAATGAAAGAACTGAGATGACCCTTCGTCCTAAATGTATATCTCATCGGTTGAACCAGAAAGTCACTGTCTTGTTTGGACAGAACCAGAGATCTAGAGAGGCCACTTTCTGCACCGCTCAACTTCCGTTGACCAGACTACTTTCTCTGATGCTAATGAACATGAAATGCATTTATATAAACGTCGACATTGTAGCCCATTTTGTAACGTACATGTGTTCTTCGTGTACGGTACTTCTCTGGGATTGGTGTTGCTTGCAAACAATCTTCTGTGGACTTCGTATAATTCGAACATCAACTTCCTAACGTACTAAGTAGTCTAATTAAAACATATGAGATATACGGTACCAGAGTTTATAAACATTTTGTACCACACTACCGGAATACATACATTTTTTATTAATTTACATAAAGTGGAGAGCATATTATACGAAATGATTGCTTTTAAGTCAGTTGTGCAGAAGTTACTTTGAGTTTCTGGGATCATCGAAGATGTACCTATCTTCTTATCATATAGAATTCACCAACGTTGTGCAATATCTGAAGCAAAGAAGAAAATTTGATACTGATTCAGGTTTTTTGCTTCTTGCTGGGATATACTCAAGACAGTCTAAAGTAGGCTGTGGCAGTGAACAAACTGCGCCTGGAGGGACACCCGATCCGTAGTGACTGTTAGCACAGGTTATAAGACGGCTGTTTATGTCGTGCCCGTTGTTAATGGAGCCAATAAAACAAACGCCTATAAAAGAGCTGGCAAGCTCACAATGTGTTATATATGGGACGCCCAGCTTATTAAATAGTGCGACCTCTGAAGCCGTAGACTGGGAGATCCCACATACAGTGGGCTTTTATTGGCAGCGCCTCTTTGTGTTGGGAGGCTCATCTGATTGTGACTTATAATACCGCATATATGCTTCACCAAAGTTTATATTGCCGCCTTGCTTAATAAATTGTCTCAGTCCATTTGTGCAGTTCCACTATAACATCAATTACATTAGTTTCTGTCCAGAGCTGTAAGTTTTACAAAGTGATGTGCGCACGTTCTCCTACTACTACGTTCAAACCATGACTGCTCTTGATACACTCTCTAGTTAGGGCTGATTTCTCACTCACCCCACACGTATTAATTTAAGAGACTCCTACACCTGTCACCATATCGGATTTTAACCTCCATACGGCCAATGTTCAATTTAAATAAAAATTACAGCTTTATCTATAGACATAATGTTAAACTGACCCGACTATTTTCAACCCTCCCTTAATAATCTTTTTCTCATTTTCAGAATATTATTATTTAACCGAATACTGTATGCACATATGCTTTTAATTTGAGTCACGCGTGCTGGACGGTGTTTTTCGTCAGGGATTTGTGGTTAGCACATGGGTCTCACCGCCTTTAGTTCCAGCCTTCGTTGCCAGAATTCATTACTGGAGTCGTAGCCTCCCAATTGCCTCATGAAGCGGGGCACACACCGGAGACTTGAAGTGTGCCAAGTCCACCACCACCCCAGGAATTGAGAACGTGGCATCAAGGTCTGGAGGTGAATAACGTACCACTTTGATTATAATCGTACGTCTTTTTATTGAAATCTAAAAATTTCTTTATCCGTTTCAGTTATGTAAACAAAATCTTGTTTACCGTACATCCAGGATGTTCCTTATAGCTTTCTGTATAACTACGATGTTGGTTTTATCGGAGTCGAGCCGACCGGAGCAGACACACCAACAACACTCCGCTTCTGTTCCATGACATGGAGACATTATAGAGGTCAGAATACCCACACATGAACTAAGCATTAAATTTACATAGGACTTTAGCTTAACAGTGAAGTTTATATTTAAATTTTAAAGCCCGTAATAAGACAAACCAGTAACTAATTTTCGTACATTGAGTAAATATATCAACAGCATTACAGTTGTCTTTCCAAACATTTATAGTAAACTTAAAATTAAAAATTAAAAACATTCAAATAGAAATTTAACAGTTCACTGTTAACAAGTCCATTTATTCTGTTGAAAAATGTTTTATTTATATTTTGCTATTAATTTTTTCAGTTTAGAAGGTTCTACTTAGTAATTAATGTTAAGAGTTAAAATTAAAAACTTTATTATTTTCATTATATTGCTGTTACATAGTTGTAATGTATGCCGTTTAAGTTTATTAACTGATTTGAGTTCCTATAAAAATAATGCAAGTCGTTGGTGATACCTCATCTTTTAGTTTTCACGATTGTTATAGTCTTGTATAGTTAGGTCTCTGTAACTATCATATAATTTACTTTTAGGATAAGTCCAATTTTCATGTATTTGTGACTTGGTCAATCTCTGTAAATAGACACTTGTCAATACTTATGAGTTGCGAATACTACTGAGAGATATTTACCACCTATAACTATAGTTTACATCGTGAATGTAAAGTACCTTGGTACGATGATACATAAATATCTAACTATGAAGAGTGTGCAGTAATCCAAATGGTTGATTGAACACTACTAGTAGACAGAAAAAACCCTATAAAACAAATTTATGAGCCCATCATTTCCTTTTTAATTTTAAAGAGACATATAAACTGTTCAAATTGTTAGTTTAACACATGGTTAGTCGTTCTAATTAGTAAATTACATTTAATAAATACTGTTGTATAAGACATAATTACTTTATTAATATATTTTGTCTTCTTTACATTATCACCAAGCTTCGAAAAGATAAAGACTTTTACCTCTTTGTAGCACACTCTGTTCTATCCAAACAGAGCTGTTGGTGATTCCAAGAGTCGATATGATAAATCTGTTTAGTGGCAGATTAGGATGTGTGTGAACTTTGATTAAATACGTTTGATTGTTATTATGATTTTCATTTAAGGGCCATTGTTTTTGTGGATAGATACTATTAGGATAACTGTGCAATGATTAACAATTTATGAATCATGTTTTTATATGCTAACATTTTTATTATGTTTATCCCAAGTTTTATGAATCACGTTTATAAAACTTTTGAGGAATAAGTATGAGACTGGATAGTTTTCGGAGTCCTGGATAGTTATATTAGTCCTGGATAGTTATGTAAGTCCTGGATAGTTATCTTAGTCCTAGATAGTTATCTTAGTCCTAGATAGTTATCTTAGTCCTAGATAGTTATCTGAGTCCTGGATAGTTATCTAAGTCCTGGATAGTTATCTTAGTCCTAGATAGTTATCTTAGTCCTAGATAGTTATCTGAGTCCTGGATAGTTATCTAAGTCCTGGATAGTTATCTTAGTCCTAGATAGTTATCTTAGTCCTAGATAGTTATCTGAGTCCTGGATAGTTATCTAAGTCCTGGATAGTTATCTTAGTCCTAGATAGTTATCTGAGTCCTGGATAGTTATGAAAATAGTAACCAGAGGAAAATGGGAATTTTTAGGTTCATTTTCCTGCAGATAATTACACCAACCATTGATCGATATTTGTGAGGTAAATTCATTTTTAGAATATATAGTTTCGGTGGTTGCTATATTGGAACTTTTACGTTATTCTGGAATGGATCAATTTGATCAAAAAAAAAAAAAAAAAAAAAAAAAAAAAAAACTACAGATTTCTCACATACACACTCCCTCTTATATTGTTTTGTTGAAGGCTTTATTTGAAATGAACATTAATTTAGGTTTAGTAAGAATTGATTAAATACATATTAGTAATGAAAAAAGCAAATCAGCTACGATATCTTATAGACGGAAAAGTTCAAATAAATAATAAAATAAGTATGCAATGCTTTCTTTTGCTTATTATGATTTGATGAACATAATAAGTATTTATCTCACCCAAATATACAAATTGATTGTAGTTTAATCATATTATATAATTAATCAGTTATAAGAAAGTTAAGGCTTACATTCAAATATGCTTCAAAGATCGTTTTACTCATTTACATAACAAGCTCATAAAATGCGACGTATGCCTATATTAATTCATACAATAATGACGATCGCTTCGCTCGCCAGTTTGCGAGCAAATTGAGAATTCTGTCCGGCATTCCTCGCGGCCTCTCATCCAGGAGCTGTTATTCCAGCCATTCCAGTTTCCTACGAAAGTGGCAACAACGCAACAAAGAAGATCTGTGCGTCCTTCGACTACACTTTCTTTATGATTATAATTTGTGTCATAAGTGGCAGTAAACGGGGTCTGTCGTCCGCGCGGAATTTCAGAAGGTCGGAGTTACCGCGTTCCTCAGACGACATCCCACATTTCTCTCGCTATGGAAATACCGTTACATTCTGCTCCTTTACTAGTTTATATTCCCGGTGAATAACTAGACATGGCCAGGCGGCGCGGCGTGGACTTGGTTGCGTGTCAACTGCAACATAAGACGGAGGTGTGTTTGATGCGACAAAGGATACGTCGACAGATACTACCCGGCTGTCATCTTGGTATATAATGACATGACGAACTGAATTCAAGATTAGCTGTCGCTGATGTGAATTACTAAATAATTAATTTTAAAACTCTTCCTAAGAATATGAGAGCATTTGTGTTCAAGAAATTCATATTATACACGTGAAGTACTTCCGCTTTACGAAAGATAATGTCAAAACAGGGCTTTCCATTTCAAGGATTCACTACAGAATAATGATCGTATGGTAACATTTCAAGGGCCATTTAATGAGTGGATAACTGTTTTAGTGATTTTTATGTGTTTAATTAAATATGTGAAACTTTAAATCATTTTCTTGACGATTTCATACTGAAAAATGTATAATAAACTGGAATGGACCATTAATAACCGTACGTCTTCACTATAACTCATAATAATAACCAGACTCGAATCGTACAGTAAAAATAGAACGGCATGTTTTATTCAGATGACGTTAAGATTGTAAGTCTACTATAGGATTGTCGACTTCACAAGGTATTTTGGCAGTTTGGGAAACGCACACCTTAATGAATGGTTAATGAGTGTCTGGAAGCTTTTCACTTCCTACTAAAATAAAACTGAATGTTAAAATGTATAATTTTATAAATTGAAACTATACTCTTTTTGTTTATAAGCTTATTAAACAATTAATTCAAAAAGGGTTGATACTTTTACACGATATCTCCAAAAGATTCACTTAAATAATCACAAACCTAGCAAGTGATTGTTGAACAGCACGATGAAACGAAATTATTACATAATTTTCAATTGGACTGCTGAACGTGGAACCTTTTTCTTGAACTTTCTGGGGTGATTCTCTGATATGGTTACTGTTTTAAATGGATTATCTCTCATTACCATGTCGTAAGTGTCTAGGGTAAGTAAATATCCAATATGTCTCCAACTGATGAGGATTTGGACAATTTTTGGGTGAGTTTTTAAGTGACGACGCGTAGAAATATATTCATAGTTACTGACAGATCAGAGACGAGATGGTGCCTAGAACTTATTATTGAAGGTACGTGTGGTTGATTAACACTGTCTGAAACTTAATAAATTTATAAATATTCACAAAATGGCCTTGCTGTGGATTTTATTCTCATCTTTTGTATGATCATGAATTTACGTGGCAATAAAGCCTCTCTCACGAAAGAAAGAATTAACAAACCACTTGTAAACGAGGAATTGAATAAAACATGAAATATTTCGTGAAGGTAATTATTTTTGATAGTTAGAACACTGCAGTTTGGGTTTAATCTACTTTTTAAAATTATATTTATAATTTAAATATAATTGATCTGTAAATTAAATAGCAAGTAGGGTCCAAACTTTGCAGTTAATTTTCAAGTTATTACCGGTAGAGTTAATCTTAGCCCACTTTTTTAACAGTAGGTGCATTAAGGACTGTGTTTGCAAAATAAAGATAAATTGACATATACAGTAATTCTTTAATAAGGTTCTGAGTTCGATCCCAATCAGAGTCACAGCAAATTTTGGAAAGGATCAGCTCATAAGCACCTGCTATTCATTTGTCATTGTACTATTAATTAATGACACTTTTCAAGGAAAAGTTTGCACTTTAGTTTGCAAAAAAGACTACAATCACTCATTAACACCAGACCACTCATTCGAAATCCATATTTGTCGTTATCTTGACGATTATCGTCTTTCAAAAAATAATAATAAACAGTTCCAGCACGATTTCACATTTCTTCTCGCAGTCAAAAGTTTCTACTTTAACAGAATGTCTGAATCTGATACGATCAGCCTTTCCTCGAGATCCTATGACACCTAGTGGCAATCGGGACCCGAGGATTTGCTCCAAAACCACCTTGATCCGCGTTTCTAATCTGATGCGCTGCGCCACTGAGTGTGCGTGCGCGTCTGCGCGCTGCGGTACTCCAGTTCTCCCCTCCGTCCACTTTCTGTTCGCATTCCATGCAAATCGTCCAGCCTCTGGTGCTGGACACAAGGTCGAACCCGGTTTTTGTGCTTCCACGCACACTCTCCCACTATCACGCACCCGCCGACCGGACACGTCAAAACAAAATATATGAACTGTACTCTGATGTGCTTGATTACATTTTTAAAGTACATCTTTTAGAGGTTGATTTGTAGAATCATAACTACACTTAAAGGCGGTTGTAGATTTTAAGTAATATAAATTTATCTCGGATAATATTATAAATCTCATCTGTAATAGATTTTGTAGTGATACAATTGGGTGGGGGCGTTATAATGACAAGAAACAGTTGTTGGATAATCGGTTAATCCAAATAATCGATTTCTTGGTATTACTATGGGGCACCTCATCCAGACACAAACCATTCTGGTCCATGTGAGGAGTGGTTATTAATTTTAAATGTGTTTGTAATTTAGTAATTTATAAAGGAATAAACTAATTTTGAGTTGATTTATGATGTTAAATCCCTAATAGCACATAGCTACAAGAAACGATTTTTTTTATAGCCGCAGTGAAAACCCCAGTTGCAGCTATAAATAGATTGCAACTAATGTACTGTACATTTTAATACATCTGTAGTAATAATAACTACGTTAATCCTTGTGGAATCGGAGGAATAAATGGAGGTCTGACAAGGTGCTGAACCAGCCATCCCCATGGCAAACTGGAGAAATAACTACTCGACACACATTTAACGTACTACTGGATACGGCATTTTTTCTCCTCTATCCCAACAGTCTTTCAAAAATGTTGAAAAATATCTCAAATAATCAAGGTTTTCAAAGTTTCATATGAAAACATTATAAATCCAATATTATTAAATGTATCTTGTTAGTCATGCAAGAGTGATTCGAATTTCAAGTGTTTTGCTATCCATTATAAAAATAAGAACATATTGGATTTATTAACTGGTCACCGTTAAAATTGGTCACTGGATTTTATTGAACTCAAACTAAAAATATCTTCGTTGTAAATAAATTATATATAGCTACAGTTTTGTTGTAAAATATAAATAACAACAATCTTCACATTGGTTAGCAAATATGAGTTACGCGACCAACTAATTAAAATAATTTAACATAATATTTGCATGAAATTCAAATTTGAAAAGTCCTCACGAGCCATTCCCAACTGACAAAATATCCAAACACTGATGACTTCATATATTGGGGTCACGGTGTAGTAGTATTGTGGAGGTCAAGTCTGGCATTTATTACATAGTTCACTATTTTAAACATCTTTAATCACAAGAAAACTGCCTTCCGATAACAGCTTAGAGGTATTAATATGCAAAGGGCTCATTAAGCAATCAAGTGTATGTAAAGTGAATACATCGTACATGCCCTGCAGTGCGGTTTGATAGGTTATGAGAGCAGTGAGTCGCTCGCCTTCAGAATAAACGCCTTGTTAGTCGGTCCGTCAGAGCACGTTTTCACTTTTAATGCAAGCCGTTGTTGCCACAGTCTCTTCCTTCCATAGGTCGTTAGTACCATTTTAATATTTACTGTTAAGTAGGATTTTAACAATACTTTCTACGGTATGTATGCACTTTCTAGGCACCTCCACCGGTGGATGGAATTAGGTCTATATTTTGTGGGAAAATAGTTTTTATTCCGCGTATAACTCGTCTTATACTGAAAGAAATAGGAAAATATATTTTATTGAACATCTTATTTTTGTTATATTTATATATCTACAGAGTTTTATCAAGTCTAGTGTCTGGGAAGAGAGTGGGTTGGTCAATAAGCCTAATGTCTGGAGGGTGGGTGGGTTTATTACAAGACTAGTCTCTGGTGGGTGGGTTGGTGTGTCAACAAGCCTAGTACCTGGAGGGTGGATCAATAAGCCTTGTGTGTGGGTGGATGGGTCACTAAGTCTTTTGTCATGAGAGTGGGTGGGTTGGTTACAAGCCTAAACTTTGTTAGGTGGGTGGGTCAACAAGTCTAGTGTCTGGAGGGTGGGTCAACAAGCCTTTTGTCAGACGGGTGGGTTTGTGGGTCAAAAAGCTTAGTGATTAGTGTGTAGGTCAGCGAGACTTGTGTCTGTGGGTCAACAAACCTATTGTATGAAAAGGTGGGTTAGAAAAAATGTGGGTCGGTCAGAACAATTTACGAACATTTGGAAAAAATACAATTTATTTATAATTATATGACGTTTTTATTTTGTTTCTGTTATACCTTCTCTGAGTCCTTAATACTCTGTGGTCACGTGATATAGTGGTTTATGGATAACGCCGTCAGCGAGGTGGTTTTTCTCCATTTCAAACAACACATAAACCTTGATCTATCATCCAATAATGAAGGGAGATCGTGATCGCCGGCAGCAGATTCTCCTACACCACAACAATGCAGCATCACAAGACACAACATATTTTTTATGAACAGGACGAAAAATCATGAGAGAGAAAACCCAAATATTTTAACGTAAAGAGATGATGTCATTCAGCATAACATATAAAAGTTATCACGCATGATTTTCATCTACTTAACTCTTGACCTCATCTATAGGTGTTTTATAAGAAATTTTATCTGCATGAAAAAAATAATAATATCAGGGGAAGCATTATTTAAATAGCATTTAATATAACACTACACTTATTTTTTTTGTTATAGGAAAGTATGTCATTCTCAACGCACCTACCTACTCTTCCCCAAAACTTTATGCCTTTTGGTAAGCCCTATTTACCCTCACAAAAGACATAGAAGTGTTTACATTAATTCAAACTAAAATTTACGTACAAATATGCAGTATTTTACAATTAAATTAAATTCATATCGAAACGTGCTGATGTACAACTTCTTTGCATGACAATCTACGCTGATTACAGATTTTCGTTTTACAATACAGAGTTAGTCAAACGTCTAGAGACATCTCGATTACTTTATCGTGTGTTGGTTTAGAACAACCAAACACAAAATAAGTCGGATCACTGACAGCAATTCAAACATATAAGTTTACTCTGAAACACCTTATGCTGGTAAGTAAATAAACAATTTACCTTCAAAATAAAGTCTGTTACTTTTTAGTAAAAGTTTTTAAGTTTTCTTTTGCCCATAATTAATGATAGTGATGAAATGAATACCTCTAAATTTACTGTTCGATTTATTTTACTAAGACATTTAAGAATATGAGTGGCGTCATGCATTGAACATTTTAAGTTATACCCAAATCACCAAATTTCGATTTTGTTGACTGACCCTGTTTAAACAAGTTTTGTTGATTTATACCAACATAGTAAAAAGTTATCCCGTTTTTTTAACTAACCTTGTATGACAAATGTCTAACAACGTCTTACCTTTTACACCGTGATTAAGGAATTTGCTTCGTAAAAGAACGTTTGAGAGTTTAAAAATTAAATTGAATTGAATCCATCTGACAGTTCCACCAGTCATAAAATAAGTGTTTCGTTTAATGGGTGTCAATAAATGAAAATAAATATTTTTAAGTCGTTTTTATGTAATGTAAATAGATATTGACCAAAATACCATAACGTTATTATACTCCAAATAATATTACACACCTCACCACTCCAAGTACAGTTGGCTAAATGTCAGGAGGGAATGTCCACCATAGCCTATATGTTGTCTAGTGCGTCCTACAATACCGTTGTACTGGACCGATAGGTCACAGATCACTGATAACCCGACAGCGTTCCAGCCTACAGTTCGCCACTAGTGGGTAAAGGCCAGGGGAGTGAGGTTATGGCCACTCTAGACTTGGTCCATATGGTCTATGTTTTATCTTGTTTGTCTAGTGCTGCTGCTGAGTTGGATCAAACGTTTACAAAAGAATATTATTCTTGGAGAGCTAGTCTACATCTCAACAAAAATAGAACTAAATCCTTGTAACTATACAAAGAAGATCAATTTATTTCTACCTAATCGTGTAGAGTTCACTTTCGTGTAGTGCTGTTTGTCTAACGATGGATCAGTAACAGATTACAGATCATTGTTAATCTCAATACTACCACCTTACAGCTCATCCTTAAAAAGTAACTTAAATGTTGTACGGGTTTTAGAGTGCAGAGATGCCCAATTATGGCACAGTTTCCCTCACTGGCTTAGACGATTTTTGTTTTCTAGGCTCACTGTACAAACGGATTAACATGAGTTTCAGGCCATGGAAGCGGTGGAGGGTCACACCAGGAATCTAACGGACCCCTTCTGAGACTGCTCTACCAGAAATGGAGGATTAGATCCATATCGATATCATGAAAGTGGAGCTATAACCCATGATTTGAGCAATATAGTCCATATCTTTGTTGTTAATCCAACAATAGAGCTATATGGACCAAACAAGCCACTTGCAATTGTTAACCTTGTCAGAACCAAACCAGTCAGAAGATCACTAGAAGTAGATATAACCATATAAGAGGAATTTACTTTCACATTATGACTTTCCAATACAGTTCTTTTATGTTGCTCATCCAAAAATGTTATATTGGACCAAACGTTTAGAGGTGACAACCTCGGTGTAGCCGTTCAAGTCCAGGTAAATTTCACTAGTAGAAATGAGGTTATGGTCACATTGTTGACCCATACCTAAAGTTTAAGTATTGTCATTTATTTTCAATCAACAAATTAAAAAATAACACCAATCTTTCCCAATCACGTTCATGTCTTGAGCGACAACCTTATATCACAGTTCAACTGGAAATCCATTCAAGCCTTCAGCTTGGCATTAAAATTGCTATAAACTGGCCAAAGGTCCATAGATTGAGGTTGCAGGACACTACAGCGCTGGAAGTTTAAGTAATAGATCCCTGTTCAACTGAAAATTCATTCAAGCCTACATATTGGCACTAGGAATGCTAGAAACTGGTAAAAGTTCCATAGAGTGAGGTTACAGGACACTTCGTCGCTGAAACTTTTAGTGATAGAACGCTGTTCAACTGGGAATCCATTAAGCCTACAGCTTGGCACGACGTCCTAGGAAATGGCTAAAGGTAAAGAGAGTGACGTTACAGGACACTTCATCGCTGAAACCTTTAGTGATAGAACGCTGTTCAACTGGGAATCCATTAAGCCTACAGCTTGGCACGACGTCCTAGGAAATGGCTAAAGGTAAAGAGAGTGACGTTACAGGACACTTCATCGCTGAAACCTTTAGCGATAGAACGCTGTTCAACTGGGAATCCATTAGGCCTACAGCTAGGCACGACGTCCTAGGAAATGGCTAAAGGTAAAGAGAGTGACGTTACAGGACACTTCATCGCTGAAACCTTTAGCGATAGAACGCTGTTCAACTGGGAATCCATTAGGCCTACAGCTTGGCACGACGTCCTAGGAAATGGCTAAAGGTAAAGAGAGTGACGTTACAGGACACAAGTCTACGTCGACCACAGCCTATATGATGTGTAGTCAAAATGCTTACAGGCCTATAACTATAAGTAAGAGAGCACTGTTCAAAGAATTGCCATTCCAGCCGACAGCTAGGCACTAGGAGCAGTAGTAACTGACCAAAGGTCAAGCGAGTGATGTTACAGTACACAAATCTTTGGCCACCCTAGCATATATGTTGTGTAGTCAAACTAACTACAGGGCCAGACTCTGAGTGATGGGTCATTCCCTGTTCAACTGGGAAGCCATCCAATCCTACAGCTTGTCACTAGGAGAACTAGGAACTGGCCAAAGGTCAAGAAAGTGAAGTTATAAGATAAAAGTGTATGTCCACCCTAGCATATGTTGTGTAGTCCAACAAACTACAGGGCCAGACCATGAGTGATGGGTTACTGTGCAACTGGGAAGCCATCCAAGCCTACAGCTTGTCACTAGGAGAACTAGGAACTGGCCAAAGGTCAAGAGAGTGAGGTTACAAGACACAAGTCTATGTCCGCCCTAGCATATATGTTGTGTTGTCCGTTCAACGATATTGCTAGGCCGAACCATAATACATTGTTTACAAACCACCTTTCACCAACCATCAAAGGATTTCATAGGGTGGAGTAATTCTTTTATGTACTTTCTTTGAAAATTGTAAGAATTTACAAACAGTACAGAATAAACCTTTTCAAGACTGAATACAGTACAAGTAAGACTGAATAATAAAATTTAGAAATTATAGTAAATCGTTGCAACAAATGAAGTGAAACTAATTATGTTGAAGTATATTATGACTATACAATTATTTTTGTTTTATTTTAATTATATTAAAGATATATTATTAATATTTTTTTATCAATTTGTGAAAATAGTATAACGATATAACTACGAATAAAATTATTGTTCTTAATATTATTACCGTCAAATAGAAACTTTTGTTACCAAACTTGATAAAAGGAGCTCAACCAATGGTATGAATTAAAAGACAAAATTAAAGAAACAACTCAAAGCGTAATCCATTAGAAAAAGATGGAAACATCCTTGGAGTAAAAATGACTGTGTTATTTCAATATAACTTAACATTGATAAGCAGAAAATTAACTGACTTTAAATTAAGTGTATACTTTGTGATCTACACTTCGATCAATTCGAAATAAACATGCAGATTATTTGTGAACAGCTAGATTGTCTTTTCACAATACTACTAAACCTTGAAGAAGACACTGTCCTAGAATGATGACAAAAAAGTACAATGTTCCATTGGTAAACCAATCAAACTAGGTAAAATATATATTAAAACAGTTTTTATAGTTTTTCTAGCCAATGATCTTAAAATGTCTAATCGAAACATTTCCGTTGCTCAAAAACAAATTGAAAGTTTAAAAGAAATGACGCAAAAGTAGTTTAACAAATTTTACTTTAAAAATATATTTAGAATATAATACATGTTTCGATTTTCTAAATACAAAATACAGTAAGATAAAAAGAGGGTTTCAGCTGAAATGTATCGGTAAAATTATAAAAGGGTCTTATCTTAATACAATTACAAATGCTACTCATTACAAAAAAATTACAATTACCTTTCAGGAAAAGAAATACATTTTATCAGAATAATTTTAGGTCAATTTATAAAGTTTCTGAATGATTAATGTACAAAATTCCGTAATTTCATTTTGTACCTACAAAATGCAAATATCACCCCTTTTACTAAAGTTATTTGTCTGTATTACGGTCTTTATTATTAATCAGATACATTTATAAACATTTTTCCATCCATTACGTTTTTTGTTTTATTTTAATTATTTTTTGCACTTTAATTTCTCATAATTACAAGTTCCTGGTGTCAGACACTACGGCAGTCATCAATGGAATGAACACTTCTGTCAAGGAATTGACTATGTTGAGTCGTTTTCGTACGAGTGTGGGACGATGTAACTTCTGCTAATGTAAGTGGTGAATGGCAAATGAACAGTCAAGGGATTGTGGAGTCGAATTTTGAACAATGGATCACATAGTTAATGAGTGTCCATTGCGTTATTTTAAAGGGGAATTAGCTGATCTTCATTCAATAAGAGAAGTAAGTAGTGAATGATCACTTAATCGGGATTGGGTTCTGTGACGGGAGACGTCACAGACACGTACTTATCCACTAAGACACGAGTACTTTGTACTCTAGATTTTATTTAGACATTGTTTGTTGGTATGTTTTAAAATATTTATTAGTTTGGTATATATACAGTCAAGTGGGATTTTGTTTATTACTGTGAATTATTTTTATTTTAAAGAAGGATAGTGATTTATTATTGTATTCTACATAATTACAGTAACTTTTAAACGATGAAAACACTGTTCAAAACTATTCATCGCAAGAAGAAATTGAACAAGTTATTTAACTTATTAAGACCCTCATTTGATTTTGGAATTCCAATTATAAAAACTCTACCCATGAAAATTGATAAGTTATTAGATTACACAAATACTGAAATTCATCAAAAACTGGTAAACGAGTCTGGGCAACAGACCACCGGTTTATGTGTTTAGTAGACCCAATTAGATAGGCTAATACTATGATGGCCATGGATCACGTAAAATAGAAAGTGGAGGAAACTACTCTGATATTATAGATAGCTTTTTACTACACTCCAATAATAGCTTAAATTTATGTTATTAAAACTAGGTTACGATTAGAAAACGATTGTTTTGAAAGAAGGCGTAATACCCTTGATTGCTCTTGTGTTAAAATAAGGCAATACTAGATCATACTGAGGCATCGCACACTATTATGAGGACGTATTATAAAAATAAGCTCTATTCTAAGACAATTTCTTTGCAAGCCTAGATAGTAAAAAAGAAAGCGTGTACCTCTCCACTCCTCAGCCTAATCATAAGGAAACACTGGTAAGGTTTCAATAGGATAGTTATAGGTTTAAGTTAAGTTGGGTTTCAGATATATTAAGTTTCGGTAGAGTTAGGTAAAGTTACGGTTAACTAATATAAGTATTGGTAAGGTTGTGTATTGGTTAGGTATGGTTATGTTACGCTAGGTTATCTTGGATTAGGTAAGTTTAGATGGGGTAGCGGAAAAGTAGCCCCTGGAAAATACCCCCTTCCCCCGCAACTGCCTACGTCACTTTTTCGTCACAAAACCGTTATTTGGACAGCTGACGAAACAGATGTCCGCGACTGGAAAAGTACCCCTCTCGACCAATCTAGTAAACCCACTGAATTTAATGAGATAAACTAATATAAATTTGTTATCAAATACGGCGAAATTTGTCCAATCATTTGTATAGCTGGACACGTAAACATTGTGGGTAAATCAACATTAATTAATTCCATTATTGAATTGCAATCATACTATATTTTATTACAGTGCGACAGAAAACAGAACCGGTATCATCGTACCAACTTTTTAATGTTTTTATCAATGGGTCACCTTTATTATTTATCATTTAAATATTTATCCGATAACGATAAATATTTAAATGATATAAAGAGTCAACATTCTATTAAATATTTTGCACTTTCAGAATTTTATATATATGACAACTACACTTCTTGGTTTTTTAAGGAAACGTTTCTTTTAAATATAATAATGATATATCTTTATTGCATTATAACAATTTAACATTGTATTGCAAAAGGCATTAAATATATAATTCGATAAACCATCCATCCATACATAAATATTCCAACATACATACTTTATTCAAGACAGTCGGTAAACTGCGTTCATAGTTGTACTCACAAATGCATAGACTATTATACACACGACATTACTATGGGGAAATGCAGTTACATACATGTCAGTTTACATTTTTGTACACATTGCGTAAGGAACCGTACACGTCAAACACCGAATCATCATGGCTACCGAATTTCTCATAAAACTGATAAGAACTTTTTTAACAAATATAACATTCCATTAATATCGAATATTGTTTTACTTTTGATATTGCAACTCGGTTTGAATTCAAATGGGCACTTTTTTGTTTTTAGTAAGTTTATAAATTAATTTCAACGGCTTTCTTGTATGTATTAATTGCTTACAATTATCTTCAGACAATATGTATATGAAACAACTTAACTCAAATGATTCTACATCTTGAATATTTATTTATTTATATAATATTATTGAATTAAACTCGATTTCGCTTATTTTATTGGAATTTCTAAGTACCATATTCGCTATAACTTGGCAAATGTTTGAACTTATGGCGTGATGTTTTGTAGATATAATAAAATGTAATATAATCAAAGAACCTATGAATGATGTGGTGATATATGTAAAGTGTTTCTCCTTGAATCTGGAATATCAACCCATTTTCAATAATTATATTTGGTGGTAAGTTCCAATTAAAATCTTTTTATTAAAGCCTGGTTTACTCGCATAAGAAGTCGAAGTCCTTTGTGAAACTCAAATAAAAATTATATCAAACCGTAATAATATTTTCGAAATTTTTAAAACCACTTTTTATATGTATATTGGATGGACATAAAACTTTTACTTTTCAAAAGTGCAAAGAGGATTATTGTGGCAGTATAAACAACTTTACAGTCTGGTCTAAATATATGTTTTAGATTCCCCTCAATGTAAAAAATGTGGTTTTAGCAATACAACAAATTCTTAATACATAGTTAAGAGACCAAACGAATAGACCAATCCCATTTTTATTAAATTCGGCATGTAAGTTTCTATGGCCAATATCTCCAGAAAATGTTTTATATTTTGCATGTGACATATCCAAAAATACATAAGAATATTTCTCCTAAAGATAATAAAATAATACTAGAGGGCCCGTGCGCAAATTGTGCACTTTAATTTTTTCCTATTTGTGAGAAACTTATCTATAACTTGCTATATGCTTATGCCAATGGAAAAACTTCACTTTTTGGACCCTTCTTTATGGTTACAGACGATATATTTTTGTTTACAATCTGAATTTGGTCAAACAAACACCTGAAATAAATCAGCTGTTAAATTATAATCATAGTTAAAACCGTTTTAATGCAAGTTGGTCAGCATTGGACCTTTGAAAGCGCCTTCTAGAAATAAATTAAAGTCAAGAGGTGTGAAGTCCTAAACTAAAATATCTATTGTATTACCATTCACTAGAGTTAAGCTTTCAAATGACACCTCAATCGTCAAAATTGGTTACGTAGGACGTGAGAAAAGGGATGTAACAGAGAAACCCCTTACTGTAAAGTTTATAGATATTCTGATTAGAGGTTGCATTTTCTGACCAAATTTCATCAAGTTCAGCAAAAACCTACTGAATATACAAACTGCATTTCATAAGAATCGTTCAGTCGTTCTGGGGGAGTTTTTTCTATAAGCACTCTGACTGGAGAATGTTGTATTTTAGATAATGAATTAATTTGAAAAAAATAAAAAATAAATAAATAAATTAAAATATATATATGTATATTTTTTTATTAATTCATTTATTTTTTATTTTTTTTTTCAAATTACTTCATTATTTAAAATAAAAAATTCTCCAGTCAGGGTGCTTATAGAAAAAAATCCCCCAGAACGACTGAACGATTCTTATAAAATGCAGTTTGTATATATGTGTGTGTACACTCTATAAATCATACCACCTATTTGTGTTAATATTGAAAAGAAAATGACGAAAAATCACTGTTGATAGAAATAAAATCACATTCGTGTAATACACTAATTATTTTAACAACTATGACTAGAAAACTCGCATTACTGTTGTAACATTCATGTTACAGCTCGGACACAGTGGGTACTGGAATGTAGGGAGAAGTTTCGCATAGGGAATGTAGGCATGAGTTCCTGGCACCCTATTGCACAAGCCACATCTCTCTGGAGGCCTCACCGTCTAGACCTTCTGCACCGTCCTGTTTCAATAAGAAACATTGGAACGGGATGTCAATCTCGAGGGGTGACCCTCAGCGTTCTAGCTTTAGTCCGATACTCTTTCTGTTGTACATCAATGGCTTGCCATATGGTATTCAACGAGCCATCATCTCTTAGTTTGCCGATGACACTCCTTTCCACTGTCCGGTCCCAGTTTAAGATTAAGATAGAGAACTTAGACATCTTTTAGTCGTTGAAAATAAGTTAGTGACTCGAAGAAAACTTATTACTATTTAAAACAGGAAAACATATTTTTATCGAAACCCGTAACGAAACAATCAATCTGTAAGTGTTATTTCCTTTCGTTAGGTTGCGATACGTCAGCTATATAGATTATATTATGTGACTTACAACATTCTAAAACACCCTCCAGGTAATTTAATGTTTACTTTGGTGAAAAATAAAGATTGAAGTAAGCGTAACGCACGTGCCTAATTAGTCACTGTGTCCATCGGAGATGTAATTTGTCTTATGCTAGTTAACCCTGTTGCAGTTAATTATCTGTGATTGTTAAATACTAATTGCCAAACTGTTCTTAATTAATGTACCAAACTTTTACATGGTATAATTACCAAGACTAAAGACTAAAGGGCGTTGTGACAGAACAGCTAAAGATGTCGAGCCATTCATTGTCATTTTTTACCCTGCGATTATTTTTCTTAGTAATGCTTGTTACTGTTGTAACATCCTGTATATATGTATGTTCTTGTATATAAAATGTTTCGAAATGGTGGTTAAATATTACACGAAAAAGTCAATAAAATGTAAATTTAACTATCTTTAACTTATTTTATATCGCCTCGTAGTAACGAGTAGTCACTTTATAAATTGTCTTAAATATTTATTCATGTGTATATAAATTTAATATAATATCTGCTGTCCAACAGCCACTGTGTTTCCATTCAAAGCAGCTGGCACTATACTCCTGTAGGGATTGAGATAAGAAAGACGAGCATAAACCTTTTTTATATTGTATCCTCGATTAATTTCCGTTATTTAATTTATAATAAAGTTTTGTTCAAAGTCTTTTTTTCAATCTAATGTTATATTTTGTTTAGTTTTTAATGTTATTTAATTTACTTTTAATAGAAAATATTTAAACGCAGGGAGGAGTTAGGTTGACAAAAAAAAAAGGCTTCGCGTATAATATACAATAAAATGATGCTATTTCAAAACATAGCACTGTTGTCAGGTATCAAGAGAAGTGCAGTGAGCTACTGTAAAATAATTTAAATATCATAATTTTACTTGATTATAAAAATCCTTAAAACTAATACATTTTTGCCATCTTGACTGTGTAAACCCTTTATTTTGGCATTTATAAATTCATTGCGATGACTGCTTGGTAAAAACACAATCTCCAGACAACATGTATACGAAACGATTTAACACAATGATTCTGAGAACACTTTAGAGAAGAAATAAACAGAGGTCACATTCAATAAGTGCCCTGAATAAGTTCTGAAGTTTGTCGAGTAGGCCTAACTTCTTTGTCCAGTTCGCCATTCGGATGGCAGCACTCACATAGCAAGTTCATATTGTAATACAAATTGTTTCTTCCTCTGTCGTGTTAATACCTAGTCTGACCCTCCATTTCCCCCTCCAAATCCTCAAGGACAAACGTAGTAAATTCTAAAGATCTATAAAAATGTAAATTTGTTCTAATATATTTATAACTGCCTCTGAGGTGGTCACTACGACCATAAGAAAGCGACCTCAGTTTCCTTTTCTTCCTAGCAGGAAGTCAGTTCATTCTATCTATATACATGACTTCTAGCACAGGGTCTTAAGAGATTCTCTGCCTATCTGTACCCTCGTAAAATTTATAAAGTAAATTTTTAAAACATACCAATTTTTATTTGTTTAATTGTTCTAATGAACGTTTTCAAATATTGAAGTGTATGTTTGTAACTACGAACGCCTATCGAAATATACGTACATCTATATATATAAAAGGCAAAGCCCTCACTGATTGACTCACTCACTCATCACTAATTCTCCAACTTCCCATGTAGGTAGAGAGCTGAAATTTTGTACACTGTTTCTTTAGAACTTAAATAGGACAACTAAAGTATTTTCATCTTGATAAAGTACTCCTAAGGGGTATAAAGTATCCTTAAAAGATTGGTCCATAAGGATAACATTGGGTTGATTTTAGTAAATTAATAACAGCTGTTTTGTAAATAAATAAACATGTCTATTTTGAATGTCTGACATTATACTATTTAATATTTTACTATGAGATTAATCTTCAGCTGTTAAACAAAAATAAATGAAATGAACACTCTTGAAATAGGCTAAATAGGTGGCAAAGCAATTAATGTGAGTGAGATACTGTACCGAAATGTAATATTGTAATTTTACGTTATATAGTTAATATACCGATTTTTGTATTGAATAGTTACATGCCGAGGCCGAAGGCCGAGGTGTATCGAGCGTAGCGAGCGTTGGGGTTGGCACGCGAAGCGTGCAGGGGTGTCCCCTAGTATATATATAAAATAAACGTAGACCTATCTCTTGGTTTTTACCAATCACAATCATAAGTGTATTTACTTAAAAATAAAATTATTTGACTTTTCCTAATGTTGCTTTTATGCCATTAAAAAAGTGTAAATTTTTTAATTTTGCAAATGCAACAAATTTAATTCAAAAATTAATTTGTTCTCATAAATAATAGTTATCTTTTGTGGTTTTGACTTCCAGAGTGGTAATTATACGTCGTGTATAAGTATTTATTTCGGTAATAGTTGTGAAAAATTAAAAGGTGATTCATTTCAATGTAGTGGACATGTTTGTCAATTATAAATGGGCATGTGTACAAAATAAACTACCCCGAAAATTACTTTTTAGATTGCTTCTGATGTTATGAACGATGTAAAGCCAGAGTAAGTGAGCAATGAGGCGTATTGTGCAAAGAATTTTTGGTTACAACAAACTTTGATATATTTCTTGGATTTTCATTACATTGACCGTTTATGCATTAATATCTGGACTAAAACTAACTATTTTTTCATATCATAGCACGGAGAACAAAGAAATTGTGTGCTTAATGTGTGTCGAGTAGTTATCTATCCAGTTTGGCATGAGTGACAGGGCCAGCACCTTGACAGTCCCTTCCTTATACCCCAAATCCTTTAAGATACATATGTATAAAGTCATTATCACATATGTATAAAGACGTGCATTAGTTGTAATATCCACTGAAGTGTGTAGAAGAAGCAAAGGGTTACTTCAGTGTTGACGAATCGCCACTAATGGACCCGCTGTCAGTTGTTTATAGTATATTTTGACTTACTGCAAATTCATCCATGGAAATTCGATTCAATAGTTCTTTAAGTTTTGTTTATTAAATTTATGTTATTAGGAAGGTACTGACGTAGTTCAGTCGAGTAACAGTTGCCCCACTGACTTTTAACTAGGCCTACATCAAAGTTATAATTGATCTAATCTGTCACACCAATGTTAATTGAATACATTGGTGTGACAGAAGTACCAGAAATTACATTTTCGCACATACAATCTTTACAAAATTACGCGTTAGCTGTTATTTTTTTAACAGTTGTAATGTAATTGTTAATAGTATAACATAAATTCGTTGAGAACGTAAATAACGTTATAATCTACAAAGTTATTTATATTATAATATGATATAGAGGCAAAACATTATCATATTAATAATAGGTGTAAAAAAGTATTCCAACACATTTTCATTATACCATTAAATTTGTTGTAGATATATATTTCATGAGAGGAAAGGTTTAGCTATTTTGTGACAGAGAAGAAAACAGAGGTCGTGTCCAACAGTGCGCTAAATGTGTGGCAGTAGCTGTTTCTCCATTTTGCCAGCAATGTCAGGACCTTGTCGATCCCTCCTTTACTCCCCAAAAATCCTGAGGTATAAACGTAGTAATTATTACCAGTATCAGAATGCAGATACTGGCAGGAAAACTTTCCAACTACTGCCGTCAGTACAAGAAAGAACAACACTTAAACATTTTGAAAATGTAGAACAAGCTACAATTCACCTATTAATAGGGCACGGACCCTTTAAGGAATATCTCACTAGATTCCATAGGGCGGAAAGCCCGGAATGCAATGACTGCGGACAGATTGACTCACATGTGCATGGCGTACTGGAATGCGAAGCCAATGAAGATCTGAGAAGATGTTTGCATGAAAACGCAGAAGAAAAACCTTGGAACCTCAGTACATTAATTAGGAATTCTAATTCCTTCAACACCTTGCAAACAATCATGAAGCAACTGGTTCAAATAAGAGAGATATAATGAAGAAGAACCGGGCCAGAAAGGCCACGGGGTGGACACCCGGGTTTAAGCAGCCCGTGAAAATAAATAACTGCTACCACGGGGTGGGGAGCCCCACACTGGTTTACCCCAACCAAGTGAGCCCCACACACAGCCGAATTGAGTAAGCTGTGGGTTGGATTCGTGGGGGCAGTGGTTTCTATTCAGAAAGAATAAAAAGCTAGAGACATCCAAGACCTACGCCAGTCAAAGTAAAGATACCAAGCATGAAGGAAGTAACTGGAAACCCCCACACAAATGACAAACCTCCTGGACACGACAACTCAAAAAGACACTTTCGGAAACATTATCAAAATTCTAATTGGAATAATCAGAAGCACAAGGACATGACATAAAAAAAAAAATCACATCAAATGAACGCTCTCGATCAAGACATCCCCAAATACTAACAGGGAAGAAATTCCCGCCCATCCCCCCCTCCCAGTGGACCAGCCTTGGGTCCCCCGCTGGAAAAGCGGACTTGGAGAAGAAAGACAAACAAACAACTAACCTCATTAACACAAGGCAAGGAAATTATTTTTAGACAGAATAAAAACTAACAACGCTTAAGGAATAAGAAGCACTGATATTCCGAAAGAAAGGTGCAGTGTGTGTGGTAAGAGAAAAAAAAAGTAATTATTACTATGAAGATGTACATTTTTGTAATATCTTTATAATCTCCAATTAGTCGTTCGCTGCGGCTACAAGAAAGCGACCTCTGTTTATTTCTTCTCAATGGTAATTTAATAGTGTATTGTTAAACTGTGAATGTGTATAGACTTATGGTTCTCTTTAAAAAAAAACATATTGCCACAAAACCGAGTAAAAAAAAAAAAAAAACAAAAAAACAAAAAAAAAACAATAACACAGCTCTTAAATTCACAAACTATCAAGAGATTTGTGGCTTCTGTAAACGTAACATTGATAAGTGTTTTTTTAACAATCACAAATACAGAGCAAAATTACTAAAGGAAAAACTTGTTTATCGATAAAATCATACAACGTGAACAGTTAAGGGGAAAGTTGGAAATACTAAATTTAACATAAATGTGCTTTTACTATCAACATTTATAGCTTCAATATTTAGTTTTTATTCGTTTTTTCTTTAAAAAAAGAAACTTGTTTTGGTGCAACACGGATCCGTATATGATCTTCTTCGTAAAGTGAAACTAAACACAAGCTGTTTCAAGGACTGAGGAAAGCAGTGGTGCCAACATCAAAGAAGATGTGTCTTGGTCATCAACCGAGTGATAGCTGTCCACTTTTGGCTCAGTTTTTGAGGTCTTTGACAAGATGAACCGAGTGCTCCGCAATATTGGAGATAGTTTCCCACGAATGTGTTCGTATTTCCTCTTAACTAACCGTACTTGATCATCAAAAATGTATTATACTTTTTTTCTAATATTATTTTAATCTGTTTTCTATGTTTGTGATGTTTTTACTTTCATGTTATTCATTAAAGACCAAACCATTGATTAAATAATCTAGAATACCATAATTTTGCGTTTTAGAATTTGTCAGAATTGTAATTAATATACATCGAATGTACATGTATAGTGTGAAAAATAAAAGTGTGAACAAATATACATTATGTGACTTTGTACAACTAATTTCACTTTTGTATGACTACTAATGCTGTATTCAACATAGGCATAGGTGGAGTGCTATAAGTTTTAACAATTGTATGACGAGGAGTAGTTAGTCTGGGCGAGTTGTTTTTAATCATCATCGTTGTTTTATGAAATGATAACTCGCTAGTGTGGTAATGGAAAATGTTTAGTGTAAAGTATAGTCATATCTTTATTGGTTTCGTAAAACAATAACGTGATGAAAACCTACCAAACATTTTAACATTAGGAGCTCTTAAATACTTATTACATGTTAGGCCACATACATATAAATTGGAGATTTTGTTGACTGGTCCTTGATAAATGTTTCGTTATTGAATGTAGTAATATAAAATTCTGTGTAGTAATACACATATTTTGTTCTATTCTTTAGTTTGTTAACTGTTTATAAAATCTATATTTGTGTTGTTATTGTGACTAGAACCGTTCCCAATCAATCTACGAACACTAGGGGAAACCCCTGCAGTGCCGACCCCCGTCACTCGCTGCTCTCGTTACACCTATGCTATATATAGGTTAACTGTATCATGTAAAAGGAGAATGTTAAATCTATTTACAGTATCTCACTCACGTTACTTGCGTTTATACGTATTTATTAATATAAACACCCAATGGTATTACTTAGCCTATTTAAAAGTTTTCATTTAATTCGTTTTTCTATAACAGCTGAAGATTAGTTAAATAAATTAAATAATTGCATTAGAATACCGTTGAAACTTCAACTCCAGTAGAGCGGAGCCCTTCAATCAAATGTGAAAAAAACCATGATTACTACCTTCCCTGGTACATAATGTAAATATTACCTTCTCAATGTTGTAAACACCATTGTTTACACTTCAATAGATGTTAAAACTATTTATAAATCCTTATTTATATTTCAAATCAAATCAAAATCAAGTTTATTCACCAAAAACATCTTTTACAAGCTTACAAATATAAAAATTGAATTTACTCCCCGCGTAGACTGTACATCTGTGTGCGGAGAGGAGTCGCTCAGTAAGCCTTCATACTCCCCACGTAGACTGTACATCTGTGTGCGGAGAGGAGTCGCTCAGTAAGCCTACATACTCCCCGCGTAGACTGTACATCTATGTGCGGAGAGGAGTCGCTCAGTAAGCTTTCATACTCCCCGCGTAGACTGTACATCTGTGTGCGGAGAGGAGTCCCTCTGTAAGCCTCATACTCCCCACGTATACTGTACATCTGTGTGCGGAGAGGAGTCGCTCAGTAAGCCTACATACTCCCCGCGTAGACTGTACATCTATGTGCGGAGACGAGTCGCTCAGTAAGCTTTCATACTCCCGGCGTAGACTGTACATCTGTGTGCGGAGAGGAGTCGCTCAGTAAGCCTTCATACTCCCCACGTAGACTGTACATCTGTGTGTGGAGAGGAGTCGCTCAGTAAGCCTTCATACTCCCCACGTAGACTGTACATCTGTGTGCGGAGAGGAGTCGCTCAGTAAGCCTTCATACTCCCCACGTAGACTGTACATCTGTGTGCGGAGAGGAGTCACTCAGTAAGCCTTCATACTCCCCACGTAGACTGTACATCTGTGTGCGGAGAGGAGTCGCTCAGTAAGCCTTCATACTCCCCACGTAGACTGTACATCTGTGTGCGGAGAGGAGTCACTCAGTAAGCCTTCATACTCCCCACGTAGACTGTACATCTGTGTGCGGAGAGGAGTCGCTCAGTAAGCCTTCATACTCCCCACGTAGACTGTACATCTGTGTGCGAAGAGGAGTCGCTCAGTAAGCCTACATACTCCCCGCGTAGACTATACATCTGTGTGCGGAGAGGAGTCGCTCAGTAAGCCTACATACTCCCCGCGTAGACTGTACATCTGTGTGCGGAGAGGAGTCGCTCAGTAAGCCTTCATACTCCCCACGTAGACTGTACATCTGTGTGCGGAGAGGAGTCGCTCAGTAAGCCTACATACTCCCCGCGTAGACTGTACATCTGTGTGCGGAGAGGAGTCGCTCAGTAAGCCTACATACTCCCCGCGTAGACTGTACATCTGTGTGCGGAGAGGAGTCACTCAGTAAGCCTTCATACTCCCCACGTAGACTGTACATCTGTGTGCGGAGAGGAGTCGCTCAGTAAGCCTTCATACTCCCCACGTAGACTGTACATCTGTGTGCGGAGAGGAGTCGCTCAGTAAGCCTTCATACTCCCCACGTAGACTGTACATCTGTGTGCGGAGAGGAGTCGCTCAGTAAGCCTTCATACTCCCCACGTAGACTGTACATCTGTGTGCGAAGAGGAGTCGCTCAGTAAGCCTTCATACTCCCCGCGTAGACTGTACATCTGTGTGCGGAGAGGAGTCGCTCAGTAAGCCTACATACTCCCCGCGTAGACTGTACATCTGTGTGCGGAGAGGAGTCGCTCAGTAAGCCTTCATACTCCCCACGTAGACTGTACATCTGTGTGCGGAGAGGAGTCGCTCAGTAAGCCTACATACTCCCCGCGTAGACTGTACATCTGTGTGCGGAGAGGAGTCGCTCAGTAAGCCTACATACTCCCCGCGTAGACTGTACATCTGTGTGCGGAGAGGAGTCGCTCAGTAAGCCTACATACTCCCCACGTAGACTGTACATCTGTGTGTGGAGAGGAGTCGCTCAGTAAGCCTACATAGTCCCCGCGTAGACTGTACATCTGTGTGCGGAGAGGAGTCGCTCAGTAAGCCTACATACTCCCCGCGTAGACTGTACATCTGTGTGCGGAGAGGAGTCGCTCAGTAAGCCTACATAACTAAATACAAAATCAAACTTAATCATTAACAACTGTAAAATATATTAATTTAAAGTAAATGGAAATTAAAAATAAATGAATGAACCAAAGTAGATTCTGGTAATGGACCTATGATAACAAGAATATAGACTAAAGAATATTATATTTGAACAGCTGTTAAATTGCGATTCAATTAAATCTTCGTCCAAGTTATTCTTATGGCCTCAAAACGTACTTTACCACTTCCCATACCCTTCAGGGTGAGAATATTAAACAATTATTAAGAACTTATTGCACAACTACGCAAATTTTTTTACACCGCAACCGTTTAAATTGGTCAAAAGATAAAGGAGGAGTTGCGTTGACAAAAACCGGCTTCAGGTATGTTATATATAAGGGTGTTCTCAAATTACGTTTTATTTTGATCATGCATATAATTAAATGTTTATTACTACGAGCCCCTCACTCGAATTGCCATACGATTGAGTGATAATCATAAAAACTGTTATGTAATCTATAGGAATTGTTTCTAAATAAAAGAATTTTAATTGTGTAAATTTGTTAATCAATTATTCGTTTAAAACTTTTTTCGTAGTTATTTTATTTTTAATTCCAATAAAATCCAAAAATATCACGTTTTCCAAACTAAGTGGCTAATGACAAGATAAACTGAAAGAAAAAAACAGGCTATTCTTTGTAATATGACAAAAATTACAATTTACCTCTAAAATGAATAAAATTACTGTAAACTATTAATATTTATTTTATATACAAATGTTAGTTGGGAGAGTCAGTGGCCGAATGGTCTAAGGTGTCAGACCCTAACACAGGTAGGGTTAAATCATCGTAGTAAATAATACAACTGGAATGTTAAGTATGAGTTCACGAAAGCGCACCGTTGTAGCAGCCTTCCCCCACCACCATGATGGACCCAGCGGAAATGAGCCAATTCATCGAATGGTGTGCAAAGTTGTGAACTCGCTCCTAGCCTTCAATAACACAGATTAAGTACAATGATATTTATATATTCGGAATTTGCCTTAAACGCAGAATGCAATGGTATAAGTACATTTTACTTTTAATTTTAATTAGAATTTCCATAGTTAAAAAGAGTTAAGAATTATCACATTGTAACATGAAAAAGTTAGTATGCAAGGAAATTTTTAATTTTGCGCCAGAAGAAAACTTTAAGCGACAAAGCTGTAGTTAAAGATATGATATTCAACATGTGATCAAGCAATTTACAATAAATTGTGCAGATATTTTGCAGTAGAGTGATTAATAGCGCGACGAGGTTGATTTTATTTCGTACCAAACTCCTCAGTCCAGCAATTCTTTAAAATGTTTTTGCTACTCGATCATTGTAAACCTAAATTAATGTTAACTTTTTTAATAGTTGATTTAAGTTAAAGAATGCAATCATTCTATAAATGTGATCAAACATTTTATTTATTTATAGAATATATATGTTAATACCGGCACCGGGCTTCCGATGAGTTAAATAAACTATTTGAAACCGGGTTGTCCATTCCGTTGAATGAAATACTCAATGTAATACAATTATTTATTATGTACTCATTCTTATATATAAAAAAAATAATTGCCAAAGTTCAAATATTGGGGATTACCAATTCCCGTATATGTAGTCTATATTTTATATTTTAATTTACAGTACCATATTATGTAAATAGTTTACCAAGAAGGTGATAATACAGTATTTAACCTGTAGTGTAATCTGTAATAACAATTCTTTAATATAAGTACTGATTGTACTCAGAAAGTTTCTGGGAGTACCGTAAACGAAAAGATCAGCGGAACCAGGGAGGACGGCCCGCGGCGCGACTTATACAGAACCTCGTCGCGCTATTAATCACTCCATCACACACGACAACGAATTTTATTTGAAATTGCTTGGTTATATGCTGAAGATCATCTCATTAGCTACAATTGTTTCGCTTGAAGTTTGCTTCTGACCAATAAATTTAAAAATCTTCGCTTAGTAACTTTTTAATGTCAAGATATAATAATTTTTACATATTTTCAATTGTTAATATTCGACAATATGTAAACAATTTAAATAGTATTATATTTATACATTTAATGCAGATTCTGAATCTATAAGAATAATTGCACTTACCCTATTGTATAGACGACCAGGAGCGTAATAACAACCGCGTGCACGGCTTGAGAAACTGACTCATCTGTGTTGGGTCCATCATGGTGGTAGGGGAAGGCTGCCGAAACGGCGCGCTTTTTATCCATCAATTCCAGTATTCCAGTTGTATTATTTACTTCGATAGGCTAGAGATATCACAGCTTCAAATCCTGGCCGTCACTGTTAGTTTTGACCGGAGGAATAATACAAGTTTAAAATGAAATGAAAAACGTATTTATTTTATAAGGTGAGGTTAGTACTACGCAGCCCTTTCTACCACCTAATCTTATCAAAAATTAATAAAACTAATGAATAAATTAAATTAAAACTCTAATATTAACACAACATAAACAAATTGCAACAAATAATATATAACTATAAATAAAAACCATGATATCAATATTAAAATGCCAAGTAGCCTACACACAAATATTTATTTATCTCAACACTCAAAGGTATAGGCCTCCATAAATAATTATAACACAACATTTTAGTAAAACACTATATTGAACGACCAAAATAGGCGGGTGTATCTAGCTGTACCCGCCCGCTTCTCCAGTCATAATGTTGAGTTATAGCCTAAATGTTCAGCAAGGTTTCAGTTTACGCTGTATCCAATTTATATCCAATTTAGAACAGTTGATAATATGTATAATTTACTACTGTAGTCAATTATTTTTAATTTTTAAAGTTTAGCCTGTCACAATTAATTATTAATGTTATTAATTTTTTTTTATTTAATAGCTGGCAATCAAATAAATCAAACAATTAATAGAGCTCCATAAGAATAACATGGCCATTTTGGAGGACAGTTGGGCGGAGACCTGAGGTCGGAGTGGAAAATCCTTTCTTAGTGAGCCTCTAGGGGAAAATATGTACAAAATTTCAAGTCAATTAGACGTATAGTTTTGGAAAAATTGTGATGAGTAGTAAATGGATTTTATATAATATACTAGGGGACACCCCTGCACGCTTCGTGTTCCAATCTTGTTGCTACTCTCTACGCTCGTGATGTAAGCCCGGCCTGCGGCCTCGCCTGCGAACTATACCTGTAGCCATTTGTGGAACTCGGCTTGCGGCCTCTTGGGGGCTAGGCCTACGGCCTCGCAAGAGAAAGTTCGGCCTGTGGCCTCACCAAGGCACTCTGCTACAATTCCATTAGTGGATCTTGGCACGTCACCTTGTGAGGAAGATCGGCTTACAGCTTCGCCAGGGTTTACAACCATACATTTTGGTTTTTGGGGCAGTGGAGCCCATAAACATAGCATTTTCTAAAATCTGGTGGAATATTAGAAGTTAAGAGAAGAATATCTTTAATTTGATACCCCATGGGTGTATTCTTTTAACATTACCCAATGTTGGATTTTTGAGCATATTTTTTAATTGGTAGGGGAAGAGCCCTTAGAATTTCCTTCTACCAAAATGTAATGGTATAATGATATTTAGGAGATAAATACCTATTGTTTGATGCCCTACTTGGGTGTATTATTTTAGCACTACCCCTTTTTTGGTTTTCAGATATTTTTCTCTTTTTTAGTCATATAACTCTTATTATTTACACTTTTCAAAATATGAAGGAATATTTGGATTAAGGGCAAAAATACCTTTAGTTTGATACCCTACTTGGGTGGATAACGTCAGTATTAAAAACTTTTACATTTTCAAAAAAAAAATGGTTTTTGGGCCCCTGATACCCCAATTTTTTTAGTTATTACGCTGAAATTCATATATAAGGTGCGTGTTTGTTACGCGTGTAGAACTGCGAAGGATTAAACATTTTTATCAAGCTTTCTCTTAAGTTAGGTTATAAATAAAATAACATTAAGTTGCATGCTATACAACTTAAGTTAATATTAAATTTTTGAATTCGATAAGGCTAGTTTTATTGTAGACGCAGTCAATGAAAGGTTTATAGCGTATTATTGGGAGTACTATCTATATACTGTATTATTTATTTAGTATGATAACCTAAGCAATAACTATTTCACGTAGTAAACACAACATAGTGCTTATATTTTTCAAACAAAATTTCACAGCATTATAAATATTATTTTAATTAATTAAGCGGGAAATGTTTGTTTTGATAAGGATTAACTGTCGTTACTGTGAATAAAACGTTGTAAAATAATGATAGCTTATTATTAATTTTTTTTAAACATCCTAAAGAACAATATTAAAAAGCCTAAGTAATATGTTTTTATGACACATAAAACCCAAGATTTGCGACGTGATAATTAAGTCAAATGTATTGCTCTTAAAAATTGCTGATTTTACCGACGATAATTTCTAACTATCGAAATTATACTTTTATCCAAGATCAAGTTTAAATATATAAAAAGAAGAAAACAATATATTATACACTTAAACTTCTGGTGATTTATAATTTTTTCTTTGAATTATTGTAATCTGAGAAAGTTTTTCCAGTAATTCAGTTTACTTGTAAATTGGTTGTTTTATTTGGTACTTACGTTGGTTCCTTATTTTATTGCATGTTTATACAGTCCCATGACTTAAAAGATAAACCATTTGGAAATAAATATTGCCACACGCTTGTACAGTAAAACAAACTCAAAATCAAAATGTTTTATTTTTATTAATCACAAATTATATAATGGTGTCAAATACTGTACAAGATGCTATATTTATCAATAAATGTATATGCAAAAAGCAATAATCAAATGTTTAATACATACATTCAAGAACACTGCATAAAATCATACATTCCACCAACAACAAAACAAAATTAAATTCTATTCGCACCAGCCGACACAAAGTCAGCTACCCTAACAGATCTGCCCAAACAAGAGTGTTTGTATCCACTTAAAACGTCGACTGGCACAAAATTATTAATAAAGCATTTATCCAACATTCCAATTAAATTGATTAATAACCTTCAAAATGTAACTATTGCTTTGATAGGTTCACTTTTAAATGTCACTTTTTAGTAATATGTTAATTTATTGTAATGAACATTTTAATGTATTGTATAATATTGCTGCCTAACAATTGGAATTATTGAATAGGTACATATTTAGAAATTGTATTGTACATTTATTTTGAAGATAATATTTAGCCATCCCACGCACCCTACATGTAAGATATCTCTGATACACCTACTTATCTCACAATCTACACCTGATGGCAAATAAAAGTAAAATAAACTTGAGGCCAATGGCTTAAGATTGATGATTAAAAAATTAGCAGATCCGAGATTGGTACATGAGGAAAGAGAATTTGCTCCCCATGTTGTCTTCAATTTAGACCTGTAAAGGTTCTGTACAATATATTTTATGAAAATAACTAATTGTATCAAAAGTAAAATATAAAGTAAAAGTCAGGAAAATTCTATTTTTTGGGTTTCCATAAAATAAAACTGAAAAATTAATCTGAAATGTATCCTGGATTTGTTTTACATTTTGACATACGGTTATAGACAAGATAATGAAAGCATGTTATAGAATATTAAACTAAAAAAAATTACATCACATGTTTTTTACGATCTAACTGTTACATGTAGTGATTCGAATTCAATTCACAGCTGAAAGTCATTGATAGAACATCTGATCGCACTTACATTGAATGCTGTATTTTTATTGTAAAATATCCGACATTTGAAATTCTAATGTAGAGTACAATGGCAACCTTAGAATGTGGCACATACAAAGCCTCAAAGACCTAACAGATAATCAACCTTGAACTTTACACTGCCCTTTCAGATCTGAGCTGGAGTCGAGTGGGAGAACTGGAGAAACCACACACTTCCAGCATCAGTGCCTCCTCCATAATACAAGCTAATTACTGTTCCAGTGATCAGCTGTCACCGAGGGCTTATCTACCATAAGATCGGTGCGCAGGCGGCAGCAGTGGCGGGCCCCGATACAGCGCTGATACCGCAGCTGAGTCTGTCACTCATGCTGACATCTTCTTTTGTTCTTACAAGTTAATGAATAGAGCAATTATAGCAGATGCTGTCTTTCTGAGAATGGACGTGCCGATAATTACGACTAAAGCAGTATTATCACGTAAATCTCGATAAGGTGCACTTGCAGATGTATTGATCACCTACTCAGATGTGTCAAGTACTCTGGTCATACTTGATGGACTGATTTCTCCTAGAGATTGTAATTTATTGAACCTATAAACTGATGTTTGATAGCAAATTAGTTCTTTTTTATGTTTTGCAGATTTTTGAAAATAATTTTTGGATAACCATTTCTATTTTACATTTTCACGTAATTAGTATAATTCGTCAGTTTTAGTGAAGGTAGAAAATATTTTTTCCAAAGAAAATTACACTCTTTCACCATCATCAAAGGTGTACAATCAAGAAACGTCGATGTCACGTAGAACTAACACATAAGTAGATATATACTCCAGAAACTTAAAGAATTTACTGGCAATAATTTAATTGGTTGCACCAATATAATAATAATTTTGTTGAAAAGATAAGATTGTTAACTGATATTACTTTCACTTTTAATGGGGTAGAAGACTCGCAACTAACAATTCTTAATGGTGGTGAGGACTTATTTACATGTTACCATGGGATTTGGTAAGTTCAACTTAAAATTCTGTTGTAATTCAACTTACCATTCCTTCATTGGCACCATAAATCAGTGCCAAACTATTACACATAAAAATAATTTTATCAAATAGTTTTTAAATATATCCCTATCAGTTGCTAACGTAAACTTAGAAATGATAAAATGTGGAAGTAATTAATTCTGTTGAGAATCATAAGTAAAACTAACGTGTTAAGTTTAGATGTCGTTGATCCAATGAGAAATAGTTCTCCAATCACTTTAACCACATACGACCAACGTTTAAGCAACCAGAAAACAAAACCAAGGTCATCTAGTACTCCTTAGATGACAAAAATCTTGATATTATAGAAACCATTCACTCACAGAAAGTGGTAAAATTGTTCAAAGGCTCATAAAAAATTAGTTACTTTGATCTACGGAGTAAAGTTTATTATAGGTAATATTAGAACAGCAGTTTATGTGCTTGTTAACATACTGGGATATTTTATTTTCTGAACAAAACTAGCTGTTGCAGCCAGGGATGGTGCACGAGGGGCGACCACGTTACGCCAGGGATGGTGCACGAGGGGCGACCACGTTACGCCAGGGATGGTGCACGAGAGAAGGTAAACGTACCAAGTACAACATGCCTCAGTCAGCGAGGGGCGACCACGTTACGCCAGGGATGGTGCACGAGAGAAGGTAAACGGATTAATCAGGGTCTGAGATCACTGGAGTTGCAGGCTATTTGCACACGTGCTGGCATCCGCCGGGGCACGAGAGAGACGTGCGCGACTAGGATTAGAAAATAGCTTCAGTGCCGTGAAGTCCTACGACTGAAATCGTTATACACGGTACATCCAGGGGAAGGGCGCTAGTCAGTGACCAAGCAATCCTTCCTTCCTCAAAGGCGGCAACAAGAAGTATCCTTAGCCACTTTCTAGTAGAAGTAAATACAGATGTATCACTGTTTACTTTTTGTCGGCAATCACTAGCCTGAACGAAAGAATCGGCTCTCCAGACAATGATGTAATAGTGTTTTAAAACATTATATTTTACACAGTAATGTGGAATTGATTGAATCCAGTTGTCAGGGAATTCAGAGTTTTTTATCATGGAAGAAAGGATTTTCCAGAATTTAATTCTTCAATAGTAAAGTGTTCTCAAAGCCCTTCTTTTCCATATCAGTAACGTTCGTGATAATTAAAAATAAGCTAATAAAGAAAAGCAACGCTAAATATTTTTCCGTTTCTTTAATTAGTGCAGCCGACTCTCGGTACTGATTATTCACAAATCACAAATCAAGGCCGAATGCCATAATGTCATGAGAGCAGCGGGTGAGACTTACCTGCCGGTATTACTTAGACTAAAGGCCAAGGTGACACAAATGTAGTGGTTAAATGTGATGTGGGGTATCCTCTAGTAGTAATATAACTAAAACCTCTAGGTGATAAACAAAATTTTGAACCTATGGTATAGCAAGTAGTTCTGCGACGAAGCCTGCCGCACCATCAAAATGGCACCCCGCTCCACTTACCGTTCCAGTACGTAGCGTCGAGCGCGCAGTCTGCCTAGGATATATTTTCATAGCTTATATATATTTTAATATATATATATATATATATATATATATATATATATATATGTGTGTGTGTTATATTGAAAAATTATGAAAAGTTAGCAAATCACGATAAAATGTGAAAACTAATTATTAGGCGACTACACAAACTTCACGAGCGATGGTTTTACATCTACCACATTAACAACGCTAAAACTAACAAACTAGCTAACAAAGAAAAAAATTGTCCTAGAATAAAAATATTTTTATATTACTATCTATTACAATCTACAACTTTCTCACCGACGAAAATTCTCTGACCGAAAAATATAAAAAAAATTGAGATATACTAACTTTTTCTTTTCATTTGGATTTTGTAATTGGTTCGCTACTTATTAAAAATATTATTACAAGTAAAGTGTTGGCTATAACAACATTATTTTATTATATTGTCCATTGTCCATGGACCCACAAACTAAACACATGCTTATTAAAAAAAAAAAAAAAAAAAAAAAAAAAAAAATTCTTCGTGCTGCGAAAATATTGGCTTTGTGATCACATTAAAATAGAGTTTAGGGATATGTATGTGTAGAGTGGACTCGCCGTAATATTTCATGGGTGATATAACAGCAAGTATATAAAGGCGGAGAGTGAAAAACTAAAACATAACATTCAGTGGCAAGAACTAGGCCATTGCTCTTTCAAAAGTACGAAAGTGTGTAAAAAGTCCTTTGGATTATATAAAATTGAACTTGGTGATAGTTATCTGTAAAATATGAGTCAAAATTATTCTGAGCTTGTTATAAACTATTTTGTTAAGTCCCGTGTTGTTATAAAACCTGTTGGAAAATAATGGGGCAGATTAGATTTACTATAGTAGATTTACTTAATAAAAATGACGGACGTATAACTGAAATAAGTCATTGAAATATTGTATTAATTCCATCAGAAAGATTTAATTTATTTTTACAATTAGGAATATAGGTATATTTTGCTGTATGTTTCTCCTTAATTATTACTCCATTCATTATGAAACTTTGGGAATTTATATATTTTTCCACAGGGAAGGTTTTAAGCATAATTTTAATTGCATCCGAATGTATGCCTCCACTCCGCTGTCCTTTCTAACGGAGTTATTTTATTTATGCATTTAATTTCAGTTTTTAAAAAGAAATAATATTACAGTTTTTGAAATATGCTATTAACGACTACGATTCAAATATGTAGTAAATTGAAAATTAATTTAGTTTTATATTCCAATTAGTTCAAATTTTATTTGGTATGGCCTTCGCTATCGAAGATAAAGTTATCAGAATATACGACACACCCGATACAAATAATTTATAAATATTGTTTACTTATATTAAAACATACATTAAAAAAAACTCGTATTTCATTAAAATAAACTACATAATTCATTAACTATAGTACTACATACTACGGGGACTTTGAAATAGTCCTAGATAATTGTTTACGAGGTCTTCAATGGAATTTCAAAATGGTATTCCCAAACAATGTTATAACAATGTTATTACCATTAGCAAAATACTGCAACAAGTAGTATATTATATATTATTTTCAAGTTATGACTTATTAGTGTGAAAAATACCTTTTAACTGTTTCATATTACATTTGAAAAAATTGTTTTATTCACGAGATGCTAATAATATTTTATTACCTGTTTGGACCATTTATATTAAAATGAGATGTGGACGAGAATGTGTCAATTGTTGCTCAACTAGTTTTATATAAAACCTTTTTATAAGAAGAGACCCACAAATACAATGATTGAAAACATGCCAGTTACAGCAGCTAGCATAGTTCATAGCAGTACAGAGGTAATAAAAATGACAATAACAACTATAAATAAACAAAGAGCACAGGATAATGAATTGAAGCGTGACCAAACCGTTATTACCAGGACCCGCAGATAGCGGAAGCCAAACGGCCTTCAGCACAGTGACAGCCAGTCTTCTGTCTCTGTCACCGTCGCCCATTTGCCTATTTGTCTCTGCAATATGCCCATTGCCTATTGTTTGGTGAACGGCCTCTCAGAGCCGCTGTCAAAACACCTTCTGTTCACAGTTTTTGTCATACAATTGCCGCACTCAGTTCGCCAAATCTCCAACAGTTTTTCACACCTGCCTGCCCACTAATTTCCCGGCATCTGTTTCACTTATAGTTGAGAAACCCGCTTCGCAACCGCGACTTGGCCTCCGCAGGATGTAACAATACCGCGGAGCCAAACGACCCTAGCCTTTAGTGTACAAGGATTCATAGCCGAAAGTGTAAGTTGGATGGAAACGTTATTGGGAAAGAGGTATTTTTTTTACGTTTTTTATTATTCAGTATTTATTATCATTACAGTATATTAAGACTCTAGAAAATTTATTTACTAACTAAATCACAGTCAGTAATATAAATTAGTCAATGCTAAAACATATTTATTTTTACTAACGTTCCCTACTGTATTTATGGATACGCGATCACTTTCTTCACAGGAACAGTATTTCCAGGTTTTAATTGCATTATTGGAGTACTGAATATTTATTTCGCGACGATTAAAAATCTTGGAATCGAGATTTTCAATAATAATTGTTATAATATCGAAACGAAATCATAAGCGTTTGTCTTAAAACATATATTGAATGTCATTATTTGAACTGATGTTAAGAAGTGAGTCAGTGTGCCATGTTATTTTATCTTTTTTACTGGTAGGCTATCACTGGCTAGATATTTTCAGTGATTCTCTAACAAAATATATTAACTGATTTATAGTGTAGGTATATATATAAAATGTATAGTATTTAGTTTTTTACTAAATACTATAAAAAATGTAAATTTAACAATCTCGGGTGTATAGGGAGGGGGTATGCCTTTGAAAGCAAACTCTATAAAACCCCGGGGTTTCTCTGATTTAATCACTCTATTATATCCACTACTTATTTTAGTCATGTTTTGAATAACTCGTATTATGCCAACCATTACAAGCCACAACAAAAATATTTCATAATTGCTATAATTTACACTGAAAATATAACTTCAAAAACACTGTAGTAACTTATTAAATTTATTGAGAAATAATCTAGATCAGCGAAGCATTATAACTAAACAATTTACTATTCATGGCATGAATAAGATTTAACAACGTGTAACCAACGTGAGGCAAGCCAACCCTCAATGTGAATGGAGACCTTCAGAATCTGATCAGAAAAAGTGATCAGAACACAATAGAATATTGTTATTGTCCATTCCAAAGTAATAGAAACATCTACGGATGTAGAATGTAGAGTAGAATATGGAACGGTCGTGTCCTGTCCAAGGTGAGAATTCCAAGAGGTCGCCGTCAGAATATGCAGAATATATTCTCTCCACACCTACCTAATGGTCAGAAAAATAAGTTGTTTGTAAAACACCCCTATCTATCAACATCAATCGAACCTCTAAGAGCAGAAGAAGTGCTTGAGAATCTTTCCGAAAAATTGTAATTTCTGATCTGAACAGAAGATAAGAAAAAGTCATGTGTAAGAAAGTGTGGCCTTCTACCATTAGTGTTGTCCTTCCCGTAATATATTTTCCTGCAAGATGGAACTATATCAAACGACCATACTCAGCATTGATTATGTGCTGAGGTTTGGTTTTACTCATTCTTAAACAGCACTCTAGAATCACTAAAAATATCATATTTCATTACTTGAAAGAACGAAGCAGCATTTTAATGAAATATTAGCCTGGGGTAGATCTATGTAGATAATACGTGGCTGAGTTTCACTCCACCCCTTGAGATAGACTCTGTTATCGCAGAATGTTGAGTATAAAATGCGGTACCAATAAAAATCACACACTAATGACAAGTAGGATTAGTGTGAAATCCCATCAAGTCGTTCGGTTGTTTGTATTTGTATGGGTTGAGGAATCCATGACATGAGTATATTATGACCCCATCAAGTGTATCTCATTTGTGGGTGGGTTGGAGGACTCACTTGTATGAATGGGTGGGTGGGTAATAACCACTGTAGTATATAGGTGATCGGGTGAGTCAATAATCGAGAGGAAATGAATGTGGAAATGATGGGTTGGTCAATTTCTTATAGTACCTTAAAGTATCTCATACTCCTTTTTTATGTAAATTAATTACAGTAGAGTACGTGGAACTTCATACAAATTGGTAGTCCCAACTTGTGAAGGACTGATACAAGGTCAGTTCCCAAGAGTCTAAACTTACGGTTTCCTCTTGAGTCTCAAGATGAGTGCATCTTTAATTAGTGTTATCTAGGAAGTGCTGGGACTGTTCTTTAATAGCACTGCTCAGTGGTGCATAAGACTGATAAATGTCAGAGAGTTGCCATTCTTTACTTGCAGCTCTATGTGAAGGCTACAGTTTAAAGCTGGGTAAAATAAAAGCTGGCGTTGTTCTGCAATACATAAAACCTACCATTAACCGGCGCTCTTCACTTAACAAATAAATGGTTGGATACACTCGCAGCCGTTAGAGAGAACAAACATGGTGGATATACTAGGAGTTATATTTACAGAACGAAACTACTCCAGTCATTTTATAGCTTTCTAACACCAGGACACCTGAGAGAATTACACAAAGTACGTAAAGAATCAGGAAGGTAAATTCTGGTGAGTATACTCAGTACAGTTATATGGTGTGATGTACGCAAACAAATACGATATACACAATTCTTTATTACAAAATGTTTAATTTTAAGTAAATTTAGAATATGTTTGAAGCTAGCTAGTTGGGTGTAGTATATATTGGTTGACTGATTAGGTTAATAAGTTATAGGGTAGGATGATGGTGTGGAACAAAGGAAAATTGAAAAAAATATTTTACAATATAGAATAGGTTGATATTTTGTAATACTACCTACACAGGTTGGTAGATTATGTTTTATGTGGATGGATTATAAAACAATATTTTAAATAACAACATTTTCTTAAACTTTACGGTGATTGCTATTGGTGTTAAGAAATTGTAGCAATAGAGAGCCACGATGAAAGGAAAATATCTATCAATTCTTTATAGAAGCCTAAATCTTAAAACTTGGGTCTCTTAACTTCCACGAAATATCATATTTAGGGACAGTTTTAAATATATTACTTCATAATTTAACATTTATTACGGCCAACTAGCAGTGCCCTTTTTCATTGTCTACACGTTAAATAAAGCTTTAGCCTCAGTTAATTATTTCCCCAGAGAAATCTGAAGAAAATGTTTTTTCGCAGAGGCAATATTTTGACAAGTTACTCAGTGGTAATTAAACGGGCTTTAAAGTCAAACTTTAACTAAAATAATATGACTGTTAATCATGTTTAAATAAATATTTTAAACTTTGTATTTAGAAACAATCCAATAGACTATTGATGTCATGCTGTTAAACTATTTACGATGAAAATGTATCGAAAAATTCCCATAATAGTCATAATTAAATTTCCTCATCACAGTTTTGTTTAGTTTGGAGTTTCATTAAGTATATCTCCCGTATGTCTAGAAAATAAAGTTACCACATATAAATAAATATAAAAAAATATCAAAACAAACTTTTAAATTGGTGAACTTAAACCCAAAATAAAAAGTTCGGAAACCAATATACGTAAAAAAGGACTCGCCCACTCATTTTTCAGCTTTTCTTGATCTCATATCCTACGTCCACCCAACCTGCTATTCTTTTTTAATTCGTCCCACAGAACACTTTAACTACTTCCGGTCAGTTTAGACTTATTTCACTCCAGTGTTGGCATTCTATACGCTCCCATGTTAGACCCCACTTGTTGTTGAACCAGAGAAGCGCGCAACCTAAGGAGAGGGGAACTGTTCTACTCAATACTAGCTAGGTGTGAAAAATACACGTTTCATAAAAGGAATATTGTTATATCATAAATAATTAACCATACACAAGTTACTCATGGAACAGGGAAAACTGTACACGTTACGTTAACTGGTTGCTTACTTAAGAGGGTATGACGAAGATAGAGAACCATTTAAACAGCAGTTTTGGCTCTCTGTGACCTAGCACGGCAAAGTATGCAGAATATAAATTAAATAGCACAGCATGAAATTGTTTAACATAGAGGGAAGCTTTCTGTAAATAATCCATCTACATGTAGTGTTAGACATTATTTGTCTGTACATAAATTAGTTGACTGCCAGTACGAAAAATCGCGACTACGTTAACAGATCTCCAAGCAAACATTGGATACATCCATCCCCACCGTAATATATATACACAAAAATAACGATGACTAGATCCTAACATACCAATGCTCACGGATGCCCATCCCATAATCTACGTTGATACATTCTTCATCCTACGAACACATAGGGATGGTGGTTCATCTCTCATTCTTCGAATACATAAGTAATTGTGGCTTATATGTCTTCAAAAGAATAGAAATGAGATGGTGGTCCATCTCTCATCCTACGAGCACATATGTAATGTAGGCTTATATGTCTTCCAAAGAATACACATAGGATGGTAGCTCATCTCTCATACTACGAGCACTCATGTAATGGTGGCTTATATGTCTTCCTAGAAATACACATGGGATGGTAGCTCATCTCTCATACTACGAGCACACATGTAATGGTGGCTTATATGTCTTCCTAGAAATACACATGGGATGGTAGCTCATCTCTCATACTACGAGCACTCATGTAATGGTGGCTTATATGTCTTCCTAGAAATACACATGGGATGGTAGCTCATCTCTCATATTACGAGCACTCATGTAATGGTGGCTTATATGTCTTCCTAGAAATACACATGGGATGGTAGCTCATCTCTCATACTACGAACACACATGTAATGGTGGCTTATATGTCTTCCTAGAAATACACATGGGATGGTAGCTCATCTCTCATACTACGAGCACACATGTAATGGTGGCTTATATGTCTTCCTAGAAATACACATGGGATGGTAGCTCATCTCTCATACTACAAGCACACATGTAATGGTGGCTTATATGTCTTCCAAAGAATACACATGGGATGGTAGCTCATCTCTCATACTACGAATACACATGTAATGGTGGCTTATATGTCTTCCTAGAAATACACATGGGATGGTAGCTCATCTCTCATACTACGAACGCACATGTAATGGTGGTTTATATGTCCTCCAAAGAATACACATGGGATGGTAGCTCATCTCTCATACTACGAATACACATGTAATGGTGGCTTATATGTCTTCCAAGAATACACATGGGATGGTTGCTCATCTCCCATACTACGAATACACATGTAATGGTGGCTTATATGTCTTCCAAGAAATACACATGGGATGGTAGCTCATCTCTCATACTACGAATACACATGTAATGGTGGCTTATATGTCTTCCAAAGAATACACATGGGATGGTAGCTCATCTCTCATCCTACGAGCACACATATAATGGTGGCTTATATGTTTTCAAAGAATACACATTGGATGGTAGTTCATCTCTCATCCTACGAGCACACATGTAATGGTGGCTTATATGTCTTCCAAAGAATACACATAGGATGGTAGCTCATCTCTCATACTACGAATACACATGTAATGGTGGCTTATATGTCTTCCAAAGAATACACATAGGATGGTAGCTCATCTCTCATACTACGAGCACACATGTAATGGTGGCTTATATGTCTTCCAAAGAATACACATAGGATGGTGGTCCATCTCCCATACTACAAGCACACATGTAATGGTGGCTTATATGTCTTCCAAAGAATACACATAGGATGGTAGCTCATCTCTCATCCTACGAGCACACATGTAATGGTGGCTTATATGTCTTCCAAAGAATACACAAGGGATGGTAGCTCATCTCTCATCCTACGAGCACACATCCTAGAAATACACATGGGATGGTAGCTCATCTCTCATACTACGAACGCACATGTAATGGTGGTTTATATGTCCTCCAAAGAATACACATGGGATGGTAGCTCATCTCTCATACTACGAATACACATGTAATGGTGGCTTATATGTCTTCCTAGAAATACACATAGGATGGTAGCTCATCTCTCATACTACGAACACACATGTAATGGTGGCTTATATGTCTTCCTAGAAATACACATGGGATGGTAGCTCATCTCTCATACTACGAATACACATGTAATGGTGGCTTATATGTCTTCCAAAGAATACACATAGGATGGTAGCTCATCTCTCATCCTACGAGCACACATGTAATGGTGGCTTATATGTCTTCCAAAGAATACACATGGGATGGTAGCTCATCTCTCATACTACGAACACACATGTAATGGTGGCTTATATGTCTTCCAAAGAATACACATATGATGGTGGTCCATCTCCCATACTACGAGCACACATGTAATGGTGGCTTATATGTCTTCCAGAGAAAACACATAGGATGGTAGCTCATCGCTCATAATACGAGCACACATGTAATGGTGGCTTATATGTCTTCCAAAGAATACACATAGGATGGTAGCTCATCTCTCATACTACGAGCACACATGTAATGGTGGCTTATATGTCTTCCAAAGAATACACACGGGATGGTAGCTCATCTCCCATACTACGAATACACATGTAATGGTGGCTCATATGCTTTCTAGAAACACACATAAGATGGTAGCTCATCTCTCATACTACGAACGCACATGTAATGGTGGCTTATATGTCTTCCTAGAAACACACATAGGATGGTAGCTCATCTCTCATACTACGAACGCACATGTAATGGTGGCTTATATGCCTTCCTAGAAACACACATGGGATGGTAGCTCATCTCTCACACTACGAGCACACATGTAATGGTGGCTTATATGCCTTCCTAGAAACACACATAGGATGGTAGCTCATCTCCCATACTACGAATACACATGTAATGGTGGCTTATATGCCTTCTAGAAACACACATAAGATGGTAGCTCATCTCTCATACTACGAACGCACATGTAATGGTGGCTTATATGTCTTCCTAGAAACACACATAGGATGGTAGCTCATCTCTCATACTACGAACGCACATGTAATGGTGGCTTATATGTCTTCCTAGAAACACACATAGGATGGTAGCTCATCTCCCATACTACGAATACGCATGTAATGGTGGCTTATATGCCTTCCTAGAAACACACATAGGATGGTAGCTCATCTCCCATACTACGAATACACATGAAATGGTGGCTCATATGCCTTCCTAGAAACACACATAGGATGGTAGCTCATCTCTCATACTACGAACGCACATGTAAAGGTGGCTTATATGTCTTCCTAGAAACACACATAGGATGATAGCTCATCTCCCATACTACGAATACACATGTAATGGTGGCTTATATGCCTTCCTAGAAACACACATAGGATGGTAGCTCATCTCCCATACTACGAATACACATGAAATGGTGGCTCGTATGCCTTCCTAGAAACACACATAGTATGGTAGCTCATCTGTCATACTACGAACGCACATGTAATGGTGGCTTATATGTCTTCCTAGAAACACACATAGGATGGTAGCTCATCTCCCATACTACGAATACGCATGTAATGGTGGCTTATATGCCTTCCTAGAAACACACATAGGATGGTAGCTCATCTCCCATACTACGAATACACATGAAATGGTGGCTCATATGCCTTCCTAGAAACACACATAGGATGGTAGCTCATCTCTCATACTATGAACGCACATGTAATGGTGGCTTATATGTCTTCCTAGAAACACACATAGGATGATAGCTCATCTCCCATACTACGAATACACATGTAATGGTGGCTTATATGCCTTCCTAGAAACACACATAGGATGGTAGCTCATCTCCCATACTACGAATACACATGAAATGGTGGCTCATATGCCTTCCTAGAAACACACATAGGATGGTAGCTCATCTGTCATACTACGAACGCACATGTAATGGTGGCTTATATGTCTTCCTAGAAACACACATAGGATGGTAGCTCATCTCCCATACTACGAACGCACATGTAATGGTGGCTTATATGTATTCCAAAGAATACACATGGGATGGTAGCTCATCTCCCATAATACGAATACACATGTAATGGTGGCTTATATGCCTTCCTAGAAACACACATGGGATGGTAGCTCATCTCCCATCCTACGAGCACACATGTAATGGTGGCTTATATGTCTTCCAAAGAATACACATGTAATGGTGGCTTATATGTCTTACAAAGAATACACATGAGATGGTGGTCCATCTCTCATCCTACGAGCACACTTGTAATTGTGGCTTATATGTCTTCCCACGAACACACCTGAGACGTTGGTCCATCTCTCATCCTACGAACGCACATGTAATGGTGGCTTATATGTCTTCCCACGAACACACATAGGATGGTAGCTCATCTCTCATCTTACAAACACACATCTAATGGTGGCTTATATATCTCCCTACTCACATGCGATAGTGGTCCATCTCTCATCCGAAGAACACATATGTGATGGTGGCTCACCTCTCATACTACGAACAAACTCGCTAAAGTGACACAACTATCAACTTATTAGCCAAGGCATCTTTCTCCTTTCTCTACTAACACATACAACTAATTATGGGCCACCCCTTTCATTATGTCTAGGTAACTTATAAAAAGCTGCTCAAGCAGAACAGTTTATACTCAAGGTTCTGGTGTTATGTTTGTCCTGTTATGGCAAGGCAATAGTGACAACCACACGGATACAGCACGTGCTGACATTGGGCAGGCACACTCATTGTTTATTGTGGTTGTAATTAACTGTGATATGTGACTACTGCTAAGACGAGAGTGAACTTTTAGCTGGCAGCCACTCAAACAGGTGTTACTTCAGTGATGACGTGGCTCCAAGCGGATATATTGTCCAGTCATCTAACCATTTAGCATGTATTACACTGTTCCTAAGAATATTAAATTAAATTAAAACTTATCTTTATTTATGTACGAAGTTAGTAATATTTAGTCATCTCTTCTATTTAACAACAAAACAGAAAATTACATAAAAATGGCAGTAAATTAAAAATAGCACAACGAAAATATAAATCAACTTGAATAAATTACTTACGCATATAATAATCCATATTCATGAAATAAATAAATGTTTTAATAATATAAAACAACTATCCATCTCATGCAATCCCCGCAACAATAATCTCCTAACCTCCACCACGAAACGGGGCCTGTTATCGACTAATTTAACATTACCAGGAAGATGATTTTCCACAAACGACACTAAGTGACTATGAGTGATTTAATTCATTTTGTTGTTCTTTGGTGCTGCACTGATATAAATATCTAATACTTTGCAGTTTGTTTTTAACATTTATCTTTTTATTTATTTTAGATATTTTGATAACGCTGGAAATGAACGGTCTTAAAATAAGTAGAATTTCTTAGTAACAGTATAAAATATGTTAAAAATGACTGGCCATTGCATATCATATAGTGTAATATTAATGTAATGATCGTATGTAAAATATTGGATGTAGGGTGTAAATTACCACCATACATTCATATATCCAATCTGTAACTCAAAAATAAAAAGAAATACATGTTGATTATCTTGTGGTAATTTAACTATTAAAATATAATTAAAAAAAATTATGTATGGTTAAAAAAAGTTAATTCACCATCAGATAACAACAACATATTTATTTATTGTTATAATAACAAACTGAGAGTAAGAATTATTTAAATGTATATTAGTTATGCTGTGGTAAAACTGCAAAAAATATCCATCAATCACCTTATATTGTTTTCTATTTTCAAAATAAAAAACCCACATTTGTTAAAATTTAAGAACAATGTGTACAGATAATATATGATAATCATTATCGGCAAATCTAGTTCACCTTCCTCAGACCAGAAGGATTTGAGAAAGTACTATACATTTTGTTCGAATATTGTTATGAATTTGTGTTGAGTGACGTTCACTTGCTTTGGATGTTTTACAACACCAATCACATTTAATTATTTGATGGTACATTTTAACCCTCTCTAATTAAATTGTGTTGTTATTTATTTGAAAAGTATTTTTTTGTCGTTAAAGTTTGTCTTTAAAAATAGTAAAGTCTCTGGACAAACTCTTTTAAAATGTATCCTTATAGTCATTTCTGTAAATAGGCTCAATTTTGTCAGTAATGGAGTGTAAGAGTCAGTAAGAGACGCTCAGTAAATTTGTGGTTGCTTTATTATAAAAGAGAGTTGGTACTTTTAACAAGAGAGCGCTTCGTCTAAAGGTGGGCCGTATTGTGGTTTTTGCCTGTGGACTCATCTAAGTATGCATATATTTTTACTATCCTCATTAATTTTATTTGTTGACAGTTCAGACCCTCGCCGTTCATATTCGTCCACTATGGGAGCACCGTCTAACTTATTACGATCATTTAATTTTTGTTGTCTCGTTCTCTTTAATTAAAATTCATAGTACATTCATTATTTCACCTATACTTAATTATAATTACACACACAAACACGTTCATTGTCTCGTTTTATGACATGTTATCGATGTTTCGATAATCCCTCCATGTTTCTGGCACATGCAATAACCTTTAGTAATATTTGCCAACTTGTTCAAATAATGCACGCATTGCTTTGATTACGCTCGCACTCAACAATGTGTTGTAGTATATTTATAAATGAAGTTATAAATATTTATTACGGGTATTATCTAAGTGTCCTTATCAGAAAAGCTAACAATGCTTCGTGGTCTTGACCATCTGCAGACGGACCAGTTCCCGACTACAAAACCGCGCAGCATTAAAGTCTCCGGGTGGCCATCCCGCAGTGGCCGTCCAGTCGCACATAAGTCTCCTGTAATAGGTTTTGTGTGTACTAGTGCGAAACGGCATTCTTATTCTATCTGGGGTCGCTTCTCGGCACAATGAATGGGCGACTTCCTGGTTCGCTCGCCTACTCGCTGCCTAGTGAGGCTGGCGACACGCAGCGCTACGCTGGCCGAGTCCCATAAAACTGGCGTTATTATCAAGAAATTACTAATGTTTGTTAAACAGTTTATAATACTGTATTGAATATCAAGGTGCCTTCCTAATCATTAACATATGAGAGGTTTTTGAAGAATGCCAATTTCCACAGAAAATATTTTCAAACATTAGAATTTTGGAAAATATTGAGAAATTAAGAATATATTAATATTTCACAGCATATATGGATTAACGTTTTAAAAACTCATATTAAAAAGCTGTTATACAAAATATATATCGAAGTAAAAGTCAATGCTCTTTCAAAAAACATTATAACACCGCGGATATTTCAATTTATTTGGGCTTCTTTTATAACCCAGCGTATTGGTATGTAGACTAGAAACTAGAACTTTGGGAAAAGAATGGTCATTATTAATTTTTTAAGAAAGATTTGTGTCATGAAATAGCGTCTTATTTGCAATCCCGCAGTTCATATTTAAAATAAAAATAATAACAATGCATTCTTAGTAATAAGATCACCCAATTTAGTAACACAATTTATCCTATCTTGTAATGTTGGTATTTTTAATATCGGCAGGTAACTGTTTATTTATTTTTATTGTAACATAGAATTTATTAACTACTAGGGGACATGTCTGCACACTTCGCATGCCAACCTCGATGCCCACGGCACTCGATATACTTTGGCCTTCCGCCTCGGCATGTGACTTTTAACTGCAAATAAATATATTAAATGTATAACGTAAAATCACAATATTAAATCTATTTTCATTATCTCACTCACACAACTTGCGTTTAAACCTTTTTATCGAACCCAATGGTGTTACCATTGATTTTACACATTAGTAGATTTCTCTACCAATGTTAAATTTTGAGTCTCAAAATATCAGCTGTTTTTGTGGTCCATTGTGGAGCGCTAGTGTAGTTCCATGTAAATGTAATGCAGTTTAAACCAGCTGTGGTTGTGGGCCTCACTAACTAACCAAATTAAAGGCACAAATATTGTTATTAGATGGAATAACTATTGTAGGTGTATATAATCAAGGGTATTATGTAGCCAATTTCAAACATGTTCATTTCATTTGGTTTTGTTTAACGGCTGAAGATTAAACTCATAGTATAACATTAAAATTCACCAACCACAGACCAGCTTTGTTGTTTGGGATCAATAGTACAATGTCAAAAATACAACATAAACGTGTTTATTTATTTAAAAAACAGCTGTTATTAGTTTACTATAATCAATACAATGTTATCCTAATAGAACAATTTTTTACGAGTGGTTTCTAACCTTTAAGGGTACTTAATCAAGGTGTAAATATTTTAGCTGTCTTATTTAATACCTAAAAAACAGTGTACAGAAATCCAGCTCTCTACCTAAATGGGAAGTTGGAGAATTAGTGATGAGTGAATGAGTGAGTCTTTGCCTTATTTAGATAATCAAGAGACAAAAGTAATTGTATTTTTAAAATAAAACACCGTCTGTTCTAAACGTTATTTCTGCGTAAACAAAGTATAATATTAATTTATTTAGCGTAGACCTACACGTATACGAAATCTACAGTACTTTAGCATACACTAGGGTGTTTAACTAAACATTCAGGATTTAATTTTTGAACTTCAAATGTATTTCATATTTATCTGTGGAATATTGGTGAGTACAACTTTTGCCTATAGAAAATAATCACAAATAATTCAAATTCTTGAAGAATCCTTATCATGCAACATCTGCGACTAGGATATGTAGAATTGATAGAAAACTTTATCAGGCAAAGTGATGTATTATTTTGTGAATTTAATCTGAAAATAAATGTTGAATTGTCAATTTAAATCTGGTGTTCCTATTAGGACATTCTTTATTGATATAACAATGAAGCCGGTGTAACAAGAAGACAGACCTCGATAATGGTCTGAATACTGTGTGTATTAAAAAAAATAATATTAATATTAATAAATATCAAGTAACACTCTTATAAAACAAATTATTTAGCAGTATGAAACTAGATAAACAAAATAATAAAATAATATAAATTATTATTGTATGTGATAAACATTCCTTACGACAATAAAGCTCAATCAACAATAACCTTCTTATTCTATTTACCTAAGAAAAAATACAAATATAATAACACAATTACAAAAAGTAATTATAAAACAATAAGACATGCAGTACAAACAGCATAATTTCAAGATGTGGTTAAAGGCAGCAACCCAGGGGATGCTGACTGCAGCCATGTACACCTCTCGAGAAACTGAGTGTGGCCATTCGGACTCTGACGTCTTCATCCATCTGCCAGCGACCTAAGCCATAAATGACAAGATGACGTAATATATTGGTCCGGTGTACCGGGCATTTATCTCCCCGACAAGTAGCTTCTTGTTTTAAGGAGCTCGGCCACTTACAGTTATCATACCGACCGGAGCTGTAAAACATTCCGGCTTTGGTCGCTCACAGCAAGGCATACATGATTTGGATTAAGATTGCGTCAACAGTTTCGTTCCATTTTATTTATATTTAAAGTTTTTTTTGGTATGCTTTTTTTATTATTCAATGAGTACATTTACATACTGTTTTGTAGGTTGGTTGATAATATCAGCTGATCTTATTTTCCAGTAAAAACATACAGTTAAGAGTCAATAGTTATCCGAAGGAAGCAATTATATCCGTCCAATCATTCGGTTAAATTTAACAAACTAATAAAATAAATTATAATTTCGTTTGCCTTCATTTTAATATTGAATGAACACGTTTGCAGTTTTGTTGTAATATTGAAATGTTTATTCCTAATAGTTAATCAGCAAAGGCAAATATTGTTAATAAAGGTAAGATAGGTTTTATATATATAAAATATTTCGTAGTTTTGTCAATGAAGAATCATCAAACTCATATAGTTTATTAGGAAATTTTCAGACACTTGTGGTCATGTCAATCGTGTCGTTGAAGGCTTCCAGGAAAATGTTATGTGGCCAGCAAGAAAAGAAACACGTTACATGTTAAAAAAAAAATACCGATCAAATTGATGAGATGGCGCCCAAGAGGCTTTTAAAAAGTATGTAGTTATATTTTGAAGATAATGCGTCTGGAGAATAGCATTAATGATACAAAAGTAAAAAAGCTATCAAAATGTGAAGCTAATCAAATTGCGCAGAACCAAAATACTACTTGAATGCAAAATATAATCTTTAAAGTCTTGCAACTTTCTCATGACATTCATGAGAAAGTTGCAACACTTTAAAGATCTATAATATAGATTGTATTACAGTCTATTATAATCTATAATATATATTGTACGGATTTTTTTTAAGACCATTATTAAAGCGTGTGACAAAAGGTATTAAACATTGACATAAACAAAATTTTGGATTTATATGTAATCATAGTTGGAAAAAAAATGAAATATTAATATTTCGTTAATACTTTTTAAATACATTCAACAGTTAAAATTGAGCCTGTTTACATTTCAACGTATATTTAATCTAAATTTCCATAAAATGTGCTACTGTGGAACAATCTTCAATGACTTCAATTCAAGTCAGTACATACTGTTAAGAACGAAATTGAAATGAAAGCAGTTGACGATGAACGCCCCTGATCCGTAAAGCTGCTCTCTCCAAGTTTAATTCTTTTTATTGTCCATATAAATCCATATATTACACTACCTACTTACACAAATCATTGTTTATAAGGAGATATATCAATAACAGCGAGTAATATCGATTTTTAAAACATAGACACAATTATATTTTATTATCAAATGTTAGTAAAAAAGATACAGAATTATACAGTGGAGTATATCATTCATCGTAAAGATTTCATGACATCGTTTAAAAGGTTTAATGAACTTTTTCCCCGTTAAAGGAAATCAACGTGTGAGTTGCTAACAAACAGAAATGAAAGAAGCCTTTTGGTGGTATAGTATATATCGTATAGCCTTCACAGGCCAGCCACTAAACTAATAAAAGATAATAAGAAATACACATATAAAAACTATTTAAATAAAATAATAACTTCAGTACAAAATACTAGGGTCTTAGTGTTAAATATTGATCTCCAGTCACAGAGCTAAATCCAAGTATCTTAACCTTTAAACGCTTGCTTCTCCGAATAAATGACGACCAGCTAATCCACCCTCAAAAGAACACATTGACTATGTGATCAGTAGTTTGAACTTCATCACCTCAATCACATGACTGATCATTTGCCATTTCCCTCTTAAATTTCCAGTAGTTGCATCTTCCCACCCCCGTGCGAAAGCGACTGAACATAGAGGCATAGAGATATCCTTACGAGAAAGGTTCATTCCACCGATGACGATAGTAGTGTCTAATACGTGAAACTTGTTCCGGGGGATGATGTTCACGTCTGCAGCAATTCTTAAGTTGTACATGTCCCCTGGGTGGTTTTGGTAGCTACATGGAACGATGGTTTTGGTAGCTACACTGTCACTTTTATGTCAGCTGCCAACCATCTCATGTGTAAAATGTGATTATATTTAAATTCAGTGGCACCAGTGTCCAGTGACATAGTAGTAGTCACACATTCCTTCATCTAAATCGTGCAGGGGCTGCTGCACGTCGTGTAGGTATATTAATTATATCGTACTTTGGCCCATGCAGTGGCACTAGTGTCAAGTGACTTAGTAGTAGTCACACATTCCTTCATCTAAATCGTGCAGGGGCTGCTGCACGTCACGCAGGTATATTATATCGTACTTTGGCCCATGCAGTGGCATTAGTGTCAAGTGACTTAGTAGTAGTCACACATTCCTTCATCCAAGTCGTACAGTGGCTGCTGCATGTCACGCAGATATATTTCATCGTACTTAGGCCTATGCAGTGGCACTAGTGTCAAGCGGCTTGGTAGTAGTCAGACATTCCTTCATCTAAGTCGTGCAGTGGCTGCTGCACGTCACGCAGATAAATCTGCCATGGTTGAGGCTGACCCCTGGCCCCGCCACACCCTGCGAGATTCACCTTGGCCACTCCGCCGCTCTTTTTGTTGGTACAGCCGAAGGCTCTGCCGGTCCCTCCACTCTTTCGACAGTTCTTTTCTTATCTTCAGATCAATACAGTACTGCTGCTCCAAACACAATTAGTATTCATAAACTAAGCAATAACTATTGATTGTTTAAACGTTAAGCACAGGTCTTGATTTGTTAAGGTGGTTTAAGAAAAGCTAAAGTGTTAAATTTAAGGACCGATAGAGTGGAGCATTACATTAGTGTGTGAATAAAACCATGCTTAAAACTTTCCCTGAAAAAATACATAGTTTCCCAAAGTTCAAGACGATCGGACGAGTGGTAATAATAAATAAATGGTACTCGGAGATATGTTAAATTTTTAATATACAGATAATCAGATGATCAATCAAAATAATCACCAAAGAACATTCATGGACCAAAATATAGTTCGTAATATATAATGATTAACTTCTATTAAAAATAAATAAAACCTTTCGAAAATTTTACAAACCCAGTGAGAATTGTAATAGAAAAAAATAGTATAAAAAACGAAGAAATGTCAGCAGTACCCGAATACAACGTCCATATGTTTGATACTTTCTTGAAAATGATATTATTTTTCATTTCTATTAAAATATATTCTGAAATAATAATTTTATTTGCTTGGGTTTACGTATATTTTTTTACGTTCCTTTTATATTCCCGTGGACTATTGATATGTGCGTAGAATCTATTTTTGAAAGTGTAAATGGGAGAACTAGTACACTACAAGGTGAATATTGCTGATGAAATATTTCAGTCAAGAGCATGATTTATTCTGGCACTTTAGATCGGTCGGCCACCTGCCGACCATAGATCCGTTGTCAAAAAGTGCGTTGGATGCTGTATTGTGGAAATTCTGTAACACAAACACAATAAATCAATCAAATTATGTATCTCATTATGAAACGTTTATAGTATGACAAACAAGATACCTCTTGCTAGCCTAATGGTTATCACTCCTGGCCTTAATGCAATGTATCGTGGGTTCAAATACCCGGGACGTCCAATTAAATTTAGCTTGATGGGTTTGGACATTATTTGTCATGTAAAAAATCTTAGAGAACTAAATAAAAATATACCGCTGGCGTTGAAAATAATAGTAAAAACATAAAATAATCAGCATTGTTTCTCTTTTGCACTTATACATGTTTATTTTAAGTGTTAGTGGGTGTGGACTTGGACCACTCTCCATCACTCACTTATTGTGCCTATCCATTGAATTCTGAAAACTGACATCTCTTAACAGTCTTCTCAAGTGAATATTTTTCTTGCAGACGATCCTCCGACCTTCTCTACCTGGTTATGACTGCTTGTAATTACATTAACTATTTAGTTTACTGGTTGTAATTTGTCTATCCGACCTTCTCTACCTGGTTATGACTGCTTGTTATTACATTAACTATTTAGTTTACTGGTTGTAATTTGTCTATCCGACCTTCTCTACCTGGTTATGACTGCTTGTAATTACATTAACTATTTAGTTTACTGGTTGTAATTTGTCTATCCGACCTTCTCTACCTGGTTATGACTGCTTGTAATTACATTAACTATTTAGTTTACTGGTTGTAATTTGTCTATCCGACCTTCTCTACCTGGTTATGACTGCTTGTAATTACATTAACTATTTAGTTTACTGGTTGTAATTTGTCTATCCGACCTTCTCTACCTAGTTATGACTGCTTGTTATTACATTAACTATTTAGTTTACTGGTTGTAATTTGTCTATCCGACCTTCTCTACCTGGTTATGACTGCTTGTTATTACATTAACTATTTAGTTTACTGGTTGTAATTTGTCTATCCGACCTTCTCTACCTGGTTATGACTGCTTGTAATTACATTAACTATTTAGTTTACTGGTTGTAATTTGTCTATCCGACCTTCTCTACCTGGTTATGACTGCTTGTTATTACATTAACTATTTAGTTTACTGGTTGTAATTTGTCTATCCGACCTTCTCTACCTGGTTATGACTGCTTGTTATTACATTAACTATTTAGTTTACTGGTTGTAATTTGTCTATCCGACCTTCTCTACCTGGTTATGACTGCTTGTTATTACATTAACTATTTAGTTTACTGGTTGTAATTTGTCTATCCGACCTTCTCTACCTAGTTATGACTGCTTGTTATTACATTAACTATTTAGTTTACTGGTTGTAATTTGTCTATCCGACCTTCTCTACCTGGTTATGACTGCTTGTAATTACATTAACTATTTAGTTTACTGGTTGTAATTTGTCTATCCGACCTTCTCTACCTGGTTATGACTGCTTGTAATTACATTAACTATTTAGTTTACTGGTTGTAATTTGTCTATCCGACCTTCTCTACCTGGTTATGACTGCTTGTTATTACATTAACTATTTAGTTTACTGGTTAATTTGTCTATCCGACCTTCTCTATCTGGTTGTGACTTGGGACTGCTTGTAATTACATTAACTATTTAGTTTACTGATTGCAATTTGTCTATCCGACCTTCGCCCTCTGTCTGTGATAATAAATAGTGGCAGTTTACTCTTTCTTCCTCGTTCGCTCTTAAACAGTTCCCCTCTTGGCCACCTGGCACAGAATTTGTCTGACGGCCACGTTTTGAAGTTGATCATTACTTCATTTACAGACCTTTCATGCTTACATTTCATATTTTGACTTGCCGTACAAGATAAGTGTGACTAGATATCAATGAGATTAAATATTTTCAAATGGTTTCGGTTTACACAATTAAATTACAACAATGGTTATTTGTATTTAAAATTAAAATTAGGGTATGTATTGAAAATAAAATCTCAGGGTCTTCTGCACAATTCTTTTCTTTTGCAGACTTCCTTTTTCTTTTCATATTTATAAAGATCAAGTTTAAACATTTTCATCAATAAATTAAGCCACACTCTTTAATTGATTATTTTCAAACCGGCCTTATGGAGAATCTAAAATCTATAAAGCCGCATAGATTCGGAAAATTCCGAAAACTAAAGATTTTAAATGTTTAATCCCCCCAAAAAATCAAAATGGCGGACGGGAATTTTGAAGTGTGTACAGAGGTTTACTTACAGATTGATTGTGGGCAAACCGTGGTTGTTGAGCAAATCTTACAGCATATTTCAGATTTGCAATTAAATTTCCAACAATTTAGGTCAGATAAAATTTTTTGTATTTTTGATAATAACTACGCAAAAAGTCGGTAATTTTCACATTTCATTAAAAAAATGTTATTTTTGTTACGTTTTTCGTATTTTACTGCATTATTACAATAATTTGAGAACTTAAAACCCTACACAATACTTGCTTTTACTAATTTGTTATAAAAAATACTATTAAATTCGATTTTTCACTGTACATAACCTAGAAAAAATCCAAAACTGCTGACATGAAAACATTGACCTTTTTGCAGAATTGAGGTTTTTGTTTTTCTGAAACTTTTATTTTTAGTTTATTTAACATCAAATGATATATTCAAATTACAAATAAATTTTGAAAAAAAATTTGTCATTTTCATTTATATTTTTCTGCTATATACAATAGTTTCCTCAGAAAAAGTTGGTAAACTTGAGTTTTTGTTCGAAAACATGTGATTTCTTTGGATAGTTCATCCCATTTAAGCATGATTTAAAGGAGCTAGACACTTAAAACCCTACACACCATTTGCCTTTAGTACTTTAATATTAAACTGCTATAAACTTTGATTTAGCATTTTTCATAACCTAGAAAAAATCAAAATGGCTGACATGAATTGCTGTACTGTTTGCAGAGTTGAAGTGTTTGTTTTACTGAAGCTGTAACATTTAGTTTAGATTGCATCTAATGAAATATTCAACCTAAAAATTAAATGCTGTACAAAAAAATGTAATTTACATTTTTGTTCTACTTACTATAGTTTCCTCGCAAAAAGTCAGTAAAGTTAAGTTTTGTCAAAAACACGTGATTTTTTTTGAAGAGATCCTCCTATTGAATCATGATTAAAAGAAGCCAGAACTGTTAATAAAATGCTATACCATTAGATTTTGTACTATTCATAACCCAAAAAAATTCAAAATGGCTGACGAGAAAACGCTTACCTGTTTGCACAGTTGAGGTTTTTATTTTACGGAATCTGTAATATTTAGTTTGGATAATACCGAATGAAATATTCAAATCAACAATTGAATTCTGTACGAAAGGTGTCATATACTTTTATATTCTATCGTTTCCTCACAAAAAGTTGACAAAGTTTAGATTGTTATCAACAAATGTGATTTGTTGAATTCATCCTCCCATTTAAGGATGATTAAAACAAGCTGGACACTCTTAAAACCTTGCACAATATTTACGTTAACCACTCTTTTGATCAGCCTCCGTTATCAACTTCGGTAGTATCTCATCAAAAACTAAAGTAATTTCTTATGATCATCTTGAATAGAACCACCCCCCTCCGAGATCATATTGGCAGCCCCCTGTGATCAACTTGGACCCGTTATCATCTTGGGTAGCCCCCGTGATCAGATTAGTTAGTCTCCATGATCAACTAGGGTAGCCGACTGTCAACCACTTAGGCCCCCGTGATGATCTTGGATTCCCCCGTGATCACTTTAGTAATCACTCTTGGTCAACTTGGTAGCCTGTAATCAACTCGGAAAGCCCCTGGTGATCATCTTTAGTAGACACCCGTTATAATACTGTAAATCGTTATATACCTCTATGCTGTATAAATTACACTTACTTTACAAAAAGTCGGTAAAGTTGAGTATTTTGCCAAAAACATGTGATTTTTTGGAATGTATCCACCAATTTCAGCATGATTACAACAAGCTGGATACCTAAAACCTTGCCCACTATTTACCTTGACCTCTCCGTTTACCTGCTTCTTTGATCAATTTTGGTAGCATCCCGTCATCAACTTAGGCTACTCTCCGTGGTTAGCCCCTGTGATCAACTTGGCCAGATTTCCATGACTAACTTGCTTAGCTCCCGTGATCATGTTGGGAACCCCCTGTGATCAACTTGGATAATCATCTTGGGTAGCCTCCCTGATCAATTAGGTTAACCAGCCGTCAACCATTTAGGTAGCCTCCACGATGATCTTTTATAGTCCTCCGTTACTCACTATGGTAACCATCCGTAATGGTCTTGTGTAGCCTGTGATCAACTTGGAAAGCTCCTGATAAACAACTGTGGTAGTCACCCGTAATCATATTGTAAAGCACCCGTGATCAGCCGTAGGTAGCCGCACGTGATCAACTTAAGTAGCTGCCTATGATCAACGTATGTAGCCCCTATAATCAACTAGGGTAGCCGACCGTCCTAAACTTAGATAGTCCCTCGGAGTCAGCGTGTTTACCATAAGTAATCATCTGGGGTAGCTCCGTGATTATATATTATTTAGCATTCATTATATATCACGGAACGACCATGGAGCCAGGCATCCCTTCAAGGACCCTGGACAGTGCTCTACGTAAGGTTAGGTAGTAGAGAGGCCTGTCTAGTCCAAACCTCGTCTTATAAAAAACGACTTTTTTTCATTTTATTTTGTTTAATTTCATGTAAGACTTGGATCTTCCCACTTCATTATTAACTTTGGTGGCAGCCTTGATCAACTTGGGTAGCTCTGTTATTGTCTAGAGTACTAATCGTGTACAAATTTGATAGCATTCGTGATCAGTTTGGGCAGAAATCAGCTTGGGTTGACAACTGTGATCATCTTGGTTAGCCTTGATGCTTACACTGGAAGGAGGTTTGGGGGCGAAGCCCCAAACGAGCCAAGCGAGTAATATTTAATATGGCGATTGGTATAACATATTCTTATATCACTTATTCATCTTTATGATATGAAGTATGAAGACGAAGTTTTGTAATGTAGGTTATTAAAGTTATTTATCACATAACCACAATTTATCAATAATATTAATAAAATAATAAAATTAGTATACTCAAATGGACAGTTGTCTTACTAAAAGATCCACCGCAGTATTAACGTTGTTGTTTTAATTCAATTGGCGACTGATTTTCTTTGCATGTCTTACTTATTAGACCTGATGGCATTACTCTACTGAGAATCTTAAATTAACATAGACATTTAACTTTTACCGTTAAAAAAGAAAAAAAATAGATTTTCTACACCATAATAAGATTTACTACATTTTTATCTAACTATTTTTTATCTAACTATAGGACAGGGCTCCAACAAATTAAGAGCTAAGAGAAAGGACAATAGGCCACGCGTGTTGTTGATAGACAGCTCGGCTTTGTCACGGACAACATCGATTAACTTGTCTCCTGGAAGACAATAATGGAACATTATGACGATGGCTGCTACTATATGCGTTTTACTGTTTTTCTAAGTACCCTTTAACTAGTATCGCATAAATAAGGCGTATAATGTCCATTAATGAGTCTATTGTTAAGGTCTGATGATGATCGAGTTAACACTGACAGGTTTGACTTCCGCCCCTCCCCTTTAACTACTCATTGGCTTGTTAATAGTGTTGTAATCTACCTTACATTCATGTTGACAAAGTGTTTAACTCATCCGACAATACTATCTATCACTTATATGATATAACAATACTAAACAGCGAGTGAAATGGTCTATGTGTAAAGGAATTTTGGTGTGATCATTGATTGATTGATATACAATATGGTTCTTTCCGCTTCGATAAACAGTTGTTAAGTAGAACAGTTTTACTTGTACTGCATTAAAGTCAAACCTAGTGGGGTTCTTGGTTTTATATATCGTTGTTATTGGTTAGGATAGTACTAAATAATAGTTCTCCTAAACACAGAGAAGATAGAAAAATAGGTCAGATCCAATAATACGCTCAAGGATGTCGAATTATAGAATCTTGGGGAGTTGAGTTGTTATAGTTCTTCAGTTCACCACCAGGGAAATTCCCTAATTTCTCTCCAGACCATCAAGAATAAACATAGTAATTATTGCTTCACATTTATAAATATTTATATTAATAGGACATGTTTTATTTTAATACCGTATCTATATTTATGTTCCATATCGTTAGGTTAATTTTTAGTACTATGCAATATGTCATTTGTATTTTTAATGTTGACAAATCTCAACCTTAACTACATTTATGTATTCATAAGATGCTGAAATAATAAATAAATAAAAGCTTCTACTGAGCTGTAATGTGTAAACTGTACGTGTATGGGTGGGTGGGAGGGCTATGGTCATAAAGAAGTGATCTCTGTTTATTTTTTATCTGTACCCGAAAATAATAATTTTGCCAGTTTTAAATCATTTACAAAATAAGATAGCTAGCTAAATTTACAGGGTGGAGAAAAAGTCTCGCATCATACTTGTGTATGTTTGAATAAAAAATAAAAAAAAGAAATGGGAATTAGAGTCTTTTACAATCTTTTTAGGTATTGGGTAGCTATTTTAAGTTACAATTGGTAATCAGCTCACTCTAATAGGGGACGTCCTATCGAGGGTATCATCAATATTCTTAAATAAAGCCTATGGCTTGTGATACATCATTTTAAAGGGTATACTTTAACAAACTGAATGCCACAAATCCTATCTCTATGGATTCACCCTATCAGGAATTAAAACAATTTAGACATTTAAAATTTTTATATTTAAAGTGATCTATTTTCTGAAAGAGTGGTCCCTCAGTGATGCAGTTTGTGGCACTCAAATTAATAACATACGACCTTTAAAATTATGTATTTCTAGACTTAAGGATTCTTAAAGAAATCTGATGGTTTCTATAACTGAAGGTAACATGATTTTTTCCCCATTGAATGTTATACCTAACGCTACATGTACTTAAATTTCGTATGTTACTGATTTGAATGCCACAAACTGCAACTCTTAGGGACCACTGTGTTATAAAATAGAGCACTTTGAAAATTACAATTTTAATTTTCAAATAGATTTAATTCCTGTTTGATCTAATAGATTTGCGGCGTTGTTCTCTACTAATAAAGACCTTTAACGTTATGTACTATTCGACTTATCCTATCGTTTAAGATTTTCTTCTGACTCCTTGTGGGCCATCTCCTGAACATGAAAAAAAATTGTGGTTACTTCAATAAACAGATTTATAGGTCTAGTTATGATGTACCAAGTTTTACTTCTTTACATGTAATCGTTTGGAAATTATTAAGAGCGTGCGGAACTTTTTCCCCACCCCGAATATTTCTAATATATTAAATTTTAAGATATATATCTATAACTCATCTGCATCATCTAACACTAGCTATACGTATGGCTGTCGAATATCATCACACCAATGAAATCAAATATCTTCTTGTAGTAAGTACATTTTAATTGTTTAATTATAGTACTCTCACAAAAATTTTGTACACTCATACATACAAAAAATGCCATTCATTCGAATCAATCATTTAATGCCAGTCCCACCCCAGTTGTCAATAACCCAAATAACCAGTCTAATGTTAAAAAAATCACCGACACTGTAGAAAGCTTTTCACGCTAAACAGCATTTAAGACGAGTTTCTACCCTCTTAAGCTTTAGAGCATTTTGGATTGAGTTTGGTAAGCTGTTGATACAGTGAAAACCAGCCTACGAGGACAGGTGTTCTTAAACCATTGAGCCTCCCAGTTCAAAACACACACACACACACACACACACACACACACACACACACACACACACACACACACACACACACACACACACACACACACACACACACACACACACACACACACACACACACACACACACACACCACACACACACACACACACACACACACACACACACACACACACACACACACACACACACACACACACACACACACACACACACACACACACACACACACACACACACACACACACACACACACACACACACACACACACGATAAAATATAATTGTTCCCAAACTGTATAAACTAGGCAATGTCAACAGTTGAAATGTTGTAAAGGCCTTAACGATTTTTTGCACACGCTCCCTAAAGCATTGTTCCGTAGAAGAGGTGTGGTTAAATCAGGCCGAAATATGCTGTCAGCAGAACCTATATTGTGCAGTATTAGGCTTAAGACCTCAATACATAAGTGCTCAGGATAATTTGGCATAGATAGAATTTATGTGATCGTTCTATATCAATACTTTACCAGGATTATTCCAAGGAATCTTATTGAAGGTGTCTACTAGCATTACTGCAAGGACCACAGTAAGTCTGTATGGTGTAGAGAAAAGTTTTAAATTTGTATTTATCAACATTTAGGTTGAGGTTGAGATCAACAAAAGATTGAAAATTCAGATTTGACTGTGACGTTGAGCTGAAACAGAGTCGTATCATAAGCCTACTACACGACCAAGTGAAGATCCTGTCATTTACATAGAGTGGAAAGAGGCCTGGACTCCATAATTCATAGAACATAGATCACTGAGGGACTGCATAGTTCAGTTCAATTGAATTTCAAAATTGATTTCAAATTTGAACTTTTTGTATTCTGTAACTCATAAATGAGCTCGGTCATTTGAATGGAAGTCCTCAGATGCAATGGCATTCTCTAAGTGCCTTGAAACGCACAATCTACCGGGCACTGTTCGAACTACTGTTTTCAAGCTCTGCGCCAGGCTAAATGTTTAACATTGGGCCTGCACTTCTGATAGAGAGTTTACATCATTGATATAAGCGTGTATACTACTTGATAAATCTGGGGTGTCCATATTGGAGGTTTCGGGTAGTTTTTGTAAGAGTTAAATGTGTATCAGACTTTTCAGCTGGATAAGGGTCAGACCAATAATACGTCTCTGAATGATAATAACTGGCTCTGTCTGAGGATTAGACTAGTTTAGTTAGTAGCAGAGACTACACTCATTTATATTCACTCGTCATACCAATTTACAATTCACATCTTGTATATAAATAAATAAATATACGACAGTGTAGTTCAAGCTGTGCTGAAAATCGTAACCATTCTTCATTATATGTATTAGAAAGATGTAAAGTAATTGAAATTCACATCGTGACTGTTTTTTTAATTTAAGTAATGAGTGTTGTTTAAATGAAAACCCATCTTCAAGTAAGTAGACAGTTCATGAATACCTTAATGGAAGGAAAAGGAATAAGGAAAGTTAACAAGTTTTCTGATGCAACCTTAAATATGCAATACAATATTTAATTTGGATTTCCTCCAAATTTACTCATGAAAAACTTATAACATACTGGCAAGGCTCTAGTAAGTGAGACATTAGAATAAAGAAAGTGGTAATGATCGTCTTGCCATCAAAGTTAATTGGTAATTGGTAATCCAAAACACAGTTGATTGTGCTTTAGAATTACTGGAGGGTCCTCTCCGGTTAGAGAAGGTTCTGCATTAAACTGTTTTACGAAATGAATTGTCACTTCAAAAGATGTCAGTTTTACAGTACAAGAAGTTTAAGATCAATGGTTCAGCGAGGTGTGGCGACGCCTGACAGTCAGTCCATTGCAGCTATGGAGGGAATGTTGTGATCATAGTTTATTGTCTGTTTAACAACTGTTTGTATGAACATCGGACTGTAATCACACATATGTCAGCGGGAAGGCAGTAAACATCTGGCCGTTCTGTGGGCTGCGGAACGGTGGTAACCTGAGCCGACCTGACCTTCAACAGTTGCTCAACCCACCAACATGGAAACCCATTAACTGGTAATGTTCCAGCTTCTTGTAATATAGCTGATCGATCGTTTGATCGGACCTGTGTTTTCAAAGTCCATGCATATTCTCGCCAAGTTCCAAGGATACTCTAGATTGTTTATGTATCCAGCCTCTGATTGGATGCGTTATTTGCTAATGAAATTTTATTACGTACTTGGTTCATTTTGATGACGTGTTGCATGCCAACCTGAACTTTATACTTGCACGTAAATTGTACATTACTTCTTTTATACTTCCTGCCATAACTTCGTGATGGCCATTAGATCTCTTTCTGCCCTGAGTGTAAGGTACTAACAGCTTACTTTCCATAGGTGTAATTACCATGGATCAATGGCTTATTAAACAACTGGATTACTTACTCACTCACTGACGTTAATTTTAAAACCCTTCCCGACGTAATAGAAGTTTGGAACTCGCATTTACACGGACATTTTGCTTGAATCACCTAATAAATTCAAACAATTAATTTTTTTGTTAAAAGGCACTTTTTGGTAAAAAAATTTCATCTTCCATTGGAAAGAATGATTGGTCTTCCTGAAAAAAGAACAGACAAACGTATAATAAACATGCACTTCAAAAACACTTTTTTGAAACTCAAACGTTGATGAAATCAGGACGAAAAATTAAAAGTTTTTGAAATTCTAAAATGTTTTACAAGGACTTGTACAGTCAAAAGGGTTAGAAAATTAAATAAAGATATTCTTTCTAAAATTGAACTTGTATTCAAGGGTTTTTAAAAATTATATTCGCGAGCGTTATTGCCTACAGGAGATGGGAATTAGTTTGGCTCACTCATTTAAACCTAAAGTAAGATATATTTTTTACTCGTATCCTACCACTATTTATGTTTAGGAACCATCAACGTGTAATGTCTTCACTGACTAATATTTTACCCAGAATCAAAATATAGAGAAAATATAAATTTGGGACAGGAAAATGCTTTGCTATCCTAAAACCTATAATAACTGCATATGTATGGAAAATCTTATGTTTCAAAATGCTCTTGAATGAGTACACAATTTCCCATTTTTCCTCTCTTGAACTCGGATTCAGGGCAATCTTATTCAAGGGTTTAATTGCAAGGTTTTCTTGACCTGAGCCAAGAAATTAGAATCTGGACTCACTCCCAAGAATAAAAAAAGTAACAAAATGCAAACATGTTTGGATATTACGTCACCTTTGCTGTTAATAATGGTAATATATGTATAGCATACGGAAATGTTGTATACATATTTGATTTAATTAATAATGGCTAAATTTTGAAAATGATCAATATTTATTATTAACAACTAACTGTATTAATAATAGCAATAATAACAACAATTCATGTATCTCATGCATATATTTTATAAATAATGTTTATTGTAGATTTGTAACATTAATAGAGTCAATCATACAAGATCTTCCCCTAGTTGCCAGAAAAATTAGTGGCCCGCAAGGAATTTGCCCACTGAATCACAAGCGACGGCTATAGCTAGCTTTTTATTTAATACTTAAAATGGATTCTTTTCGTTTTTTTATATAGTCTCGGAAAGAGTTAATTATATTTACTGTGTCTAAATACAAATAAATATCAGAATAAATGAATGTTTGTTAAAATTAAAATAAAATGAAAGAAAAAATCTGTGGGGGACGGAAAGACATTACCTCTCTGCCCTAAAAACGAAAAGGTGAGATATTTTGAGACGTTTTTACTGTTTCAAAATCGGTTAGTCAGATTATAAAAGATCGACTTGGCCTGGATACGAAATTATGAGAAAAAGAAATACTCTTTGCCTCAAATCCAAAGGCACTGCCCGACAAGAGGAAACCTGATACGGGCATGTCGTTCAGTATTGTACTCGAACTACCGGACAAATTCATGCATGACTTTGATTTTAAGGCCACTTTTTTAAAGCGTAACCGTTTTATTTACCAGCTTCCAAAATCAAAGAATAGCCTGAGGCATGTAAAACCTTTAATTTATGGATATGTTTACTAAAATTTTATTCAGATAGTTAAAGGTTTGATATACAAGGAACACATTAATTTTGTTTTTCAACAAATTTAAAATTTAGCTCATTTAAGGTGGTTGTAAAATTTAAGATTTTATGTCTGAAATTAAAATATATTTTCAGGTCTCATAAAATATTGAATTATAGTTTACAGTGTCCAAAACTTTAAACTTAGTCAAATGTTTAGGAACAATTTTAATATTTTCAAAACATTCTTTAATGTAACATTTAAATAAATCTTTCTCGCTCAAAATTCAAACATAAAAGTAGTGAGGTAAGTTTTATCAGTGTATGAACTAGGGCTTAACTACATGACTGAACTACCCAGGTAAGTAGTATCAGTGTATGAACTAGGGCTTAACTATATGACTGAACTACCCAGGTAAGGAGTATCAGTGTATGAACTAGGGCTTAACTATATGACTGAACTCCTCAGGTAAGTAGTATCAGTGTATGAACTAGGGCTTAACTATATGACTGAACTACCCAGGTAAGTAGTCTCAGTGTATGAACTAGGGCTTAACTATATGACTGAACTCCTCAGGTAAGCAGTATCAGTGTATGAACTAGGGCTTAACTATATGACTGACCTACCCAGGTAAGGAGTATCAGTGTATGAACTAGGGCTTAACTATATGACTGACCTACCCAGGTAAGGAGTATCAGTGTATGAACTAGGGCTTAACTATATGACTGAACTCCTCAGGTAAGTAGTATCAGTGTATGAACTAGGGCTTAACTATATGACTGAACTACCCAGGTAAGTAGTATCAGTGTATGAACTAGAGCTTAACTATATGACTGAACTCCTCAGGTAAGCAGTATCAGTGTATGAACCAGGGCTTAACTATATGACTGACCTACCCAGGTAAGGAGTATCAGTGTATGAACTAGGGCTTAACTATATGACAGAACTACCCAGGTAAGTAGTATCAGTGTATGAACTAGGGCTTAACTATATGACTGAGCTCCTCAGGTATGTAGTATCAGTGTATGAACTAGGGTTTAACTATAAGACTGAACTCCCCAGGTAAGAAGTAGGTTATCAGTGAATGAACTAGGGCTTAACTATATGACTGAACTCCCCAGGTAAGGAGTATCAGTGTATGAACTAGGGCTTAACTATATGACAGAACTCCCCAGGTAAGTAGTATCAGTGTATGAACTAGGGCTTAACTATATGACTGAACTACCCAGGTAAGTAGTATCAGTGTATGAACTAGGGCTTAACTATATGACTGAACTACCCAGGTAAGTAGTATCAGTGTGTATGAACTAGGGCTTAACTATATGACTGAACTACCCAGGTAAGTAGTATCAGTGTATGAACTAGGGCTTAACTATATGACTGAACTACCCAGGTAAGTAGTATCAGTGTGTATGAACTAGGGCTTAACTATATGACTGAACTACCCAGGTAAGTAGTATCAGTGTATGAACTAGGGCTTAACTATATGACTGAACTACCCAGGTAAGTAGTATCAGTGTATGAACTAGGGCTTAACTATATGACTGAACTCCCCAGGTAAGTAGTATCAGTGTATGAACTAGGGCTTAACTATATGACTGAACTACCCAGGTCAGTAGTATCAGTGTATGAACTAGGGCTTAACTATATGACTGAACTCCTCAGGTAAGGAGTAGGCTATCAGTGAATGAACTAGGGCTTAACTATATGACTGAACTCCTCAGGTAAGGAGTATCAGTGTATGAACTAGGGCTTAACTATATGACTGAACTCCCCAGGTAAGTAGTATCAGTGTATGAAATAGGGCTTAACTATATGACTGAACTCTTTAGGTAAGTAGTATCAGTGTATGAACTAGGGCTTAACTATATGACTGAACTACCCAGGTAAGGAGTATCAGTGTATGAACTAGGGCTTAACTATATGACTGAGCTCCTCAGGTATGTAGTATCAGTGTATGAACTAGGGCTTAACTATATGACTGAGCTCCTCAGGTATGTAGTATCAGTGTATGAACTAGGGTTTAACTATATGACTGAACTCCCCAGGTAAGGAGTAGGCTATCAGTGAATGAACTAGGGTTTAACTATATGACTGAACTCCCCAGGTAAGGAGTATCAGTGTATGAACTAGGGCTTAACTATATGACTGAACTACCCAGGTAAGTAGTATCAGTGGATGAACTAGGGCTTAACTATATGACTGAACTACCCAGGTAAGTAGTATCAGTGTATGAACTAGGGCTTAACTATATGACTGAACTACCCAGGTAAGTAGTATCAGTGTATGAACTAGGGCTTAACTATATGACTGAACTACCCAGGTAAGTAGTATCAGTGTATGAACTAGGGCTTAACTATATGACTGAACTACCCAGGTAAGTAGTATCAGTGTATGAACTAGGGCTTAACTATATGACTGAGCTCCTCAGGTATGTAGTATCAGTGTATGAACTAGGGTTTAACTATATGACTGAACTCCCCAGGTAAGGAGTAGGCTATCAGTGAATGAACTAGGGTTTAACTATATGACTGAACTCCCCAGATAAGGAGTATCAGTGTATGAACTAGGGCTTAACTATATGACTGAACTACCCAGGTAAGTAGTATCAGTGTATGAACTAGGGCTTAACTATATGACTGAACTACCCAGATAAGTAGTATCAGTGTATGAACTAGGGCTTAACTATATGACTGAACTACCCAGGTAAGTAGTATCAGTGTATGAACTAGGGCTTAACTATATGACTGAACTACCCAGGTAAGTAGTATCAGTGTATGAACTAGGGCTTAACTATATGACAGAACTACCCAGGTAAGTAGTATCAGTGTATGAACTAGGGCTTAACTATATGACAGAACTACCCAGGTAAGTAGTATCAGTGTATGAACTAGGGCTTAACTATATGACTGAACTACCCAGATAAGTAGTATCAGTGTATGAACTAGGGCTTAACTATATGACTGAACTACCCAGGTAAGTAGTATCAGTGTATGAACTAGGGCTTAACTATATGACAGAACTACCCAGGTAAGTAGTATCAGTGTATGAACTAGGGCTTAACTATATGATTGAACTCCTCAGGTAAGGAGTCAAATTTGTAGTTAGGATGGGAGAGATTTATCAATAATATCCTATAAGTAAACATTACATTTCATTTATCATATATTATGACATTTAAATGAATTTTGGGTTATTCAAATAAGGATTTATTATTAATAGTTTAGAGTAGATATTTTTGAAGAGAAAACCATGTCAAACGATGTAAGAAATAATTTTATTATGAGTTTAAGCTTATTATAATGACAATTTAACTAAACTTTTTATCTAATAACTACTAATAGTATTTGATATTGTTACTTATACTCATAAAATAAAAAAACCAAAAACAAAACAAAAATTTACTGCAACAAATCGTTTAATGTAATTAAAACATCTTTATAAAATATTTCTAAAACCTATATGTTCTATGTGCCTATGAAACATGTTAGATGGAAATATTATAATACACATATCAAATTCGTAATGAATAAAATGTATAACACAGTAAACTATCTGTTTACATGAAATCGATACTAACAGTTGTAGTAGAAATGGTATGTTTATCAAGTAAAATCTTACGTTCGTTTGCTATAAAAGATTTGAAATTAGATTACCTTATAATTTCACGGTCGTGTATAACATTTGCATATGATTTTTTAGACGGGTCATATGTTCGATGTGTTATACTAAACACTGAATAATATAAATTTACATGATATGTTTTCAATATGTATATAATTTTGTCTGCAACTTATTTCGATATAATACTACTTGTTTTTTATCATAACATAATTCAAATGTTTTCTTCTCTCCACGATACATTCCGAATGTTCATCGTATAATTGTAAGCCTAATACATATATAACCTAACCTAACCACCCAACCCGATCAACATATCATTGTAGGCCTGATACACATATAACCTAACCTAACCTAACCTAACCACCCAACCCGATCATCGTATCATTGTAGGCCTAATACATATATAACATAACTTAACTACCCAACCCGATCATCGTATCATAGTAGGCCTAATACATATATAACCCAACCACCCAACCCGATCATCGCATCATTGTAGGCCTAATACATATATAACCTAACTTAACTACCCAACCCGATCATCGCATCATTGTAGGCCTAATACATATATAACCTAACTTAACTACCCAACCCGATCATCGCATCATTGTAGGCCTAATACATATATAACCTAACTTAACCACCCAACCCGATCATCGTATCATTGTAGGCCTAATACATATATAACCTAACTTAACTACCCAACCCGATCATCGTATCATTGTAGGCCTAATACATATATAACCTAACTTAACTACCCAACCCGATCATCGCATCATTGTAGGCCTAATACATATATAACCTAACTTAACCACCCAACCCGATTATCATATCATTGTAGGCCTAATACATATATAACCTAACCTAACTAACCTAACCACCCAACCCGATCATCGCATCATTGTAGGCCTAATACATATATAACCTAACCTAACCACCCAACCCGATCATCATATCATTGTAGGCCTAATACACATATAACCTAACCTAACCTAACCACCCAACCCGATCATCGTATCATTGTAGGCCTAATACATATATAACCTAACCTAACTAACCTAACCACCCAACCCGATCATCGTATCATTGTAGGCCTAATACATATATAACCTAACCTAACCACCCAACCCGATCATCGCATCATTGTAGGCCTAATACATATATAACCTAACTTAACTACCCAACCCGATCATCGTATCATTGTAGGCCTAATACATATATAACCTAACCTAACTAACTTAACCACCCAACCCGATCATCGCATCATTGTAGGCCTAATACATATATAACATAACTTAACTACCCAACCCGATCATCGTATCATAGTAGGCCTAATACATATATAACCTAACCACCCAACCCGATCATCGCATCATTGTAGGCCTAATACATATATAACCTAACTTAACTACCCAACCCGATCATCGCATCATTGTAGGCCTAATACATATATAACCTAACTTAACTACCCAACCCGATCATCGCATCATTGTAGGCCTAATACATATATAACCTAACTTAACCACCCAACCCAATCATCGTATCATTGTAGGCCTAATACATATATAACCTAACTTAACTACCCAACCCGATCATCGCATCATTGTAGGCCTAATACATATATAACCTAACTTAACCACCCAACCCGATTATCATATCATTGTAGGCCTAATTATAGGTACCATTGTATAGTACCATTGTACGTGTATGGGTGGATGAGTACCATTGTACGTGTATGGGCGGGCGGGTTGGTTAGTACCATTGTACGTGTATGGGCGGGTGGGTGGGTAAGTACCATTGTACGTGTATGGGTGGATGAGTGGGTTAGTACCATTGTACGTGTATGGGCGGGCGGGTTGGTTAGTACCATTGTACGTGTATGGGCGGGTGGGTGGGTAAGTACCATTGTACGTGTACGGGCGGGCGGGTGGGTTAGTACCATTGTACGTGTATGGGTGGATGAGTGGGTTAGTACCATTGTACGTGTATGGGTGGATGAGTGGATCAGTAGCATGTTCAAAAGAATATTGGAAAGTTCATATAAAGTGACACTAAAAATATTAACAACAGGGAGTCACAAGAAGGGAGTCCCAGGAACACAGAGAATGTGTAATGTTCGACAAACTACGCAGCAACAATGGTTATTTTGTTATTTATGATGATATATCTTAATTAAAACTGTGTGTGTGAGACATATCTACAGTGATTGAGTGAGAGAGACAAGTTGTATTAGAGTTGGAAGTTGAACATACTGTGGCCATGACATCAAGTTATATCATGTCTCAAAGCTCATAATAAAAATAAGTAGTGCTAATAATTATTTTTAATGATAATTCACATGATACTGAATGCCCAAGTCTCAACAGGCTCCCAATAACATTTATTGTGTTAGGATATACTAACTTTTTAATACTAAATTTATTGCCTTAATTCTTGTTGTAAGCGTAAATAGTAATGTTTCAAGTTCACTACTGAAGGGCTGTTGTCTAGTAAAAAATTAAAAACCATTGAGTTCAATAATGTACTTCAACTTGACACTTATATGAATATGAATATAACCTAACCTAACTAACCTAACCACCCAACCCGATCATCGCATCATTGTAGGCCTAATACATATATAACCTAACCTAACCACCCAACCCGATCATCATATCATTGTAGGCCTGATACACATATAACCTAACCTAACCTAACCACCCAACCCGATCATCGTATCATTGTAGGCCTAATACATATATAACCTAACCTAACTAACCTAACCACCCAACCCGATCATCGCATCATTGTAGGCCTAATACATATATAACCTAACTTAACTACCCAACCCGATCATCGTATCATTGTAGGCCTAATACATATATAAACTAACTTAACTACCCAACCCGATCATCGCATCATTGTAGGCCTAATACATATATAACCTAACCTAACTAACCTACCCCAACCCGATCATCGCATCATTGTAAGCCTAATACATATATAACCTAACTTAACTACCCAACCCGATCATCGTATCATTGTAGGCCTAATACATATATAACCTAACCACCCAACTCGAATATACTACTGTTGTGTAATGCTTATAATTAAGAATAGCACAACCACTGTTTTATTGATTAGTAAGGTATAAATCCTGTCATACTATATAGAGTCGAACTGGTGGCTAGTGGTGGAGAGGTGGCGCTGCTCTCGGCCGGGTCAGGTGGGCGGGGGGCTTCCGGCACCCGCCCACCCCCATTGTGTCTTTATTACAGCTTCTACCTTATCCACTACCAAATAAATAATATAAGCCTGCGCTCGAAACGGAGAATCAATAACTAGCTACAAGGTTGAGATGTTTCATAACCAACTTGTTTCTGTACGCGCACCTCTTTGTGGAACATATCAAAGGATTGGGCAAGGTCCGCAAACAGCTGCGGGGCCCCAGGCTAGAAAGAGAAAATCTCTGTAAGAACTGCCTTCGGCATGCCGTATCACGATTGATACACATAGATTTCATGCTTCGAACACTTAATCTAGTCATATTCATCACGTTCTATTATTTATAGATTAATTTTATACTAACGATATTTATATCGTTATTTATGTTGTTTTCATGAGGTATGTTAATACTTTTCGCAATAGCGTCTTCTTTCCTAAAATTGAATATATTAAATGTGCATAAAACTTATTAAAATGATGTTCAAATAATGTTAGTAAAATAATTATAACATGTTTAAATGGGTGCTCAAAAGTATACACAAGTCTAGTAAATTGGTTAAACAGCACAGTAAATTTATCTAAATATATACACGCAATGAAAATTATGTGTTAACAAAATTAAAGTCTATTTTGATCTAATTTAAGAATATGTATACTGAATAGGTAAATAAATAAACCAAACAGGTAGCCTACGTATCTGTACATTTAAATTTTGACGTCAGCTCTTATTGAATTTATTAATACAAACTAAATGTAACTATTGAAGTAGTTGAATTTTGAATACTTCTGATGTAATCCTTTGTAAACCTACCATATTCCAAAGTTTTTACGAAAGCTAATACTGTACAGTCTCATATAAAATTGTACATACAGTTTTTAATTAATAATTGTAATAATATTTAAAAAAAATTTATAAAATAATTTAAGTTATTAGTTTCAGTTGTAACAAGGGGAGAGTGTCAAATTACACGCTGATTTAATTACAAGATATGATTTAGTTAACTTTTGTGTGCTCTTTATATATTTTAAAATTTTTCATTTACTTAAATAAACTTCCTACTTCCTTTTCAACTCTACGTCTAAACATTATTTATTTTACATGACATGCAACAAAAGTAGTCTAACTCTGTTGCATGTTCCACCTGAAACTACAAAACATTACAGGTTCTCTATTTAACTTGTTCTTAAGCAGTAAACGCATTTTAAAATAATGCTACAGTCTAAAACCACACTTTTAAATGGCAAAATGTGTGAGATACAGTATATTTGTCTAGTAAACAATAATAAACTCAAAGAAAACACAACTGTCAGTGAACAAGGTCTCAAATAAACAGGTGGTAGGCATCAAAAAAGAACAGCTGGAAGTATCTTGGATGCGACATAAATAGTGGAGAGGAAGCTGTCGATACCTACGATAGTTGTCAATAGTGTAAAGGTCACATCAGACTAGGCTATGTATATGTCTACATCCGTATCTAGGTACACGGGGTGTGGCTCGCGCTCTGCTTCGATTAACCTTTCCCAACGAAACAGGGTATCCAATGCCACTATTAGTGAGTGCAGTTCCCTCTTCCCGCTTTGATTGTCCAGGATCGATCGCTGCAGGGTCTCCGTAATATCATATCATCAGTAGGAGGATAAATTTAAAGTTAATACAACTCATGACACGCAACTTACTGAGAAGTTTCACCGTGGAGAACCAAGGCCAGTATAACTGAGGTAGAATGTATAAAAGTGGCTATAGTTTACTGGACGATAAAGTAGTGAGTAAAGGTAAAATACAAAACGTTTTTTATGTTGTATGACAGCTAACTTTTATTTTGTATGACAGCTAACTTTTATTTTGTATGACAGCTGACTTTTATTTTTTATGACAGCTGACTTTTATTTTAAATAATATTTTTTATCACACTGCATATTTAACAGTCGTTATTGATATGGGTCCCTAGATTTGAGTTTAAATGTATCTACTAGATTTTCACACAATATGACGAATTTAATAATGTTTAATTAAAATGTATGTTTGATTCATTCTTCTTACATTGTTCAAATAAATTAAGAAACACGCATATGTAACAAATATACTGAGGCAAAAGTTAAATGACACTTTTTTCAAGTTAAAAGAGGCGTTGGGGGGGAACGGTCTTTTTATATAAATAAAATATATTTATAAATAAAATTGTTTTATTTATATAAATAAAACAATTAAACTTTGAAGCAATTCTCTAACTTGAAACACTACTTAGATATTCCCGTTGAAAAAAATATTTGTACACATTTTCACTCAGAAATCAGAAATTCTTTATTGAGAACAGTATAACACTGCAAAATAGCGTCAAAAATAGTATGTGATTTTTGACATTAGGTGATTAAAAATAACCTAAATCAACTAAATATGGTAACATTAACATAGTCAGAATAATTAAAATAAGACTAAAATTTGTGTTACTTCTCAAATAAACCAAAGCTTATACAGGTGGCCATTCTACTTAGCTTACACCAGTATGATCAACGCACTCAACAAAATCCCTGACACTGAAATACACCCACTGCATCAAAAACCCCTTAACCTAGCTCTCAAAATGTGGTCTTGTTTTTACTTTCATAGATACTGGGAGAGCATTGTAGAGTTTAATGCCACTGATTAATAAATTCTTAAAAAAAAAAAAAAAAAAAAAGAAAAAGTACTATGGGCAGGTATTTTAATTATATTGGTTTGACAAAGATTGTGATGATGTTGGGAATTATTTTGTTTGAAAAGGTGAAGATGGTTTTCAACAAATGTTACGCAGTTTAAGATATAAATTTATGGGAAAGTTAAAACTCCTTAAAAAGTTATTACTTCCAATCATAAAATGACCATCGTTAAAAAGTGATTACTTCCAATCATAAAATGACCATCGTTAAAAAGTGATTACTTCCAATCATAAAATGACCATCGTTAAAAAGTGATTACTTCCAATCATAAAATGACCATCGTTAAAAAGTGATTACTTCCAATCATAAAATGACCATCGTTAAAAAGTGATTACTTCCAATCATAAAATGACCATCGTTAAAAAAGACATCACGTAATTGCGCTCACAAAACGAGATGCGTTTATTTAATGAATTCATACACCCATATACGTGTAGTGGTATTGACCCACTCACCCACCCATATACGTGTGGTGGAATTGACCCACTCACCCACCCTTATACGTGTGGTGGTATTGACCCACTCACCCACCCATATACGAGTATTGGTATTGCCCACCCATACCCGTACAATGGCAGTGACCCACCCACCTACCCACACTGTACAGTGGTATTGACCCACCTGCCCACCCATACACGTATGGTGTTTACCCACCCGCCCACCCATACATGTACAATGGTGTTGACCAACCCTCCCACCCATACACGTACAATTTGTACCACTGTGCGTATAAGGGCTACATAGTAGTAACATAGGCCTGTGTTCAAATGATCCAAATGTATGTAAAAGATTTTTTTTTAATTATTAAATGGTAGCTTACAAAAAAACACACTATATGCGTGAGCGCGTGCGTGCGCGTACATATAAAATTTTGAAAATTTATTTTAAAAAAGAAGTTAAAACTTACGTTAAACTTAATGTTATCCTTTGAAGTAAAATGAATTTGACAAATCTGTTCATGAAACATTTCTTGTTTTGTCTTAGACAACTTTATGCTTACTTCAGTGGATAAGAGAAATTTGTGTGATAAATTAAAAAATGTATTATTTTTTCAAATTGCAAGATTTTAATTAGTCTAAAATAGTATTTAATTGAATACTTAAATAAATGTAAGCCACAAAAAATATTGACGTGTGTTTTTAGATATTAAGAAGGGAATAAGAACTGGTTTTTTAATTAACTTGTTCTTAAGAAGTAAACACATTTTAAAATAATGCTAAACTCTAAAACCACTCTTACAAATGTAAAAAGGTAATAGATAATAATATTTCTCCACAAAAATACTCTTAATAATACACAAAGTAAGATCACATTCGCCGTTTAGTCTAAACGAATAAACTTTATTGGTCCAAAACAGTTTTAGAACTCGATGTTTGTGAATAATTTATCAGAAGGTCCATTTTCCAAGGTAGACTCTTAATTGGCAAGTTTGATCGTGAAGTAAGTAAAATTTCAGATTTAAAGGAGCAAATTAGGCACCTGCCTTGAATTTAGATCTGAGCCTCGCGGCCAATTAGTATTTGACAAAATAAATTGAGGTCTAAGATTGGTTGATGTTTACCATTAAATGTCACATTAGGAAACCAAGCAACGTATGGGTCAGTGAACGATCTATTTCATATAGATGTATGTTGAACAATTATTTCGATATTGCTCTAGAAACATGAATCAGTAATCATGAATACTAAACATGAATACAAACACCTTCCTTAATTGGTGTCAAATGCTTTTTTAACAGTGCTATTAATTGAAAGAAATATATCTTAAATATTTATATACGTTTCATTCTAAAGACTGTAATTTTGTTTCTAAAACACTTATGTTAATCCTCCCTTCTGGTAAAAAATGTTCTTAACTTCTTCCAGGACCAATTTCCTCGATGTAGGCTGAAGCCAGCTGCCTCTCGATAATAGTCTATCATGAACTGTAGGGAATAAAATACAAGCTAGAAGCAGGTTAACTATCTCAACACATATTAATGACATCAAATGTGCCATATAAAACTTATGAGATCCTCGAGATGGCTTAATTATAATATATCTTAATGTAGACAAGTGTGTCACTGTCCTGAAATAGATTGACATAGAAATTTGTAAGTAAATCCCTCAGGTCTTAGGAAGAAAACGTGGTTTACTGAAATCGATCACAATAACATTTGTACATTTCATTCTTACATTCTAATAATTTTGTGTTGTGTGACGTTCACTTGTACATCAAATTAGATCAATTGTCTGCTCTTTTTTGATTAAAAAGTAAAAAATATACACCCAAGTCAAAGCAATATTTTATGTATTCTGACACATCAAATGTTGGAGTTAAAAAAAATAATCAAGTTTCGGAGTGTTAAATAAATACGTTTTGACTCAAGAGCGAATTTACTTGTCAAATTACAAATTCTAGCTTTTAAAAAAATTTCCTTATGTTCTGAATCAGTGTATCAGTACACACTATCTCTGGCTTTACATCGATGGTTAATGAAAACGAGATACGTCTTTACTATCTAGAAAGATCTTCATCGCATTATTTGTTCATCGGTTTTGTATTAATTTGTTTGGAAACGTATTTCATCAAAATAAGATCAAAACATTATAAGAACTAAATTCAACCTTAAAAATGTAATCACCTCTCATCCTTAACTAAAACAAGGCTAACATATTTATGCTTTTGGGCAGTAAATCTTTGGCATACTTAAAAGTAATTTTCCAACCATACCATAAACATTAAATTATGGAGCATTTGTGCTTTGTTCACACAAAAAGAATACCTATGAAACATTCAACCAACCTAAAAGACTTTCATTAACAGCTATAATAAAAACAATATAAAGGGAATTTACATCATACGTTAACATAACTTGTTGTTGATAGTCTCTAATTTAAATGGGCTGAATGATTAACGAGAAAACCCTAAACAGAAATATGTTACATTAGCAAATTACAACGTGAATGATGCTACAAAAAATATTGCAGGAGTGCTATGTACGGGCAGACATATAAAAACGAGAAGGCAGATGGCTAGTTTACGATGTGGTCTCACTTGTGCACGTGGTAGTCCAATCTTCTGAGAAGGATTGGACAACAATTTCAAGTTCATACTTTAAAACAACATTTTCAAATAAATTCAGTAATATACGGATGCCTGAGAATGATTCTCTATTGGGCTACAACTGGGAAGTAATAATTGGAAACAAGAAAGTAAAAAAAAGGAAAACAATGCATTGAAATTGTCTAGACAATCGAACTGGATTATTACAAATAATACTACTGTATATAGGTTATTAGAGAAAATGTAGCAAATAATTATTCAAACAACAAAGTTTTTTTTCGCCACTATATAACCTAAAACACCTTCATATTGCATTATGTATTGCTAAAGTACTATTGATAATGTTTTATACACTGAAGTGCGAGTAGAAATTTCACCTATGACAGGTGTCTATTTTATTTTTTTATTTTTTCTTTTAGTTCTATATTGTGTCGAGGGATAGTTTTACATTGAATATTTTGTTGCACACAATTTCCTTCTGATGTCTGTCCCTCTATTTTGTAAAATTAATGGAAACATTTAGGTATGGGGCAGGCAGGCTCAAAGTATTTAGTTTATTTAGCAATTTTCAATTTATTTTAAATAAACAAACGTACAAAGTAATTTTATACCTTCTAACAGTATTATAAATGGTTGTTTTTTTAAATAATAAACAAACGTCGAATGAAAATAGCTTTAAGAATACGTTTTCTCAATAGACATGGAATCACAAAAATAGTTTGATTAGCGTAACGATAAAAATAAACACTAAGAATATTAATGAATAATATTGCTAAATCATTTCATGTAATACTTTTGTATTAAGACTTACATTTTGCCAGGTTTCATTCTTTATAAAAATGCTTTATAAAGTAGCATGATTAAATAAAAAGTAATGTCTATACTTTGATGCAGACATAAGTTTTAAATAAACTATGCTATAGCTTTTAATTCTGTAAAAGTTACTGAGTTGATTAGGCAATTTTAAGAGTTTTTTATTGTTCAAATGCTTCATAAAACACAATTTTAATGGAGTGTGCCAATATTGATATTCAGTTAAAACACTTACATTTTATGTATTGATGGGTAAATTGATGTTTAATCTACAAACGACGAAGTCCAACTTAAACCACTGAGTCTGAATTGGTAATACTAATCCTCGAAGGGGCGAACTTTGACTAGACATTCTGGATTATATCAACGAATACATATTTATCTCTCTAATATTTCAGCGCAGACATATTTAATGATTGTTTTCAACGAGTAAATGGTTTCAGTGAAATCGAAATGTTCTTCCTGAACTCTTTTGATAAGACCTTGGCAATTTCACGAGTGACTAAGGTTGTCTGTCATGACCTAACACTTACGGTGTGCCCCAGGGGTCCGCTCTTAAACCTCTGGTTTTCATAATCATGATAAATGGCTTGAAGTCTGGTTTCATTTGCCATGCAGATGATAACACGTTGTCAGGTCTGGTTCTTCCAAAATGTTGCTATTTAACAGGCACTCGGCCATGCCTTGGTTGGATTTAGACGTTACGAAATTTGTAGGTTCATCAATCAAGTTTCTGTTTATTTGAAGGCTTTTATGACTATGATTTGAAATTATTTCTTATATTACGAGTTTTCGTTCATTTAGAATTGCAATGTAATGTAACTTTACTCAACATTAGTTCAGTATAATATCGTTAGAAGACACGATAACATTATTGTCAAAGATATTAGTAAACAATGTTAGGATTCCTTTTTCTTTAACATCTTTAGAACAAAGGCATCAATTTCAGCCGAGGATGATGCCCTTAGTTTATCTAAATAAATTACCATAGCAGTTGCACTATTTCATAATATTATATGAATAGTCTTAATATTTTAGATTTATTAAAAGCCAATGAAGTAATTATGTATATTTATTTATATGTTGATTTTTATTTTCTAAGACTGTTGAATATATTTTTTATTTCTCTTTACTTTTCATCTTTGATAAGGAAGGACTCGTGACATGGCTCTAAGCATAAAATATCTAAATGGTGCACTCTCCAGTTCCAATTTGAATTCCTAATGGAAGCTACAAAGATTTTAAAATTATAAACTCTCACATTTATGGATCAACTTCTCGAATGCCTTTCCCAAGCTGTCCGTTGACACTTGCCTTAACCAGGGCATTGTAAGCTCTTCTTAGCGGAGTTGTTTTTTCATGTTCGATGTAGATCTTTAGTAAAGAAAAATATAAAAATTAACGAACTTATTTTAAATTGTTTTATTTGAAAGCCTTGTTAATTACGACGAATCCTCAATCAGAATTAAAAGTGAAAATAATATTTTAGAGTGGATAAATGAAATTTTATTATAAACAAATAAGTAATATATAAAAATAATCTTTTAAATATTACCTCCCTTTTAATGATTTAAATTATCGATTCTTTTCTACGTTAACTTTACACGATTATTCGTATGTTTTTAAATATTCGTATGCTTGTATACATTTTACTACAAACAGCTACTAGAGTACATCAATACTTGTTTCATTGCAATTATTTTCTACTACACAGTTCGAATTTCTACAAATGAACCTCTTCGAAAAGTTGGTTAATAATTATATCCAATATTAGAGCGTATTTATAATATTATAATTTGATATAATTCTTACCAGTAATTATAATACTTCAAATTATTGTTATTTACTATAATCCTTATAAATAATTTGATACCATCTTTTCAAAACATATTTTTACCGTCAAACCTTTTTTACTTATGTTTTAATTAAACAGTTTTACGTATTTTAGTCAATTAAACAACCTAAAACTTGCTCAGAAATTATTTTCAAATTATATTGATTGAAGATTATAGTTTTATGTATTATGACATTGTGAAGGGTAAGTTACAATTATTTAACTATTTTATATTTACACACTATTATGATAATGTTGTACTTCGGGCACTTTAAGTATTATTCCCTTAACAATACAATTCATTCTGATAATGGGTATACATTACCACCCAATTCAATGATAGGGCCTAATTGTCGTTTATAATCTTGAATTTAAAACAGCTAATTTTGATTTAACAGGTCTTAGGAATAAATAATTAAAACTTTACAGAATATGTTAAAGAATTTAACTGTTGAATGTAGTAGGGGTATTTGGGTACAATTTAAAATGTGTGACTAAAACGTTGTTTTCTTTTCATTTCTTTTCTTTAAAGGTTTTAATTTTGAGCCATCTGTTTACTACGCGACACGTGTTGTAGAATACTAAAGCTGTGTAAAAATTCAATGTTGTACAAAACATGTAAAAAGTGGGGCTACTAATACCTGCAAAAAGCACTTCAAAGGTTCCTGGTTCAGCGGACCTAGCGGGTCGTCTAGGGCCGCAGTGTCCAGAGTGGTGGGACGATCTGCACAGGGGTTCCAGGAGGAAGCAGATACTAGACAAAAAGAGACTCAGTAGAAACATACATAATGTAGAAAATAACCAGAATTTCAATTAAAGGAGTTAAGTGGTAGATGTAGTCATTCCAGAGGCGGGTCAGTGAGCGAGAGAGGACAGGGACATTCTGCGCAGTGGAGGGATTCCCAATTGGCAGATAAGGATGGTCAACTATGAAGATTTCAGTAGACCCATAATCAAAAACTAAATTTTGCTAAGCTGTTATTATTTGTGTTTATAAACACCAACCTTCCAATACACTGCCTATTTTAGAGAGTCAGTATATACTCATAACTTGTATAAAATATGTTCTTTTAATGTGTACATTTAAATTTATATTTGTTTCAAACGTGCAGTATTTATAGATAGGATACTTTCAGCCAATTTTTATGTTTCGTTTAAATAATTACTGTATTCATAAAGTAAATAATATAAATATTAAAGAAAAACGTAGAATAGTTTAATAAAATAAATTTATCAAAGCCAATAAATGCGTAACCGTAAAATGCTTTGTAAAATTTATTTAAGATACATTTAATTTATATTTAAATTAATTTCATTTTTAAATGTGTGTGTGTGTTTGTATATATCTACTTACATATCCAGTTAAAAAAACAGTCCTTATATTTTAAATGAAAATGTTTACATCAATTATGCAAAGGATGTACCAGATTTTCTTGTTTAGAGTAAATTTAATGTAATATTCTATCAAGACTAATCACGTAAAGAAGTAAACATCCTTGAACGTCCTTTAGTGACCTCTTGGTCGTCACATGCATTAGAGAACATCTTTCAACGTCCTTTAATGACCTTGGGGTTGTCACGTGATGTAGGGAACATCCCTTAACGTCCTTCAGTGACCTCTTGGTCGTCACCTGAAGTAGGAATATCATCGAACGTCCTTCAGTGACCTTATAACCGTCATATAAAATGAGGATCATCTTTCAACTTCCTTCAATATCATCTTAAAGCTCACATGAAGTAAAGAGCGTCATTCAACGACCTTCAGTGACCTCTTGGTCTTCAGATGAAGTAGGAAATTTCTTCAGCGTCCTTCAGTGACCTTATAACCGTCATATAAAATAAGGATCATCTTTCAACTTCCTTCAATACCATCTTGGAAGTCATATGAAGTAAACAACGTCAAACAACAACCTTCAGTGACCTCTTGATCTTCAGATGAAGTAGGGGACATTTTATAACGTCCGTCAGTGACTTCATGATCTTCATATAAAGTAGGAAGTTTCTTCAGCGTCCCTCAGTGACCCCTGGGTCGTCAGATGCAGATCGTTTACGCCGACCGACCTTCCATCGCCTGTGTCCAAGCTCACTGTAACCTGGGTCTCTCACCACCATCGTGTCCAAAGATCAAATTTATTTTATTGTTGATCACCCTGTAAAGTATATTACCCAACCGGTTACAGCAGGTTCTCCAGGCACTTTCGACATGGTGATATTGGTATACTACGTTACGCTCGCAGTCGCCGGTTGTGTTTGGCGGCTTTTATGGGTGAATTAATGAATTGCGGTTAATCAACAAACCTTACAGCCCTCCTCTGAAGTGAGTTTAAGATATACAACCTATACATAGATTAAGGAAACTCAAGTTTATGTGTACGTGTATTAATTTGATAATGTTGTTGGTTTATGTGAGTTAAAACACTTATTTCTTAGTTTAGTTTTTACTGAACACTAATAATAATAACTGAGTAAATATTTATAGTATTTCATTATTTGTTTATAGTGAAAATTTATAGTATAATTGAGCATTGTTAATTACTATCATAAATAATGATTTTTACGGTAAAAAGGTAATATGAACTTTGTAATCAATAGATTTTACTATAAATACAATCTCAGTAAAGAATATTTTTATTTTCGTATTATCAGATTTTCTTGTACAGATAATTTAACTTGTAATCGTTTTATTTAATATAGCATCACCCTGTATAATATTCTATTCGACAAAGCGCTTGATATAGTTTCATAGCATTATAAGCATAAAAGAAGAACAAAACATGAAATCGTAGCTATTTTTAACTATTTTACTTCACACAGTATATTAATGAATAAAAAAATATATTAAATAAGGTAACTAAATTAGTAAAAGCAAAATATAGTATATCAGACTTATTATAAAAAGGGGTTGTTACAACGTTTTTATCTTTACTATTTCTTATTAAAAAAGTAAATTGGTTCATCTTGGCCATCCTTCTAACATATTTAACGTAACTATGTAGCCAACACACCATATAGGGCTCCCACAACCAACTTGGTACTCAAGTAAGTAGCGGACTGATATCAACAGTTTTACATTTTATTTTATTGCCATAACTACTGGATAATATGGATCTCCGTTTCAAATAAATAAATTGAATATACTATGTAATATTTTAATGGAAATAAATATTGTTATTATTATTCTTTTACTATTGCAATATCACACTATTATAGTTTTTGCTTGAATAATTGCTTAGTGTGCTACGAACGTAATTTTCAGTATGTAGTTCAAACAAGGCAATATATAAGGTCTATATTTTCTCTGGCTCACTCTTTCTGAGGGGACTTTACCAATCACTAACCCATATGTGTATTTATTAGAGATAAACTGTAATGTGCTCACATTAGGGTTTCGGTTCATTTAATATAACCAGGTTGTTATATATTAACTATATAATATACATATTTAACAAACTCCATGTATTCTTGTAACACCATCACAAATAGATGAAACAAAAATAACCTCATTGAGGTTGTGTTGTTTTTGGTGTAAAAGGGTTATGTCAGATTGACCCAAGGTGACGCAACTGATTTTGTACTGTTTTTAGCGTAGAAGTAATATCCGCATAAAATTATATTTACGTTTTCCGTCCACTAGCTTGCTCCTATTTTTGCACAAAACAATATAGGCCCTACGTGTAACTTATAAAAATAAATATACATGTTGCTTGTGTTCTAATGATTTCAAATATATTCTTAAATTTGTTCGGAAACTGACTTAACCAAAAAACTGTATATTCTTTGCACAAAATTACTGCTTGTTTTTGTTCTTACTTAATGATTCCAGACTCAATATAAACTATTTTTATGTAATGTGTACTCAATCAATCAGTCTTTATTTATTAATCCATTCAATAAACGAGTTGAAATAAAAGAACTATTACTTTGTAAGACAGTTTATCGAAAGCTATAAAATATTCATGAATATTATAGGTTATTCATTACCTTAAATATTCTAATGAATAATAGTGAAATACTCAATTCATTTCTTTAGCTGTATATACTAAAATATTATTATTGCATGATAAATAATTATTTCCATAAATAAAATATATTCATGGTTTAAGAGGTGAATATAATATTTTAAATATTTGGATGTTAAAATATAATATGTAGTAGTGTTCAATTTATAATATATCACAAACTTTGCTGTGTATACTAAATACCATACTGATTAGAATGGTACATTATTTTTTAAACCACGCATCTTTAAATTATCTAGAAATGAATAATGTAGAGTTACCCGAGGTATCATACATTATTAGGATGTTTCCTTCTAATCTTAGAATAGTACAATCCTGACATACATGCTTTTATGCTTCAGACAATAGCAGTTATACTTAAATTTTACAAATAATTTATAGATTATGTTTAATCTCTGCGTTAGTAAGAAAATGTCTTTGAAGATAATACATCAATTGGTACAATATATGATTCTTAAACAGAAGAAGCTTTAAGTTCTGGTAAGAAAAAAAAAAAAAAAACTTATTTTAATACTTATTGAGAAAATAAACTTGGTATGAATTGCTAAGTTATTTATTAGGAGTTATCCATGTTACCGAATATTTTATTCTTTTTTCATTTATTTACATAAAACTTAAAAGGTACAGTAGGAGTTTAAGTGAATAGAGAACATACTTTTCTAAATTTGGCTCTTAAAATAAAGCTTTATTCATTTGATTTCGTTTACAAAATAAATATTCTAAGATATTGAGCCATTCAATTAAGTTAAACATGTCCATTATTATAGATTATTGTTTATTTTTTTGTTTGTTTAAAATAATTTAATCGTAAGTTCAAAAGGGCCAGCTGGCCTGTGCGTGAACTTTACAAAACAAATGATACAGTAAGATTTCGAACCTTATCTTTCCGCAGGTCGAAGCCTAAGATCACTTAGCCGATAACACTTGACGTGAGCATTCGTTGAACATATTCTTTTACTTCTAATTCATAAGGAATAACTTACATTACGCAAATATATATTTTATAATAAAGTTTTTAGTTTTATAGTTGTATCAATAAAAATACATAAACTAGCTTGATAGTTGTTTGAACAATTTTATAAATTTTGTAAAAGTTTAAAATTCTGTAAAATACCTGATTACTACAAAATTTAAGTCTGCTCTAACTAAAATAATAACGGATTTTTAAAATTATTATTTATTCATTTTAATATCGTTATGATATAATTTCAACTATAAGATTAAAAATTTCAATTTGCTTGATTTTTTATTGTAAATATGTAAATGTAAAAGGATAACTGTAGTGATCAAAGAACTCTATTCGACGATATGAACCGTTTAATAATGTGGTTAGAAGTGTAACACATACGGAGTCTACTTGACACAAGACAGTTTGTCTAGGAACATCACACTGGAAGAGGTAATGAAGTCATGCACTGTACAATCCTCACCATCCCTGGATGACTATCCATTGGTAGCTTCCCTTTTCCAAAGGCAACCATTGACACTTGCTCTATTTCCCCGGCAGTAACGTAAACCCTGGACACTCGGACCAAATCCGGAACTCTGGCATAAAAAAAAAAAAAAAAAAACTCTTGGCCTGCGCTCTCTAAACGGAGAAACGACAAGTGTCAGCGCTCCACTGGTGATAAAGTTGTATGTATCAGTGCCTGGATCTAGCGCTCTAAAGAGGACATTTTGATGCTGATCGGTCAGCGATAAGGTCGAGTCGGTAGCTTTGAGGACTTCCAACAATTAATAACACATAATGAGCGGCCCAGATAAGGATACCGGATACGTGCTCTTTCTAATTGCCTTCCGGAATGGCCCCAACTACTGTACAGGTGATGCAACTCCGATTCCACAAAATCAGCTTCCACCGATTTGTTCACTGAGCTGGTACGTTGTCCACTACTTTCATTTTAATTTGATGTAGAGCTTTATTAGTTTTTAAAATGTTTATGTAAATTTGGTCTTTTTAACAGGCTATGAAATCTGCATCTACTGATAAATATATGGACTCGGATAGCAAGTTAATATTTCAAAAATTAAGTAACAATTTACTATCCAGTAGAAAAAAAATATTAAAATATACTATAAAACGAAACATAACAGTAATAAAATTAAACAGATTGAAAACATAAAGCCTACGTTGGAGGTAAATTTGAAAAAATAAAAAGAATCAGTTTTATGACAATATTATAACTCTACGGAATAACAATATTTACAAGTAGTCACCATATACAAGTCGTCTAACCCTGGTAACACCAAATAACGAACATAAAAATAAACAAGGGTACTAAAAAACGCAAAAATAATTACTTTGGCAAAACTCAATACCAGTTTAAATTGAATCAATGAAACAGAACATAAAATGAAAAAGTGCCAGTTTAGCTGATCATATTTTAAATACTGAACGTAAAGTGTTGTAGTTGGAGGGAAGTAGAGTATATATAAAAAACCGAAAAAGAATTAACATAAAAGAAGCTACATGATATTCACTGAAAGGTAGTATCTTACAACCCAGAACGGCGTTCATGGTATGATTGATGTCATCACTACGAGGCTGTGTATTCTCCTTACTTCTAGTCGTGTGGTGTAACTAAGTCCATGGATCTACAAAGGGTAGATCAACGACAACATGGCTAGGCTCTGTATCCTTCACTTGTAGGCATGTGGTGTTGCCAAGTTTTTTTTTTTTTTTTTTTTTTTTAACTTCACTCGCCAGTTTGACATGGGCCTACAGGCCTGTGCGTCAACTTTATACAACGAGTGAAGTACCGACCGTTGGCTCAGTGGGGATTCGAACCTTGGACCTTGCCCTCCGCAGTCCGAAGCCTTAGCCACTGAGCCACCACGCCGGCTTCCACAGTTCACAGTTAAGCAAGGGGTGGATGGTCCTGACAGTTTCCACGCTATCTTGTCCTCTGTAACATGGTAGTAATGGTTATGATCAATGACAACATGGCTAGGCTCTGTATCTTCACTTGCAACAACATGTGGTGTTGCCAGGTTCACAGTTAATCAAGGAGTGGAGGGTCCTGACAGTTTCCATGCTACCTTGTCCTCTGTAACATGGTAGTAATGAGTATGATCAACGTCAACATGGCTAGGCTCTGTATCTTCACTTGCAACAACATGTGGTGTTGCCAAGTTCACAGTTAATCAAGGAGTGGAGGGTCCTGACAGTTTCCATGCTACCTTGTCCTCTGTAACATGGTAGTAATGGGTATAATCAACGACAACATGCTAGGCTCTGTATCCTTCACTTGTAGGCATGTGGTGTTGCCAAGTTTTTTTTTTTTTTTTTTTTTTTTTTTAACTTCACTCGCCAGTTTGACATGGGCCTACAGGCCTGTGCGTCAACTTTATACAACGAGTGAAGTACCGACCGTTGGCTCAGTGGGGATTCGAACCTTGGACCTTGCCCTCCGCAGTCCGAAGCCTTAGCCACTGAGCCACCACGCCGGCTTCCACAGTTCACAGTTAAGCAAGGGGTGGATGGTCCTGACAGTTTCCACGCTATCTTGTCCTCTGTAACATGGTAGTAATGGGTATGATCAATGACAACATGGCTAGGCTCTGTATCTTCACTTGCAACAACATGTGGTGTTGCCAGGTTCACAGTTAATCAAGGAGTGGAGGGTCCTGACAGTTTCCATGCTACCTTGTCCTCTGTAACATGGTAGTAATGAGTATGATCAACGTCAACATGGCTAGGCTCTGTATCTTCACTTGCAACAACATGTGGTGTTGCCAAGTTCACAGTTAATCAAGGAGTGGAGGGTCCTGACAGTTTCCATGCTACCTTGTCCTCTGTAACATGGTAGTAATGGGTATAATCAACGACAACATGCTAGGCTCTGTATCATTCACTTATAGGCATGTGGTGTTGCCAAGTTCACAGTTAATCTAGGGGTGGAGGGTCCTGACAGTTTCCATGCTTGTCCTCTGTAACATGGTTAATGGGTATGATCAACGTCAACATGGCTAGGCTCTGTATCTTCACTTCTAGGAATGTGGTGTTGCCAAGTTCACAGTTAATCAAGGAGTGGAGGGTCCTGACAGTTTCCATGCTACCTTGTCCTCTGTAACATGGTTAATGGGTATGATCAACGTCAACATGGCTAGGCTCTGTATCTTCACTTCTAGGAATGTGGTGTTGCCAAGTTCACAGTTAATCAAGGAGTGGAGGGTCCTGACAGTTTCCATGCTATCTTGTCCTCTGTAACATGGTTAATGGGTATAATCAACGACGAGATGTCTAGGCTCTGTTTCCTTCACTTGTAGGAATGTGGTGTTGCCAAGTTCACAGTTAAGCAAGGAGTGGATGGTCCTGACAGTTTCCACGCTATCTTGTCATCTGTAACATGGTAGTAATGTGTATGATCAATGACAAGATGACCGGATTATGTAATTTTCCCTTTTAGTCACGTGATGATTTGGCCAGTTTTTTTCTTCTAGGGTAGATGAAATGTTTATTTTATTCCTTCAAAATGTAAGTCAAGATCTATATAACACAGTCTGGTGTCAAGGTTGAAGACTAAAACAACATTATTGCTCCAGTAACTGCATATGGTAGACATAACTGTTTGTAGATGGGTCGTTATCAAACAAATGTAGGTAAATATTGATCTCTTCCTTTACATACCCAGGGCTATAGGTAAACTGATTGAATAGTTTTGCAATCAGACAACAACAGATGAAAGTCGAAGATTGGAAAATGCAGGAATGCAAACGTAATATCCTTTACTTAAATTGAAATAATCTCTGAAAGGAAGATTACAGTAAATTATTTTAACAATCAAGTTCAAACAAATGATTTTTGTTAGCAGTTAAGTATACAATTATCAATATGTAATATATCAGATTCAAAAATAATCGCTAGCTTCATTAGTGTTCTTAAATTATTTGTTTATTGATTCACGAAAAAGTAAATATCCATACAACAATGTATGGAAGGTTATATTACATAAATTTATAGATTCATGAACGTAATAAACATATTATTCAAAATACATTATTGCGATATACACACCTTCCATAAAATGTATTATTGAACTTGGTTGCGATGTTGTGAGTTTTATTTTGCCAACTCTGTTATTCGGTAGATGTTCTACCTACAGAATACAATGTTCAGACCCGGGTGGTAATGAGAGAACAACAACGTTGCTTGCTACCTGGACTGTTATCTCCCAGCTACCAATCGAAACTATTTTCTTGTGTCCTACCCATCCACATTCCACTTTTGTACTTATGAAATTAATTCTTCTCACGTGTGTGTCTAAGGAATTCATTTGTTCGTAATGTTTTAACTGTCCCATTCATGATTAAAGTTAAATAGATTTTGAATTAATCCCATAGCTTAACAAGAAATTTATTAGAGCTGTTTGGTCAAAAACATTTTTTAATCTTTTCAATTGTAATGTTTTTATATCAGATATTGAACGCTTTCCAAGTAGTTATTTCATTAAATTTATTTTTATAGTTATAAATCCATTACCTCAAAGATGCAAATTTAGGCTTTCTTGGTACATACAGAACTAAGAAACTATTTTCCAGATTATTCCAACATTTTAAAAACAAACCCTCACAGGACTGGCCTTGTTCATTAGTTATTTTAAATTACATAATTTTACTGCAAATTATTAAATTAAATTTTAAATAATTAATGTTCTGTTTTTTTAATTTTATTATGAGAAATACAGTGTCGTGTTTGGCATTTTATGCTTTTTAATATTACACAATTTACAAAATTGATTAACTTTATATACTCAACTTGTTGTACTTTTACCCGCATGTTATATTACAACCCAATCACTACGCACACGTACAGCGAGACCCAGCACCCGCACACACAGGATCATGCTTCAACGACTTCCTGCAATTATAACCCACCCATCTCAGGGGAATAAGAGGATTCGAGTGTTTGTGTGTGAGTGCCTCGCGGTCAGACGTACAGCTAACGCTTGTAGCGGAATTCAGCTGTCCCAAATGCCGGCTGAACCGCTTTAAGATAAACAGACGCTTTTTAATTCAAGATAATTTATGACTATTGAGATAGTTTTTAAAAATAAACGTGCAATTGTTCTTAGAAAATAAAAAAAATATATGACACATTAATAGTTTAAAATTATAAATAGCCTACAGTTTGAAAAAAATCTGAATTTTGCCAACAATTCAAGTGTCAAGTGTGGTTTTAATCTTATAAAAATACCGCATTTTTATGGCTTAAACATTATTTATTTAAATAAGCACATGGAACGTTATTAAAATATTAAATATTTACATTGGAACTATGTGAATATTTAACCTATCCTAACTCCCTTTTCAATGTTCAAACTGCTAAATCTAACTATCAATGATATTTTGTGGGTATATTTGAGACGTTCATTTAAAATATTTAATTTATTCTAATAAATGTGTGCTCGGAATTATTTTTTTCAATGCTTTCGTTAATTTTAAACAAATGTTATTTTTATTATATTTTTTACTTTTGGTCAATTCAGTAGTTAAATCTAGCATCATAAAAGTGTTTAAATTAGCCAAATAACTTCCACGATATCCTTGGCATTTCCCATCAAGGTGTAGTGGCTTATGTGCCATTAAAACGTTTAATGAGCTAGTCCCAGGGATAAAATTCGAAAAGCAAATATTTTGAATTCGAAAACCAGCTGGAATCGTTAAATTAAAAAATATTTTAGTAAAAAGGAAAAAATTACATCTTATCGAATGTATTAAAAATATTGGGGAGCTAGAATAAATAATTAACTATAAAGCCAAATTTAGACGTTTATTTATAATGTATTAAAAATATTGGGGAGCTAGAATAAATAATTAACTATAAAGCCAAATTTAGACGTTTATTTATAATGTATTAAAAATATTGGGGAGCTAGAATAAATAATTAACTATAAAGCCAAATTTAGACGTTTATTTATAAAGTTAATGTTTTCGAATTAACATAATGTTTTGTTAATACTACATGGACAAATTTTACCGGAACAAAGCAATTAGCAAAAAACTAATAATATATGACAATACAAACTCTTTAATTCGATGGGCTTGTATATCATGGATAATTAGGAAGTTTCAACAGCCTAATTTAATAATGATAAAAGTTTAATACCTAATATTTTAATGAAATTTGTGAAAATTGTGTTTAAAATAGTTTATTATTAAATTTGAACTGATTTTATGCTTTTTTCGGAGTCAAGAAATTAAAAACGTCTTACGATTAGATACCTAACAAAACATATCATACTTTAGATTCCCTTAAAACAATTGCTTTACAAGACACTAATATTTAATTAGTGTCGTCTGATCAAAAACAGTTTAAGGTACCTTTGTATAGTAAAATATAAGAAGTTTTCGTTATAAAACAGAAAGATATTATTTTGTGGTTAACCCGTAATACACTACTAGCACGTTTAAGATTTATTTAAATTAAAATGCTTAAGATAAAATAAAAACTTATGAAATATCATTTGATATATAGGATTCTACAACTATTAATACTAGTTATAACACTAAATTAGGGTAATGTTTTAAAAGTATGTGTACATCAAGTCAAATATGAAAGTCCCTTTAATTTTTTACTCTTACTGTAAAAATTCCCCCAACCCCAAAAGTGGACCATCGAAGGTAGCTTCGAACACACCGTTATCAAATAGCCCTAATTTTGGATGGACACTATTGACAATGGCTTATACAGAGTATTTCTTTTAAAACGCCCTATTTAAAAGTACAGAAAATGAAGGTTTAATTTAATTACAAGTTCATTGGTTGGTATCCGTGGTTCTTCTTCTTACTTATATATCAGCTGATTTACATTGTGCATTGTTGTTCACTTTATTTGGGTTTCGTGCAACGTCATTGCTGAGGTTAGAAACATGGGTTTGAGCAAAGACCAGAGATTGTTTACTGTGGAGGAATATTAAAAAAAATCGTTTGTTTTATGTCAAGATGTTTTCGAACAGTATTCTGAACCCAATTAACTATGTATTGTTAATTGTATGTACATTATTGTATTGAAATTCAACCCATTTCAAAAAACACCCTGTATAATCGACTATAGAAACATACTTCCTAAGCCAATGAATGACTGTAGACGCACGCCAGTGCTGAAATTTAACGGTGATTGGTTTCAAATAAGATTTTGGATGACGTACTATTAGCTCAGCTATTTTTTTTAGTTATTTCAACTTGTGCTGGAGAGAGCCAGAGAGAGGGAGGCCGCTATTGCCACCTTTGAAAACTGAACATGAACTAATTTCACCAAATAAGAAAACCGACTTCATGGGACACATGTGAGCTGATGTTCTTCTTGATTCTATAGTCAATCCTATACAGAAAAGGTATCTAAAGACTAGTTTCTGAAGAATTTAATTAAGAAACCAATTTATTGAGTTAGCCTATTCAAATGGAAATCCAATTAATTAACATAGTTAATAAAAATTATATATTTTTGTTATATACTGATCTTACTATAACATGAACTTAAAAGTTTGAATACTAACATATTTATTACTATCCCGATGTCACCTTTCAAGAACTACTCGTCGGAATTCACAGGGAAAACGCCTCCTCGCCCTTAATATTTAAAATAATTCACAGGACATTATACAGGTTATTTAGTTTCCGGGTAACAACATGCAAATTTGTCCTTAATCAAGGTCGTTTGATAGAGGACCACTACTTCACGCCTCCTCAAGCCGCGGCCTCGGTCCGCACAATTATCTTCTCCGTTTGACATTTAGGCTCACGAAACGATCGAATTTGGGTTCGAGTTAAATGACTGGTTTTGTGCCACAATTATGACTAAGTGATAGGCCCTCAGGTGTATTTACCTGGGAACTAAATATTAAGTGCCATGTTCAACGTGTGATTAGGGGAGCGTTGCGTTGCTCATAGGACTTAATAATTGGTGATTGTGAACACCGAGATAGCGTCTGGGGTGAGACAAGATTCTTATGTTTGCATGCGACAGGATTCATTTCTTCAAATTATCATGGATGATTGTCATCATGTTTTAGTTACTGGATAGATATAATAATTGGAAATGTCGTTAATAAGTTGTTTCAGAGGTTATTCCTATATTATATATAATGAATAATTTTATACTGATTATCATTATAGTATTATAATTAATTATAGGGTCAATGTATATATTTCAGAAAATAGTAACAATTAAATTCATTGTACATAGAAATCAACACCAGTAAAAGAAGGATGACATTTTTCGGACATCTGCAAAGACTGTCAGAAAAGCGACTGGCGTAGAAAATAAGCGATTAAATAACCTCACTCCAAATTTCATCTACCCGGGTAAGCTAAATAAAAAAGAGTTCAAGTAAGCTGACATAAAAGAAACATAAATAATGTACAGGGACATTTTCAGAAATGAAGTAAATAAGTGGAACATAGTACCAGAGCAATTCGAACAAAAAGTATTTAGACCGAGATGGTCAGAGGAAAAAACATCTTTCTCGTAACGCTTGCTGAGAGTACTGGGCTGAGAAGAAAAACATAAAAAACAATTGCTCCCCTCTGTTAATCTTCTTCCATTTAAGTGGTGATTACGCTAACAATAGTAAAAATCTAATTCCAGTTATTGAAAATAATATTTATTTTAGTAATTAGACAGTACTAATATATAGATCAATGGGTCAGCCAAACGAATATATTAAAATATATTTTCTTATAAATCTTTCTAAGATAAATAAATTTACTTATTTTGTATATTTTCCCCTTTAAGTGCTCTTACTTTTAAATCCCATTTAATATTGTGTCATTGATGGTAATAATATTGAGAGTTATACTAACATATGACAAATTCTTGCTCCTCAGAAGTTAAAAATTGCCTACTATTGCCTGATCTATCCCCATATTTCGTATGGAATTTGACTCTGATACAGCTGTGCTAAAAATAAGTTCGAGAAGAAAGTAAAGTAAGCTGTGTTAAAAAGAATCATCTCAGAATTATGCTTCAGATCCTTTTGGCTTTGCCTTGTCAAACATTGTCGTTTTACGTGTAACCAGATTAGGGCATGGACGTCCATGGATGTTTACACGTACACGTATATGACTTGATGTATATACGCATGTATATACGCATATCGTATTGACAAACACAGACGACTGCTTTTGAGGGCCTACCGGCTCAGGTTGGAGTAGACTCCCTGAAACCACAAAATTTTTGGATCAAAAGACATTTAAATTTAAACTTGAGGATTTATTTGTTTCCAAGGTGTTTTATTCAGTGGACGAATCAATGGACAGCCGCTGGAAGTAAAATTATCTTCAACAGGCTACCGATTTTGGCATGGTTGATAAGTAGTTAATTTTGTGTTTACGAGTGCATTTGTAGGCGTACGTGTAAATAATGGGCAGAACGAATGTTCACTGTGTACTATAGTTTATGTATGTTTATTAGGGTTATCTTTTTCTAAAACCAAGTTATTGTACTTCTATAAAATAAATCACATCAATATAAAATGTTTTTTGCTGTCATTTGCTTCTGCTAGGTGGTATTAGTTTGTGTTCTAATAACAAATTACAGACATTTGGCAGAATTATAAATAATTTTAAATTTAGCCGCATCTAAAATTACACGTGGAACATAATTTCAATATGTTTTTAATAGTCTTGATAGAAACAAAATTCGTGTGAGTTATCAACAGAGATTGAAATGCATTTACTTAATGTCACAGTTCTGATAAATTTTCCCTTCCAAGTTAACTCCTTGTTGAAATTAAAAGTAGCAGGAATCTTCTGATTACCTTAGGTATAGGTTAAACAGTCCATGATTGGTTGTAATGGAATCACCAACAAATTCCATATTAAACATCTATTTTGAAAAGAAATATAAGGAAATAATACAACACTTAATGCTAATAAGGTGCATTACTACTGTGCTATTCAAAATTATCATGAATGTCCGAGTTTGGACTAAACTTGCGTAATGAAATAAAAATAACTTTAACACCTAGTCAAAATAATGCTAGTCATTGACACACAATACAAATAATTACATATTTGAGTTATTGACGTAATGGCACGATAACAAGACTTGTCTGATGTTTATAAAACTACTCAGTTTGAAGTAAAAGTCACTTCTCTAAATTGATGACAACTTTTTTCACATTCAAAACATTCTGAAATCTTGTAAATTAATTAACAGTTAACGTACGTACATTTAAGAGAATAGTTTTTATTTGGTGATTTTGTGAATGTCATAAAACAATCTGAAGCTGTTAATGGTACATTTTTAATATAGGGAAAATAAAAAAGCACAATAACATTTTCAATAATACATATATTTTTGTATAAATAAATAATAAAATGTTAATGCTATTTTAATTTGTGCATGCACAGGGGTTATTGTGCAATTTTTGTTCAAACTTAGTTATTCATAATTTCGAATCGGGCATTATTCGTCAGTTTTACCCATCCTAACTACCCAAAAACAGTAGTTACGACTCCATCCACTATGCATACTTATAACTTGGTAAGCGGGACAAAACCTGCTTTCTATTTCGACTGTACGATTCGTGTTTACTATCATAATAAGTTATAGTTCATAATAGGTTATAGTGAACAATTTGTGATTATCAAAGGTCTATTCTAGTGGACCTTTTGTTGATATTATGAGTTTTTTTGTATCTAATATCATCAAGAATGACATGAAAATTCTCAACTATGACATAAGTATAAAAATACACAATAGTTTACAAAAAACAATTTATGGTACACTAGAATAGGTCTTCATCTTAAAAAGGTACTTGAAATGTTACGATACGATTATTATTACAAACTGAATTGTTGAAATAGAAATCCATAATTTTGTGTTTTTCGTGGAGGAAACGGGCACCGCTTAAGGTTGGGGTTAAGGGTGAAATACAACCCTGAGGTTAGTTAGTTATTGATAAGCTATTTGGGAGCATCGGATTGAGAAGTGAAGTAAACAATAGTACGCCTAATGAATTAGTATTTTTACTAAATTTACAGTTTTAAACTAAAAGGCATAATTAAGAAATTGTCCCGAATTGATGAAACATGATATATTAACTATAATTCATAGTAATTAACAACAATCTTGACATAATATATGCTATGAGAAAGGATATGATATACTTAACTACTAGGCATGTATGTTAAATAATACACCTTATATCGTATACATGAACGCGCTTGGCGAACCAAGAAAGAGAAGAAGCCCTGTTGTGTTAGGAGGGGGAAGCATCCAACATCCTTTGTGGTAATTTCCAGCCAAAAGCTTACCAAGGATAAAAAGTATAGGCTTTCTTATATGATAATGTTATAAAACATATTCTCATTAGTCTGGTAACTTAAAACAATATGTATAATAAATAAACTAAGTTCTACGTATATTGGATGAAACAACACACTGTTACGCAACACCTCGACCTACTTACACAGGTAAAAGTTGGGTATACCCAAGGAAGAATCCTACTTGGGAAACAATCTAGTACGTCAAATAGGGACATCATTAACGAGTTAAAGACAGAACTGGCTGATGTGTGGGCAATCCCACTTCTACTCGTCTAATTAAGTTAAAGACAGAACTGGCTGATGTGTCTGGCTTGGTGGGCAATCCCACTTCTACTCGTCTAATTAAGTTAAAGACAGAACTGGCTGATGTGTCTGGCTTGGTGGGCAATCCCACTTCTACTCGTCTAATTAAGTTAAAGACAGAACTGGCTGATGTGTCTGGCTTGGTGGGCAATCCCACTTCTACTCGTCTAATTAAGTTAAAGACAGAACTGGCTGATGTGTCTGGCTTGGTGGGCAATCCCACTTCTACTCGTCTAATTAAGTTAAAGACAGAACTGGCTGATGTGTCTGGCTTGGTGGGCAATCCCACTTCTACTCGTCTAATTAAGTTAAAGACAGAACTGGCTGATGTGTCTGGCTTGGTGGGCAATCCCACTTCTACTCGTCTAATTAAGTTAAAGACAGAACTGGCTGATGTGTCTGGCTTGGTGGGCAATCCCACTTCTACTCGTCTAATTAAGTTAAAGACAGAACTGGCTGATGTGTGGGCAATCCCACTTCTACTCGTCTAGTTAAAGACAGAACTGGCTGATGTGTCTGGCTTGGTGGGCAATCCCACTTCTACTCGTCTAGTTAAAGACAGAACTGGCTGATGTGTCTGGCTTGGTGGGCAATCCCACTTCTACTCGTCTAATTAAGAAGTCGTTAATTAAACTAATTGATTTAAGTATTCTAGAAAATTTAAGCTAACTTCAAACTAATTTCCAAAATCAATAAATTATAAGCCAAAGCTTTTGATCTTAAGGCCAAAAGCCAATAAAATTTTATTATTAAAATGAGCTTTATTTTTGGGACGAAATAAGTGTCATACTCTTCTTAATTGTATTAAAGACTTTCAAAACGTCAAACTGCTTAAAAAAGAATTTGAATTGGGTAGAAATCAATTTGGTGACCTTTATGAAATAATGCAATAATTTACCTATCATATCTTATTTGTTTTACATTTAAAATGGTAAATTCTATTTACATTAATCACGTTCCTCTCTTATATCACTTGTTTTGTCATAATCTGTAAATAATTTAAAAAAAGGAGGAAAGTATAAAAATTTACAAACATTTTACTTATGATTCGTAATAGATCAATCCTTCCAGAATAGCTGTAAAGTCATAAACGAATATGTAAAATTAAATATATTTAGTCAAACATAATCATTAACTTATGATAAAGTGTCTATGCATTAAATTTCGTCTTTATTAAGGCTCAATGTTTTAGCTCATTAAGGTAGCTATAACTGATTTAGAGAACGATGCATCGTCGTTGTTCTAAATTCTTTTGATAATTTGTGTTTCCTGTTCTCTAGTGTTTTGGATTTTGTTCTTCGTATTAACGTAAGTAGAATGAAAGATTCGTAGTGCTGCAGAAAACTTCTATTGTTTACTGTAATATTATTTATCGGCTGCAACGAAATAATTTTATGTTTGTAAAAGTGACTTGGAACGTTATGCAAGTTTTATGTTGTTATTGTACAATTATACTGTCTTCAAAAAAATATAAAAGCTTACAAATCATTTATAGACTATAGCTAAATTGTACTTACATGAATAACTCATTTGATGAAAAAATAATTCGCATGTTCTCACGGATATCTAAACAGTTTTTAAAACATTTCCAGGGCATTTTGGGGGCCATCTTACTTCTTTTGGCCTCGATACAGTATTAGCTGAAATTCGACACAAGAGATCAGATTTCAACGATGTCCGAGAGCTGGCGTGTTGCTAGGGCAACAAGAGACTGGCCTGGACCGGTGCAACAGGTGTTCTGGTGATAACTGACCACTTGGCTCAATGGTAATACATATTGAAGCGCGTCTATACAATTGGGACTTTTAGATAAATAATAGGGTGATTAGTAAAACGAATACGGACTATATAATTTAGTAGCATTTATTTCCGTGTCCTATTTCCAAAATAAAAAAGTAAATACGAGTAATTGTAAAAAAAGAGTAATTGTCTATTTGCAATACAATATTTTATCATGCGTAAAGAAAGTGCTGTAGACCACGAAGACATAGACTATGATGAAAATAAATTTTAAAATTGTGTCGCATGATAATAATAACAATGATCTTCATGTAGTGCTGTCGAATTGGCTTCAAATCTTAGCTTTATGCTCTTTTAATTTTCAAAATTAAAACTTATTGTAGGTCTAATGGATAGCACAAATGAATTACAGCTAAAGGAATACCAAGAATTTTAGGAAAAGTTAAACATTTATACAATCAGTTGGTTCATAGGTTTTGTTGCTCTGAATCAGCCATTTGAAAGTATAACAAACTTTAGGCTTTCGACAAATAGTTTAAATATTAATTTTGTATTCAACCTATCTTATAATTAATTTAATTGTGTTAAAAATCAGGTTAAGAGAGTGGTTGTAGCATGATGGTTAACATTTTAGAACAATTCTGAACTAATTTTGGAGCTAATTTTTGTTTATCCAGCAGACAGCCTTCCAGTACTACATTAACAGTAATAGTATGAAATATCTATGTTGCTGTTACGCTCTGTGACTTCAAGTAATGATAATTGGTACAAAACAAGTACAATATTAAATTTTAAGGTAGTTATGTTTCTAATTACTCGTTATAAAACCTTGTCCTAACAGGGTAGCTGACAGACTTTAACAAATCTTCTAATTATTATATTTCTATACAACAAATAGTATTTAAATGATTAAAAGTAAACGAACAACGTTTTGACTACTGTAAAAGGTTTAAAATGCAAAAGTGTCGTATTTTCACTATGATGCGACTGTCACGGAAAGGAATCGCAAATGGAGGCCGGGCCTAAACAGGTTAGGTGGATCGTTAAAGGGTATACAATGAAAGGTGGGTCATACGATTTCATTGCATGTGTATATAGAGGATAGTATTACGTACAATGGTGTTGACCCACCCGCCCACCCATACACGTACAATGGTGTTGACCCAACCACCCACCCTTACACACACAATGGTGTTGACCCACCCGCCCACCCATACACGTACAATGGTGTTGACCCACCCGCCCACCCTTACACGTACAATGGTGTTGACCCACCCGCCCACCCATACACGTACAATGGTGTTGACCCAACCGCCCACCCTTACACACACAATGGTGTTGAATTGTTGAAAATTGAAATTTATTTATAATGCCGGTTAACTGCGGTACGTGTGATCGCCAGTGTGTGAAGGAAGAAGACACAGTGAAGTGTGCTGGTGCTTGTAGTGGTGTGTTCCACATAGTATGTGTAAATCCTAAAACAAGAAGTGCTAAAAAAGACTGGACATGCGAATCTTGCAAAACCGAAAAAGATTCGGGATCTTCTTTAGTAAGTAATAAATCAGCCACTATTTCCTCAGTATCTAAAGAGTTTCTTGTAAAAACCATGGAAGAATTTAAACGCGATATGTTTAAGGAATTAAAAAATTACAATGAAGAAACTACGGAACTTCGATCTTCTCTACAGTTTCTATCGGATTCCATTGATAAAAACAATAGTTTGATGGAGAAAGTTATGTCTGAGTTAAAGAAGACACAAGAAGAAAATAATAAATTGAAAAAAGAGAATATCGAGCTACAAGAGAGGGTAGGTAACCTGGAGGTACGTGTTAGGAACATGGAACAACATTCAAGGCGACAAAATATTGAAATTGATGGCATACCAGAGACACCAAGTGAAGACGTCGGTAAGGTCATAGAAGACGTTGCGAAGGCAATGGGAGTTGAGATGAAGCGGGAGCAAATAGTGGCAATGCATCGTGTCCCAACGTACGACAAGAAAAGGATTTCACCGATCATCGTACGCTTCGCAACGTACGAAGAACGAGACAACTGGATCCAAGGATTTAAAGCGGTTCGGCCCCTAACAGCTCAGCAAGTGAACGCCAGCTTCAAAAGTACAAATAAGGTATTTGTAAATGAACATTTATCTCCAGAGAATAAGCAACTTCTAAAGAGTGTCAAAGAAAAGGCCCAGGAGAAGGGATATAAATACGTCTGGTGTAGGGACGGGAAAATATTTGTTAGGAAGCAAGAAGGCGAAAAATGTAAAAAAATAAGCGTCAAGTCAGATATAGATAAGTTGTAAACTTTAAGTAAGTAATACGTCAATGACAACAAAACAATGTTACATTTATGAAACATTAGAAAAATCATTTTTCCCTTCCCAGGCTAATATTATTAGCTTCATACATCAAAACATTCGTAGTGTTAGGAAAAACTTTGATTTATTCTTAACTCACTTACAAAATTTAAAAAGAAATATTGACGTTATTATTTTAAGTGAAATCTGGATTTTTGATGATGAAATTGATTATTATAAAATACCTAACTATAATGTCTTTGCAAAATGTAATAACTTTTTTAGAGCAGGGGGAATCATGGTTTTTGTACAGAATAATATTAGATGTAAGTTAATACAGTGTACTATGGAAACTGCAGATATTTTAAATTTAGAAATAACTATCAATAAAACAGTTATGAGTGTACTATGTATATACAGGTTGCATGAATATACAGAGCGAAATTTTATAAATGAATTAGACATTGTACTAAAGATACTAAGATCAAATGCCGTTATAATAGGTGACATAAACATAGATTTGAAGAAAAGCACTGTAGATACAGATAGCTACTTATCCGTAATGTATAATAATAGTTTTAGTTCATTAATAAATGAAAATACTAGAGTTACTAATGATTCAGCCTCTTGCATAGATCATATCTTTGTAAGACATAACAACTTGAATTTATTTAACAGTGGCTTATTTCATATCAGCATAACAGACCACTCTCTTACAGCACTTATTATAAATAATGCACAAACAAATGTCACAAATGTAATTAATAGAACTATTAAATCTACTGACTTCAATGGTTTAAAATGTAGTTTACTTAATGTAGATTGGAATGCAATTATAAATGAACAAGATGTAGACGTAGCAATAGAGCTATTTTACCAGACATTAAACTATTATATAGAAATTAACACTAAGCTCAAAACATTAAGTGGAGCACTCATAAAAGCAAAAAATAAAAGCCCCTGGATAACGCAAGCTTTGTTAAATAAAATTAATAAGAGGGAGAGGCTGGCGAGGGCGGTGAGAGGAAGGCCTTATGATACAAACTTAATGCATTTTTTTATTAAATTTAAGGAAAATGTAGAAGTTGCTATACAAAATACGAAACATGCATATTATCAACACTTATTCAAGAAAAATTCTAACAATCCTACAGAACAGTGGAAGATTATTAACAGATTAGTTGACAAATCAGACAAAGACCAGTCAATTAAGATAAGGCTAGAAAATGGTAGTATGGAGGACAACCCACAAACAATAGCAAACCTATTCAACGACTACTTTGTTAGTGCTCCCTTATCATTGGTGGCCGGTCTACAGCCTGCCATGCCACTGTCATCGACTATACCACCCTATGCACATCAGCAACAATCTTTATTTTTATATCCTGTTACGAATTATGAAATTTCCAAAATAATTAAAAATCTAAAAAACAAAAAATCAACCGGATACGACAATATTTCAGTACAGCTCATAAAATTTATAGAACCTGAAATTGCAAGCGTTTTAGCTCATATTGTTAATTTAAGTTTTGAGAATGGGAAATTTCCAACAAAACTTAAACAATCCATCGTTGTGCCAATTTTTAAAAAGGGAGAGAGGGAGCTCATTCAAAACCATCGACCGATTGCCCTATTATCAGTAATGAGTAAAATTTTTGAACGATGTATGAAAGATAGATTGTTAAATTTCTTAAATAGAACAAATTTTTTTTCACAATATCAGTTTGGCTTTACTAGAAATAAAAGTACTGAAGAAGCCCTTCGCTTCTTTATGCAGGGTATTTTAAATTGTATAAATAGTAATCAAAAAGCAACTGGGATTTTTGTAGATTTCTCTAAAGCTTTTGATTTGGTCAATCATAGTATATTGTTAAAAAAACTTTATGCAGCGGGAATTCGGGGGGTTTCTCTTGATTGGTTTAAAAGTTTTTTGGTGGGTAGGACGCAAAAGGTGCGTATCGAAAATATTCTTAGCGAGTCAAAAACTTTAGATGTAGGCGTACCACAAGGGTCCGTTTTATCAGCAACGTTATTTATCATTTTTATCAATGATTTACTTCAAGTACCATTTTCAGGAATAGTTTCGGCTTTTGCTGATGATATATCTATCAGATATTCAGACAGTAATTGGAACAATATATGGGATAAATTGAACAGTGACTTAAAATTGTTGAACCAGTGGTGTAGTACTAATAAGATGGTAGTAAATGCAGAAAAAACTAAATTTATAAATTTTGATCTCAAAAAGTTTTCTTTCGATGATAGTTTACAGTTTCATATTATTAACGGTTGTGATGGAAGCGTCGCATTATGTAATTGTCCACGCATTGACCAAGTTTGTCATATTAAATATCTCGGTATTACAATCGATGAATCGATTTCCTGGAAAAATCATATAAGTCAATTACAAAACCAACTAAGGAAAAATATTCGTAAGTTTTATTTTTTGAGAAATCTAGTAAACGAAGATTTATTGAGAGTTCTATATTACGCGTTAATACAATCACGTCTCATTTATGGAATTGAATTATGGGGAAGTGCGTATGATGTTACATTAAAACCATTAGAGATTATTCAAAAACATTTTATTAGAATAATAGCTTTTAAAAATAAGAGGGATCGTTCCCTGCCTTTATTCCAAAGCCTGAACATTCTTCCGTTAAAATATCTTTTTGTATTTAAAGTGCTTAAAATCTTTTACATTATCAGTGGCAACAGAAGTATAATAGGGCCACCACACCTTACTAGATCCATCGCACAAGGGCTTCTTAAAAGACCAAAAGTTAATAAAACAATTTTTAAAAACTCCTTTATCTTTTTGGGCCCAAAAATTTACAACCTATTACCAAAAAACATAAAGTTATGTAGAAATGTTGAACAATTTACACAAAAAATTAAAACATGGCTTTTTGGCAAGACACAGATTAGGGATCTTTTAGAAGTAGTTACTTAGTATAATAATAATAATAAGTAAATAGTATATATAGTAAATAAGTAAAAACATTTGGTTGTTTATGTAATTGTAAGTAGTTACATTCGTTTTGCAATATTTAAAAACATTTTTTGTTGTTGTGAATTTAGTATTAACTATAAATGTACGACATTTGGTACGTGAAGAGTCTAGTATAAGGTATAACTAATTACACAGCACCAAGGAGACCACACGTGCTGCAGTGAGCCGCCGAGATCATTTGTCAAAAATGGACTGTTCAATTTTGTTAATTTAATTAAGTTTTAAGATGTGCTAGCCATATGTACTGGAAAAATGGCTAGTATTTCAGAGTGTTATACGTATTAATATGTAACTGTGATTTGAAGGCTGAATAAACATATTCTTATTCTTATTCTTATTCTTAAAATATCCTAATAAGCTGATTTTTGCCATTCCTTAGTAATAAAAATGTTTTTATTCGTCTCAAATTTAGCAAACAAGGTGGCAAAATGTTCATAAGTTTACAATATACTAGTAATAATACTTAAGCTAGATAACAAGAACACGAAGAAACATCGGAATAGTCATTTTCCAGTCGGATATATCTCACTAATGAACCAAGGGCGTCAAATGAATTCAGGTGTCAAAAATGCGCAGCGTCACTTAGCAGACAATGGTCCTCTTCACCATTATCATTATAAATGAAGAAGACTCGAGGAACAATATCGGGCGGGGAGAAGGTCGCCATCAATCTGCCGGAGGGTGGACAGCACCACTTGGCACGCCGTTGTCAATTTGTAACACGACCCGTGAACAACGCTCCCGCGTGCGCACATCACTGTAGTGAAATACGGTGGCGGTTAATAATAGAAAGGCTAGTTTATGAATAACAGAAGAATAACTGCGACAGCACGTCGATAAGATCTGCCGACAAGCCGCGCTTTTACTGCGATTCTCTTAACACCTCTGTGCTCTCTTCTACACAAAGCATATCTCTATTATTCGCGTGAAACCTTCATAAACGTCAGCAACAAGAAATGGCTCACTTTTGCATAACGCTGTAACTACACAAGCCGCATAGCGATGGGCCCGCTGAGGTTCACGGCATGGTTCTTCCCCGCCCACTCACCCACCTGACCACAGAATGTTAGGTTACTTTTTATATTTCGAAACATTTGTATTCTGATTTTCTTTACCTACTGAAATAATTACTGAAACTTGCTTTAAATTGAGGTAATATATAAGCATAATCTTTTATTTCAATCAACATTGAGTTTTTTTGCAGTTTTAATGAAATGATGGCTTCCATACGATGAATAATTTTGCGAATATCCATAATTTCTGTAGAAGAACTGCTGAACGAGGGAAGGATGTATAAAGGAAAGAAACATAAAAAAATTTGGAGGACTATTTTGAAAAAAGAAAAAAAAACTCAAACAGAAAAGATCTAGAATGTACCAAAAATGAATTAATTTCATATTGTGTGTACATAGATACAGCCTGTGGGGGAATTATATTTCTCACACTTGTGGGAAAACATCAATTAAGTAACTATAAAAAATGTAATATTAATTTATGCATTGGTAAGATACATAGTTTCTTAAGAAACATTTTATGAAAAACTTTCCTCTTCTTCAAGGTACATAATATTATGTGTGGAAAACATTTCAACAAATCGTATGCAAAGAACACAAGATTCGTAGTGCTGAAGAAAACTACCGTTGTTTACTGTAATATTATTTAACGGCTGTAATGAAATAATTTTTTGTTTGTAAAATATACTTGGAATGTTATTCAAGTTTTGTGTTGTTATTGTTTAATTCTATTGTCTTATAAAAAATATAAAACCTTACAAATAGTTCATAGACTATAGCTAAATTATATACTATTTCATAAGAGGATAGTATGTTTATTTCATTCACTCCCTCTCACCCCTATACCCTACCAATCCTTCATTGATACTGGTTAGTTGAATTGTCAGCCTTTAAGGTCAAATTTGCTACACTTAAGAAACGAGGCTAACTTAACAGTGTGAATCAGTCAACAATAATATGTTGCTGTCTGAATACTTAGAAACCTGATAAATTTGGTATCGGAAGAATATCTAGATTTTGAAGGCCAAGTTTGATACGTCTAATCACTTGGCCTCGTACGCCAAAGTATGAAATGCCAAAAAGTATGGATCTCTAGAGTGGAAAGTATATCTATAAAATATTTCACCAATGGTATTAGCCGAACTAGAGTCAACACACTGCTTAAAAATTAACGTGAAAAATTACGTTAGGTTTTAGTTTGGATTCCTAATTAAACTCATGAGATATCTGATTTGGTGAGTTGCGTGTTATTTATCTGATAATGATTATTTCAAATTAAAATGATAATATAATGTGTGAATTCATAATAATGCAATAATAATTCAAATGAAGCTGGTAATAATTAACCGTAATAGCATCATCATTACTTTGGACATTTATTAGTAAACTACAGATTCATTAAACACGGAGATTCGAAGAGCAGATGTGTCGTGTAGCACATTAAATAAACATTTCCTATCAAATTCAACATTAATGACAACATTTACTATGCCCTTAAGATGTTTGCATTAATTGGACATTGATTCCATCATTACATGAGCAAGCATTACTTACCATTTTTATGGTTGCACTTGAATTTAATACATTAAGATATTTAATTACACCGTAAAATATTTAATAAAACCAGCATGTTGATGTTTAGGTTTTCATATGAATTTAATAATAAATTTATGATCCTGGAGAAGAGTGGGTGTTTATGCAGAAGTTATTTACATATATTTGAGAGGTTTCAAATACATTTTGATTTTATGACCAACTTGACTGGGATGCAACAGTTGTTAACATTCCTTATATCGATGATTCAAGAGTTATACACGTCAGTCTCTCGTCACTCGTGGTAAGGATCGGTCATCGGCCCATTTTGTGTTTTGCTCTTATAAATGATATTTCCACCGGCTTTCAGAAAGGACTTAAAGCGATACGCCAGTTATAGTTACAGAGCCCTATAAACAACTCTTGGAACAGGACATTTTTAATCAAATTAACTGCCTCTTGCAATCTCAGTAATTTAAGAGCTAATACAGATAAAACTAACCTAATACATTATTCTACACAACTGAAAAGATTCAGAATCGACACGTCCTCTTGTAAAATACAACATCTTCTCCCTGAATATACAAAATATCTAGATTTAGCGATTGGTAAAATTGTTAAATTTAATTACCAAAAAAACTGTTAGCTCAGGTATTTTTCTTTCATGAAGCTTGTCTGCCTACCGTAATATTAACAATCTTTCCTAAATGTAGTATGGAATAACATACCCATAAATGTATCATATGATATTCCAGTACGGAAACAAGGATCATCTAGAACAAGCCGTAATAATGAGTTTATTTTAATTTGCACATGCATTTATTGTGATTTGTACGTTTATATACGAACGTGTATATATTTTTATTCACACTTGCATACACGAATTTATCAATGATCTGGACGTGTATATATGAAATTATTTTGTTTTGCACGTGTACAATGAGTTTAATGCCATTTGCACGTTTAGATACGGAAATTAGGCAGATAACTTGACTCCCCGATCTAGTATACCAGAGGGCCACTGAATATAAAAACAGAAAATATAAATACAACATAAAAGTACAAGATGGATGGAACGATAATGTATACTAATAATATTAATTGTTACATTTTAAAATTTTTAATCAGCATCAACCTTGCTATATTTAGCCTATTTTTTTTAAGACACCGACAGTCAAGATATGGGCGAATATGGATTTCGAATGAGTGTGATGAGTGTAGATTACCTACATTAAAATTAATCATTGATTGTTAAATTTAGCAATTGATAGACCTTACTGGTTGCACGTTCCCTGGAGAACGACAGAAATGTTGTTGTAACGCTACTTTGTACTGAACTGTGTTAACATCCTTATTCCATCGCAAAAAACATGTGCAAAATAACGGTGTTTTACGTAACCTGAACGACATTTCTGTATATGGATCATAGAAATGGCCAGTTTATAGATTTATATAGTCCAGATTTCTGAGATCCAGTTTCCATAGTTGGTAGTATGCGGGATTCACCTAAGGAAACAGGTCAGTCACTCGGTGATAAAAAAACACCCTAACTAATGTATTGGTTTGACTGAGAGGGACACTAGGTGATGTAAGTTGTGCTACACATCAAAGAAAGTGATTTGCTGGAGACTTACAATTAGAGCTGATGGGGAGTTCGGAGTTCTGGTTCAAGGCTATGCGAGAGCTCATAAAGTGGTTTCGACTACAAGCATTAATTGAATATCCATTTGATCACGTCTAACCTCGTATGCGGTATTCGTAAAGATAATTCTGAACTCCAATCTATTTCTATAAACCAAGCTGGAAAATTATATTTGGTAAACCTTGTCAGTTTTTTCAACACTAGTTAAAATATAAGCTTCTTAACTTACGTAACTCTCAATATATGTGTATATATATATATATATATATATATATATATATATATATATATATATATATATATATACGTAGTATGCTAGTGGGTACTTTTGACAATGGGTTATATATGTAATCGATGTCCAACTTCAGACAACTTGCAGATCACGTTACCACTGAAGTGGTTTGATCAGTGTTAACACGATCCTAAAAAGTGGAGGTGTAGGAGTCCAAATAGTATATATATATATATATATATATATATATATATATATATATTTACATAGAAATATTCATGTACATACTAATAGTAAACAAAAGAGTAAAATGTTGAATAAAGAAAGGGGTTTTTTAGACCATTTGAGGATCGTGAGTAAATTAAGTTTAGAATGTAAGGTGAAATATGTTTATTGAGGTTTTATAATTTATTCAAGTTCTAATATTCAGTGATAAACTATAATTTTATTTTTTATTTCCTAGAACCTTAATCTGAGCAACACTTGATATATCGTATTGCATTTATGTCTTGCTTCATTACTTTGCCAACAGTATAGTGAAAATAACTAAATTGTTAGTATAAGAAAACAATTTAATATTAAACATTTTAATATTAATCTAAATTTTTATGTTTATAAAAAAATAAAAATTGTACTCTGGCGATGCTTCTACGGGAAACTGTGAAGATGCAATAATTTGTCAAACCTCTTATCTTAAATTTAATCAGCATATACGGCATATACAGGGTGTTCAATTTAACTTGGCAACCATTGGGATCTAGGAACCCAAAAACATTACAACAAAGTAAAAATTAGGGATCTTACACATTTTTGTTTAACATTAAACATTCAAAATACAATTTTACAATATGGTAGGCAACTACTGAATGTGTTCTGGAAACCAACAAATTTTTTGTTTTAGGTCTATGTTGTAAATGTGATTTTGAGACTCTTTTATTTTATGTCTTTTTGTTATTATAAACCTAATAGTTTTGGAGAAGTTAAAAAATCAGTTATTATAATATTAATAATAAATGAAGAATGATATTAAGTTAAAAGTTAATTTTATTAAACTTGACCTCATATTTATTGTGAAATACTAATGTTTAAAAAAATGATTGAATGAGAGTTATTTTTTATATTAAAAGCTGTTAGATTACTAAGTGTTCAGAGTCAGCTGATAGTGTTTAGCATTATTCATTGTTGGCTTGGCGTATTCACAGCTTTTTTATGTAAAACCTACAGTCAGTACCTTTTTAAATTAGGCCTAGTGTTCGTAGGATGTGAAGGTATTTTTTTAAAAATATCTACGAGCACTGATGTATGCAACATTGATTGTTCATTTTTATTCATCGATGGAATGTTGTTAAGTCAAAATACACTCCAATGTGGACTGACTAGTTATTGATATTTCCATCATAAACATATGACTTAGGGGATATGAATGTATTCACCGTACAAAATTAAGAACATAAACATTTAACTTAGGGGATATGAATATATTCACCGTACAAAATTAAGAACATAAACATATAACTTAGGGGATATGAATGTATTCACCGTACAAAATTAAGAACATAAATATATAACTTAGGGGATATGAATGTATTCACCGTACAACATTAAGAACATAAACATATAACTTAGGGGATATGAATGTATTCACCATACAACATTAAGAACATAAACATATAACTTAGGGGATATGAATGTATTCACCGTACAAAATTAAGAACATAAACATATAACTTAGGGGATATGAATGTATTCACCGTACAAAATTAAGAACATAAACATATAACAGGAGATATGAATGTATTCACCGTACAAAATTAAGAACATAAACATATAACTTAGAGAATATGAATGTATTCACCGTACAAAATTAAGAACATAAACATATAACTTAGAGGATATGAATGTATTCACCGTACAAAATTAAAAACATAAACATATAACTTAGAGGATATGAATGTATTCACCGTACAAAATTAAGAACATAAACATATAACTTAGAGGATATGAATGTATTCACCGTACAAAATTAAAAACATAAACATATAACTTAGAGGATATGAATGTATTCACCGTACAAAATTAAGAACATAAACATATAACTTGGGGGATATGAATGTATTCACCGTACCAAATTAAAAACATAAACATATAACTTAGAGGATATGAATGTATTCACCGTACAAAATTAAAAACATTAACATATAACTTAGAGGATATGAATGTATTCACCGTACAAAATTAAAAACATAAACATATAACTTAGAGGATATGAATATATTCACCGTACAAAATTAGGAACATAAACATAAAACTTAAAGGATATGAATGTATTCCCCGTACAAAATTAAAAACATAAACATATAACTTAGAGGATATGAATGTATTCACCGTACAAAATTAAGAACATAGAAGTTTAAATTAGTGGATAAGAATGTATTTACTGTACAAAATTAAGAACATAGACGTTTAAATTAGGGGATAAGAATGTATTCACTGTACAAAATTAAGATGATTAGCTTATTTGCGGAAAAAGACAATAAAACCACATTAAAGAAACGACATGAAAATATTAAAAATAATAATAATACCACATTAAGAACTGCTCTTTATTTCAAGAATGTAGACTTGAGTTTTCAAAGACACCGTACTTGGACGAACAATGATAATTACATGATTATTTCTTTTTTACAGAGAATTTAGTTGTGAGTTGAACCATATCTGTAAAATAGTTTTCATAACTCGTAAACAGTTTTTCACTAACGATTCGTTGTAAAAAGTATTCGGGTTTTTTGCAATTTCTAACGAACCATCAACTTTAAAAAAATCATAATAAACTGACGTTTTGTGTAAATTTTAATTTTACCAAATCTTTATCAATAGTTTTCAAACGTTACCTTCAGTAAATGGTGATGGAAAATTGTTGATGAAGCTTAAAAGAATACAGAAAATGAGAGTTTTAAGAATGGCAGTATGACGTGCCATGCTGCTGAAGCTTGGAGCGGAGACGTGGCAATGTAGTGGGGCTTTAATGCCGTGCGGGTGAGGGTTTTGAAGGCGTCGTTAAAGGCTGAATGCATATCCTGACGCTATCGAATAAACGTCAATTAAAATCGCTGATCAACAATTTATTGTTGGAATCCATTTGATTTGGTTTTCATGAATCAAGCCGATACCAACAGTACCAAATTATATTGAGTTCCAGTTATCACACCCGAATAACATTTATTCCACAACGATTAAAATAACATAAAAAATAATTAAATTAAAATTTTGAAAATCCAAGATAACGTTTAAAAATGATTGAAAAATATTCTGTAAAATTTTAATTTACATCAAACGTCAATTCAATTTATTATGATTTTTTAAGTTGATGGTCGCTATAAATTGCGAAAAAACTGGCAATTTTTATAAACAATCGTTAACAATAAAATTGTTTTTGTGTTTTCTTAAATTTTTGTGTAGGTGTGGTCTGTGTAGAGCAAATGTTTGGTGAAGGTGGGTTTCATTGTTGTTGTGTTATAGCTTCTGAGAGCTTGTATGTGTTCTTTGAAAGCCTGAAGACCGTTCAAAACACGTTTAACTATTTGATTTATACTCTTGAAAATTACTATAAAGTTGAGACGTGTTGTGATATAATTTAAATTAAAATGTTTTAGTGGGTACTCAGTTTACATTTCATTAAGTCCTAATAAAAATAAAAAGAAAAAAGAACTTAATCCATATAAAAATTTACGTACGGTACATGAAATTGCCAACTGTCAATCTGCGATATAAACTTTATGGAGGATGCGATAATTTTATGGAGGAATAAACGTTATTCATCATCATCATCATCACAGATCATTTAGTTTCCTCGCAAGTGAATTCATTAATAAAATCCGCTATGTAGGAGATTTTATAACGTATGATCCATTCATCAAAATATTTCTGAATGATGATTGGCCATCAGGTGTGGGTGGTCTCTTCGTCTGATATATACCCATCAAGTGTGGGTGTTGCCAAATATCTGATATATACTTTATAAGCTCTTCTTCAGTTCCAGAATGTAAATAAGGCGTAAAAACTGAGTTGTAAAACTGGATCGTTTTGTTGCTTTTAACGGCAACTCTGTGGATGTTTGGTTTTATGTTTGGCGTCGAAGGAAGTTTCCCCAATTACACAGTATCTTAACGATGCGACAGCTTCAAACCGTATATTTTACCTTAATGTCAAGTCGAGGTTTCAGCTGAGATGGAAAAGCCATTTCCTGTCTTTTAATTAAGACGTCCGAGATGACCTTGAACAGTGAGAGGCAACGTCTTATAAAGTAACACAAATTCATTTACTATTCTCGGAATGAGAGCGGAACGAATCAAACTAGTTCGAATTTTTTTCTGTAAAACGCATAAATATTTTTCCATAAAAATTACTAGTTTTAGGCTCTACATTGAAGTGCCTGTTTTTGTCTCAACTAATATTTACTTAGTCGACAGTTGTGTCAGGTTTTTTCTACAACGTAATTAAAATGCTGTTATTGTGATCTTTGTAATAATATTGGATAGCTAAGTTCATTTTTAATGAAAATCAGCAAAATATGTGGTTGACTATATGTGTATTTACATATAGTTTTGAAGTATAAATATTAGTGTTAAGACTGATGATGAGTGTATGGACCAACAATCTATATACCTATCCAAATACACGATTGCATAATCGAGTTTAATTCTATTTTCCACGGTACTTTATATACCAATGTTACAAATCAAGAGTTGGACTGCTTGAGTAAAATATCTTTTACGTTAAAAAAATACAGAAAGGTCCATGATAATTTAGTTACGTACAAAGTTTAATAACTTTGGAAAAAGTCTTGATAAGTTTTGAAACGCATTAAATAATAATTTGAATATACTGTATGGGTTTAATTTTGAATATCAAAATTTAAAAATTATTTTTTCTGTAAAATTTGATAAATATTTGCAGTGTTGAAATAAGTCAAAAAATAAATATATCAACATTTTATAAAAAAATAAACGAAGCAAAACCATACAATTAAAACTAGATTAACAGGATATTTAGAAAATCTACGAATTTAAATGAATGTATTTAGCACTAGTAGGAATGAATATTTTGTGTCCACTGAAGTAGAAGTCAATCAATGCTAACATGTTACCACTGAAGTAGAAGTCAATCAATGCTAACATGTTACCACTGAAGTAGAAGTCAATCAATGCTAACATGTTACCACTGAAGTAGAAGTCAATCAATGCTAACATGTTACCACTGAAGTAGAAGTCAATCAATGCTAACATGTTACCACTGAAGTAGAAGTCAATCAATGCTAACATATTACCACTAGAGGAGAAGTTATTCAATACTAACATGTTACCACTGAAGTAGAAGTCAATCAATGCTAACATGTTACCACTGAAGTAGAAGTCATTCAATACTAACATGTTACCACTGAAGTAGAAGTCATTCAATACTAACATGTTACCACTGGAGTAGAAGTCATTCAATACTAACATGTTACCACTGAAGTAGAAGTCATTCAATGCTAACATGTTACCTCTGAAGTAGAAGTCAATTAATAATACTAACATGTTACCTCTGAAGTAGAAGTCAATTAATAATACTAACATGTTACCTCTGAAGTAGAAGTCAATTAATAATACTAACATGTTACCTCTGAAGTAGAAGTCAATTAATAATACTAACATGTTACCTCTGAAGTAGAAGTCAATTAATAATACTAACATGTTACCTCTGAAGTAGAAGTCAATTAATAATACTAACATGTTACCTCTGAAGTAGAAGTCAATTAATAATACTAACATGTTACCTCTGAAGTAGAAGTCAATTAATAATGCTAACATGTTATCACTGAAGTAGAAGTCATTCAATACTAACATGTTACCACTGAAGTAGAAGTCATTCAATACTAACATGTTACCACTGAAGTAGAAGTCATTCAATACTAACATGTTACCACTGAAGTAGAAGTCATTCAATGCTAACATGTTACCTCTGAAGTAGAAGTCAATTAATAATACTAACATGTTACCTCTGAAGTAGAAGTCAGTCAATGCTAACATGTTACCACTGAAGTAGAAGTCAATCAATGCTAACATGTTACCACTGAAGTAGAAGTCAATCAATGCTAACATGTTACCTCTGAAGTAGAAGTCAATTAATAATACTAACATGTTACCTCTGAAGTAGAAGTCAATCAATGCTAACATGTTACCACTGAAGTACCAGTGACCAAATGCTAACATGTTACCACTGAAGTAGAAGTCAGTCAATGCTAACATGTTACCACTGAAGTAGATGTCATTCAATACTAACATGTTACCACTGGAGTAGAAGTCATTCAATGCTAACATGTTACCACTGAAGTAGAAGTCAATCAATGCTAACATGTTACCACTGAAGTACCAGTGACCAAATGCTAACATGTTACCACTGAAGTAGAAGTCAGTCAATGCTAACATGTTACCACTGAAGTAGAAGTCATTCAATGCTAACATGTTACCACTGGAGTAGAAGTCATTCAATGCTAACATGTTATCACTGAAGTAGAAGTCATTCAATGCTAATATGTTACCACTGAAGTAGAAGTCAATCAATGCTAACATGTTATCACTGAAAGCAAATAATTGTATTTGAAACCATAAACTGGTTTAACTTGAATTTTTTAGGCTTTTGTATATAAGGATGATCATTATTATTAGATAAACCATGATGCAGATAGATTTTAGGGTCGTATCCTGTTCTTAGCCTGAGTCTTTATAATCCGCCTATATCCCTTGCGTTGACATCAATCAACCTTATCCAAACAGACCTTGTGGTTTATTAGCAGTAAATGAATGTCCAAACCTATCCAATTTCGGTGCAAATTACATTTGTTGTTGTAAAATTAAAGGTTTTATTGTTTACAATCAAAATAATTGATTTGGGTTCAATTCAATCGTCTTCAGAGTGATTCTTTTCCTTTAATGTTTGTTGGGTAAGGGTCTCTTTATGGCTATAGTTTGAGATGAAGGTTATTTATTTAGAAGGTTAAAAGGGAAACATACAAAATATTTCTTATATTTATTATTTTTTCTCTAACTATATTACAGCTAGTAGCAACGGCTGAACATCTTTATTAAAGAAAATAGTTCCTCTGGTTGGTTCACAGTAAACTTATGATTGTTTATATCACTTTTCGTTAACATTTTGACGTTAACGTATTTATTTGGATCATGTGGAGTTTAGTTCATATTTTATGTTTTCGTGCCTTAAATTCAACTACAAATGTATAATAGTCCAATTAAATGTGGTTATAGCTTTAGATAATATATTTTAAATATTTCGGACCATCCCTAGTTCTTTAGTCTGAAATCAAAATAACTATTCAATATTTTTAGTAAATATACGTTAATATTATGTACCATATTCTACAAACTAAGGAATTGAAAACTATAAACATCAAACTCTATATATAGTGCCTTTTTACACAACTTATAGAATTATTACCTAGGATGGAGCTTACTGAACAACAATTAATCCAGTAATTAAGTCAATTAATATTTTCACTAAGAATTACAAGGTGAAAACTTCAATACGTAGGGCGTTTTGTAGGCATATTAGGAGCACTAATATACAATTATGATTAATTTAAAAGCAAATATTTACTTTCCTCTTCAAAAACAAGAGTTATATCACTTTAGCTGACAATCTTAAATTAATATAAACATCAAATAGGCAGCCAATATTTTGCCTATATGATGTACACCATCTAAAAATCTAAACAAAAATTAACAGAAACAATAATTTAAAAAGGTGTTAAAGGTCGTTTAGGGTATCCACTTTTTAAAATAAACTTCTCTCCACAGTGTATGTTTATACTCTCCTGCAGGCCTCTGTGTGAACTTTATTCAACGAGTGAAGTACCGACCGTTAGCTCAGTTGGGATTAGAACCTTGAACCTTGTCTCCCCAGTCCGAGGCCTTAGTCATTCAGCCACCTCGCCGACTAAGCCACATTGGATTATCTGACAACAATACTCTAAAGATGAATGTCCATATACAGGTTTTTCGCGAGATGTTGGCAGAACTTCAGGATATGATAGTAGATATAAAAATAAGCAAAAACGTTTCTGTAAACATGTGACCTATCTTGCCTTGTTAAGAGTCTGTCTGTCTTTATGTGTTTTTTATGAAAAAAATTATATTTCAAACATGGTTTGAACTAATAATTTGAAACTTGGTATACTTGCTAACCTAGTTAGAGGTAGTTTAAAACAAAAAGGAACAAAAGTGGCAACTATTAGAAATGTTAAAAGTTAAATGACTTTAAAACCATATTTGTACTGAAAATGTATTAAAATACTTAAATATTTTTAATTTAATAAAAAATTTAAAGATACCTCAATTTAAAAAATCGGTTTTAAAACAAAAGAATAAAGCACTTTTCATGTATGCTTGTTCAGGGTTTTTCACTTGTATGAAATTTACTAACCAAATGTATAACTTCATAGTCATTATAAAAAGCTGTTTTTAATTATTTTGTATATCAGCTGTTTTTATGTGAAGCCCCTTTTCATATATGCTTGTTTAGGATTTCCTAAAAAATTAGCCTTTTGTTAGTAACGTCATTTATTTTACATAAAACAAAAACACAAATTGTATAATTGTATTATAAATAAATTATAAATATATAAATATAAATAAATAAAATTGTATTATAAAAATCATAAAAGGTTTTAATGACTAACATGTTAAAGACATCTACGGTAAAAATATAACTCAGAATAAATTAACAATGGAATTAGAAGATAACAACACGATGTTGCTACAATAGTTCTTATTTATTTATAGCAAGTACAATTTATGATTGTTTTCCATTATTACACTATAAACACTTCATCCCAACCATTGAAAATAACGGTGCGGTTGAACAGCGCAAGGTCGTTCTCAGAATTCAAGAACTACTCTAACTAATTGAATTCTGTTTAATTCTGTTTAAACTTAACTACCCTCACGTAGTTAAGTTTAGGTAGGTGGAGGCCTAGCTTAGAAGTCGTATCGTATGGCGAAGGTGTAAAGTAAATATAATAATGTGACGTAAAAGCTATATCTTACAATGAACATTTTATAACTTGAAAACTCTGATTCTTATGAATCTTTTAAACTATGTATTCCAATTCTTTAATATGCCAATTGCGACCAAGCTATTTTTAACGCACGCATAAAAATACTTTACATGGCAATTCAAATACAGTTTTAAAATTAGGCTATTCCATTCATAGGTTTAGGTAAATCTGATGTGATTATAATTAAATAACAGGTTTCTGTGTTATATCAAACATTTGCGATTGCAGCCAATTATATATTATAGTACGAAACATTTTTGAATAGGCCTATAACATATGCAACATTTTTTTCCAATTATATAAATTAATTAACAGTTCCATCGATTCTTATAGGATAAAAAATTACAGACAACGGTGAAATATTGTCATCAATTTGATGTGACCCTTATAATTGGAACATCAGATCTGTTGGTGGAACAGTTTTAGGTACTGCAATAGTTGTATTGACGTATAGTAATAATCTTCATAAAGGTTTGTTTTAGTTTTGTTTTCAAAACGCTTATGTGTAGGATATAAACACGTATTGAACCTACAGTAAATATATTATTATTAAAGATATTATTATTCATGCATACTGTATTTATTGGCATATAATACGTGCTATTAATCAAGGTGTTTGGACATTTCACATTATTATTTTCTAAACATATAAATTCAAAAAAGTCATATTATAATCAATTAATTAAAATAATTTTTATTTTTATAATTTAAGAGTTAAATGAAATTATAAAAATTACACTTTCACTAAACACTCAAATTACTACGTCACATATATTTTATGTCTAAGACTTAACATCGTTATATTTTGCCATTAACATTGTTATATATTCCCTTATCTCCATTTTTAATGGAGATAAGGGAATATATCTACTAAAAATGATGATTTCATAAATAGCGGTCGAAACATTAAAACAAACTACATTCGATCTACAATTTCGTTGCTAAAAATCATGTAATACCTCACTCTATACGTTACGATGTTATTTTTCAACAACTACACAAGGAGCATTCTAGAGAATTTGATAACTAAAGTACTATACACTATAATGCCTTTTATTAAAGTTGTTAGTATCTAATACGCCTTAAATAAAAACAAAATAAATAAATAAAAAGTAATTAATCTACAATTTCGTTGCTAAAAATCATGTAATACCTCACTTTAATACGTTACGATGTTATTTTTCAACAACTACATAAAGAGCATTCTAGAGAATATGATAACTAAAGTACTGTACACTATAATGCTTTTTATTGAAGTTGTTAGTATCTAATACGTGTTAAATAAATACAAAATAAATAAATAAAAAGTAATTAAAATACAGGTTTCATACCTACGTACAAATTACTTTGTTTAAATTAGACCTAAACATTTTAAGACTGATCACCTATTCTTAAATAATGTAAGTAAATATCAAGAAAATGTCTTCACAAGATAACAAATAAGTATATTTGTTGGAAGCTAATTTAACCAGATGGTATTATGGCCGGCAGGATGTACATTTACTCCAGCAGAGTTAAGTAGTGACTATATTCCGGTAAAGTTTTTACTTATAAAATAGTGAACGGCTTGAGGATGACTTCCAATCCACCCAGTGGCCGAACGTGCAAGACCCAACTCAGGTAGTCCGTAGGATCATCTGCGCTGTTCGACCATAGCCCCGTGGGCCCAGAAATTCACTTACTAATTTCTTGACCACTTGCGCAGTTCAACCCTGTCCGAAAATAAATAAGAACTCTATGTTGGCACGGTTCATTTTTGACACACTAAGTAGTTTGGGTTATACAAAAACGAATTATATTGTTGATATACATTATGTACAAGAAATACTCTATTTTCTAGAAGAGGCACATCACTATTTCAACAGGTAAAAGAAATGAGTTTATGATTTATTTTTTTATCTTAAATATAAAAACAATACATCCTTGTATGAATTGTTTCGAATGTAATTTACTTAGTCTGATCATAGAGAAATGTCTTACGAGTCAAGGTCTTCCACTACAAAACGGCCCAGCTGTGCAAAGCTGATCGTGACGGCTGTGGATAGGAACCATTGTATTCATAACGGTTGTCATGGTACTAGTTGCCGTTTAGTTGGTAATAGTGATCTGAATTTGCAATGTACAACGTTGTGGTGGTGGTAGAGGGACGCTCCAGTCTCCATCATGGAGTAACACCGGCTATTATTTATGCCTGCACCTAGGCAAGATGAACCCGTTATTAACATCGGTCTATTTGGACGCGGTTCAAATCTCGCGACTTGTGATTCCGGGCCTTAGGCATGCGCTGCACCGCTGGGCACCCGGTCTTACCATGATAAAGTGATTTATCCGATGTCTATAATTTTCCTCGACACGTCTGATTTTTAAATCCGCTAAGGACGACTGCATTTTAAACTTGCCTAGTTGTAGAATTACTACCAGCATAAATTGAAAACAAGGATAGCTGACGTCGAGTTACACGGTAAATTATGTCTGGTATGATTTCGTTTAATTCCCGTGTACAGCCATGATTCATTATGGAATTACACGAGTTAACGTTGTAGCTGCAATTGAACAAACATGATGTTTATATGCTAAAAAAAATTTATATCGTTAGTTTTTTTTACAAAATCTTTGTATCTACATTCTTGTGATGTAATAAACTATCCAGGAAAGTTATATTTTGTTAGATTCTCCTACAAATATTTTACTGTTAGCAGGAAACTACCTGAAACTACTTCTACAATATATCTTTAAAACCTTGCCAGATACTTGCGCAATATATTTTTCTGCAAGAACAACAACAACAAAAATAAATCAATAAATAATAGGACAAAACGGCTATGTACAAAAATTTTCATGTACAGAAAAAACTATAATGCTGGTATGTTAGGTACTAAGTACAGTATAAAATAATTAAAGTATAAAGCATACGACAGTTATTATAAAAGTGAAATAGACCCATGGGTGTATTGTCTACTTCAAACACCACAGATATAATGAACACGAACTTAGGCTCAGAGAAACTACTGAGGATGCCACATCACAGTATGGGCGAAACGTCTGGTTATCTTGTAAATATTGTAGATAGTACCTTGACGCGGTTGTCACCGGAAAATGTAGATTCTAGTTATATTTCATCTACACTGAACATGTCTTTAGTTACAAACAGGTCTAGTTTAACAACGCACTCATTAAAAAGTATAAGTTGTGCCCATCAAGCACATAATATATAAATATACAGTATAAAGGTTTATGTGTATTTAAAGAGTTGTTTTACGTATTCAAGTTCACCATAGACTGTTTAAAACATAACAATGTTACCACAAACAATGGCTTAGTATATAAAATTACTATGATTAGGTACATGATAAAGTATTATATAATTATAACTTACCATTTTCCAATATGTAAAGTACTTGTTTATATTATTTGAACTACAACTGATGAAGTATAAAATAATTTGTTTTATCAGTATGGAACTGTAGACTGGTGAATAATTTAATTAAAACTTAGTTAGTACGATGAAAAAGATTATTGGAAATAATTTTTTTACGTTAAAAAGTTTGTTTTAGCCATATATACTATATATATATATATATATATTATATTTATATACATTTTAGATATATTATCTAAATATAAATCTAAAATAGAAATTATACATATATATATATTTTAGATTTTATATTAGATTAGATTATATTAGATATTTTAGATTTATATCAAATTAAATCAGTTTATTCAGCCAAATTTAACAAAAAATGTACATTAGCAAAGTCAAATAGAACTAACAATGGTTCTTATACCACTACTACTACAAAAATGTACAATTATACAAAGGGTCATACAAATTAATTATGTAACTTCAATAGCCTATAGGCGTCAATAAATTCCAGGACGCTGTAACAGGACAGATATGTGAGTTAATTTTTTAGCTCTTTTATAAATTTGATAAGGTTTGATTCTAATTTGAGAGACACGGGGAGACAGTTATATAGTATTAATGGTATAATAATATATAATGGTAAAACAGATGTTTCTTGAAAAAAGAGGTTGAATGTTTTGGAATTGAAAATTTATTCTGGTTACGTAAAGAATATGACATTGTAACTGAAGTATTGAAATCAGACATATTCTTACGTTTAATATGTCTTGACAAAAGTTTCCATTATATAAATAGATGGCAACGTTATGATCATTGATTCCTAGAAGTAATCCTTACAAGACTGGAACTTACACAAAGAAAAAATAGTTCTAATAGCCCACGTTTGCAGTTTGAATAAAAAAAACTGTTCTTTGACAAATAGTTAGGGCATACGCTAGGTAGGGGTAGATAAGACCGTATATATTTAAGATACAATAAAATAACTACATGTGCAAAATTCATACCAGTTTAGAAATACATTTTTGAAAAACACAAAATAGTAGCCGAAAATTATAAGACTAGAATTAATTATGCTTTGTGTTCCAAAAAGCTTAGTGTGGGACAAAGTGAATATACCCTTTCGGACCACATTATTCTATGGCTTGGATAGCTTACCCTCTCAGATAACATAAGTGGGACTAGGATAATTCATGCTTTCAGGCCACTTAGTGAGACTAGGACAGTTTACCCTCTCAGACCACATAAGTGGGACTGGTATTACTCATTATCTCAGACCCCATAATTGGTACTGGTATAACTCAAACACTCAGACCACTTAGTGGGACTAGGACAGGTAACCCTCTCGGTGTCGTGCTCACTCGTCCAAGTGCAATCTCGTCCAACTATCCCGGGAAATTGCGGTTAGAGTCGCCCCTTATACCTGAGTGATCCGCTTTCGGGGGATGACCAGTGGATAAGAAGGTTTCTTGGAACTGAACTAATCCTCAGTAATAAATGTAACAATCTCTTTAAATTATACTTAAAATTATAAGAAATAAAAGTCCAAGCTCAACAGACATTCTTTCTATTAGGGTATTAGAGTGTTAAAATAACCAACAGATTTAAACGTATAATAATACTAAACAAAAATACATATTTATTAAATTCATGATCAAAATAACCAATACAACTTTTATAACAAACATTTAGTGCGATAAGGTCCATTGTTAGCGCCAGCCAGGACACCGTCAAAGGGACACAACATACACGACGGGGAATCATTATTGCTGACAATAATAGCTACATATTATTTAGTGTGATAAGGTCCATTGTTAGCGCCAGCCAGGACACCGTCAAAGGGACACAACATACACGACGGGGAATCATTATTGCGATAAGGTCCATTGTTAGCGCCAGCCAGGACACCGTCAAAGGGACACAACATACACGACGGGGAATCATTATTGCTGACAATAATAGTTACATATTATTTAGTGCGATAAGGTCCATTGTTAGCGCCGGCCAGGACACCGTCAAAGGGACACAACATACACGACGGGGAATCATTATTGCTGACAATAATAGTTACAAATTATTTAGTGCGATAAGGTCCATTGTTAGCGCCGGCCAGGACACCGTCAAAGGGACACAACATACACGACGGGGAATCATTATTGCTGACAATAATAGTTACATATTATTTAGTGCGATAAGGTCCATTGTTAGCGCCGGCCAGGACACCGTCAAAGGGACACAACATACACGACGGGGAATCATTATTGCGATAAGGTCCATTGTTAGCGCCAGCCAGGACACCGTCAAAGGGACACAACATACACGACGGGGAATCTTTATTGCGATAAGGTCCATTGTTAGCGCCAGCCAGGACACCGTCAAAGGGACACAACATACACGACGGGGAATCATTATTGCTGACAATAATAGTTACATATTATTTGATGTAATTAAATAAACGTTTATTTATTGTAAAGAATGTTTCATCCTATTTTGTATAGACTTATATTTTCTTAAATTAATTAGAAGAAGTATTTGAAGAAAAAAGGGACGTGGACAACCATTCATATGCCCCAGGAAACTAAAATAAAATATTTCAAATAACGTTTTTTTCAGTTGGAACCATCCGAAGCCTGTGTTATTTTGTATTTATGTACATTTATCTCAAGAGTATTACAGGTGCAGATCTAATATCTGTTGCAAACATGCATAACCATTTATAATATTTATACAAATTTTTAAAACATATGTTCAATAGCATCTTTGGAAAAAATACTTTTTAAAAATTATTTTTAAAATATTGTCAAAATTTTTTTAAACGTCGTAAAGTAGTAGCCAAGTAACAGTATAAAAAGCACTGGTCTAAATTTTTCTCATAGACCAATCAATTAGAGTAGACCTTAATTTCTTTCCAGTCAATGAATTATTTACTCACAAAGTTCTAGATTGGTTAAAATTACGTAGATATCCTGCCTCTAGTATCCCACGCTATCAGTATTCTGAACTTAACTTAGTATTTACTTTTATAACGGCACATCTTAAGCACTTACTATTACATTTTTTTATGGAACATCTGCAAATTGCTATATGCTTAGTAAAAATATGTTAACATAAGCTCTCTTAAAAATAAAAACCTTAACATAGATATAAAAGAGTGGAAGACAAAATAATGATAATATTTTATATAAACTATTATATAACAAAAATAACTACATTCCTGTGACATGTCGTGATGTTTTTAACAAATCTTTACATAATATATTTTCAAAACAAGGATATAAACTTACATATAACACAAATAATAGCATTGAAAATATACTACAACATAATTACTCTAAAAATTATGAAAACAAATGCAATAATTCTGGAGTATATAAAATTGCATGTTCAACTTGTCCTACATATTACATTAGCCAAACAAAAAGAACTTTTAGTAAAATATTTAAGGAACATATACCATCACTTTTTCAGTACATGGTCATGAAACACAACACCACGTCACCAGATTTGTACTCTCTTTTCTTAGTACACCGGTAGCCCATATACAACAAGCTTTGTTGCCCCATTTGCGTTGTTATGAATTCCATTACTTGAACAGTACTTACTTTAAGGCTACTATTATGAATGATGAAATCGAAGTGTTGCACCCTCACTCCCTTACTCAGAGAGGTGGCGGAAAACCAGATGACCACTGTGTCCCATAAGTATGTCACAAGATCAGCAAGCAGGACCAATGCTCAATTGATCTTGTGTCTGGACAGGTGAATTGAAATTGTGTGTCTGGACAGGTAGTACCTGGACAGGTAGTGGACCCTTAAGGGTGGACTCAATTATGCTGTTAACTGATGCGTAAAACCCACCTGGACGAGTTGACACTTTTTTCCAGGAATTTGGGTCCTGAACGAGATCGAACTTGTATGAGTTAGCACACAACCTACCCTCTCAGACCCCATTATTAGGACTTGTACAACTCACACACTCAGACTACTTACTGGGACTAGGATAGCTTACACTCTCAAATTACATAAATGGTACTAGGATAATTCATCATCTCAGACCATTTAGTGGGACTAGGACAGCTTACCCTCTCAGATCACATACGTGGGACTGGAATAACTCTCAGACCACGTAACCCTCTCAGCTTACCCTCTCAGACTTGGACAACTTATCCTCTCAGACCACATAAGTGGGACTGGTACAACTCACACACGCAGACCACTTACCGGGACTAGGATAGCATACCCTCTCAGATGACATAAGTGGGAATGGTATAACTCACACACTCAGACCACTTAGTGGGACTAGGACAGCTTACCCTCTCAGATCACATAAGTAGGACTAGTATAAACCATCCTCTCAAACCACTAGGATAGCTAACCCTTTCAAATACTTAGTGGGACTGGAATAACTCACCCTCTCAGACCACATAAGTGGAACTGGTATAACTTACACACTCAAACCACTTAGTGGGACTAGGATAGCTTACCCTCTCAGATTACCTAAATAAGACCTTGGAGTAGGAATAGGTTAACTCACCTCCTCAAAGTAAAATAGTGTGGGACTAGGATAACTTGCCCACTCAGACCACTTTATTGTGGAATGGATGACTCACTCTGACAGACCAACTTAATGTAAGACTAAGATAACTTGTCCACTCAGACCACTTTATTGTGGAACGGATAAATCACTCTGTCAGACCAACTTACTGTAATGTAAGACTAAGATAACTTGTCCACTCAGACCACTTTATTGTGGAACGGATAAATCACTCTGTCAGACCAACTTAATGTAAGACTAAGATAACTTGTCCACTCAGACCACTTTATTGTGGAATGGATAAATCACTCTGTCAGACCAACTTAATGTAAGACTAAGATAACTTGTCCACTCAGACAACTTTATTGTGGAACGGATAAATCACTCTGTCAGACCAACTTAATGTAAGACTAAGATAACCTGTCCACTCAGACCACTTTATTGTGGAACGGATAAATCACTCTGTCAGACCAACTTAATGTAAGACTAAGATAACTTGTCCACTCAGACCACTTTATTGTGGAACGGATAAATCACTCTGTCAGACCAACTTAATGTAAGACTAAGATAACTTGTCCACTCAGACCACTTTATTGTGGAACGGATAAATCACTCTGTCAGACCAACTTAATGTAAGACTAAGATAACTTGTCCACTCAGACCACTTTATGTGGAACGGATAAATCACTCTGTCAGACCAACTTAATGTAAGACTAAGATAACTTGTCCACTCAGACCACTTTATTGTGGAACGGATAAATCACTCTGTCAGACCAACTTAATGTAAGACTAAGATAACTTGTCCACTCAGACCAACTTAATGTGGGATTAGGATAACTCACCCACTTTGAATACTAAGGTGTTTTCCATCTTTGGAGGAATTACAATATCTTACTCTGTCATACCATCTTAGTATTGAACTAAGACATCCAATCTTAGTGACAAGGGAATAGCTCAACTCATCCTTTTATACCACCTTTATGTGGGAGTGGGATAACTTACCCTCTCGGCCTACCAGAGTGTGGGTCTAGGAAAAACACCGTTGGATGAGGATCTATCCTGGATAAATACTGAGTGCTTATATTTAGGGGGATACATAAAACTAGCATGAAGAAATTGTAGGATCTCTGATATACCGATGGGAGGAGACATTATTTCAATCAGCTAATTCTGATACACCCACGGCATTTCGTCACAAAGTGCACAGGCAGCCAAGAATGCGTCTGTGGAAGGAATAAGGCTACCCCACAAGTCGGAGCCAAGGACAGCGTACTTACCATAATCATTGTATCTAGGCGGGAACTGATCTCCCCGACCAGTCTTATCACCTGGGCTGTTATCACTCGCATAAACAGGACAACAGATAGTGTGATAATTAATTCTGTGTATTGGACGATTTATTGGCAACGTTTTATTAATTATCGAGCTAGGTGGACACGGAGGGGCATGTCGCCCGCGGACTCCTGGGTCCTGGCCAACACCAGTGATGTACGCTGACTTGTAGAGCTGATCTAGTTGACTACACGCCCTGCCCAGGATAGGTTCCCACACAAGGAGTGGCCGGCACTTTCTCTGGCAGGAAATTCTACTACACGTTGATGCACTCTGGAGCAATCTATCTAGCTAAAATTAGTTCAAGAGGGTACTATGAATTTACATTAATTTTACTTCAAAAACCTAGTTTTGTTTAATAAATTACATTATCGAATGGTCGTAGAAAATTATTGATAATTAATCAGCATGAAGTTGGATTGATTGTACATTAAAAAAAGAAATTGAGTTGGTATATATTTGTGTATTCATTAAAAAAATGTTCTTCTACAAATTTGTATTTAAAAATTGAACTTGCTATTTAAATTAGAAAACAATGGGTTTGCTGGTAAACATATCTCTCAAACTAAAAGAAAATTTAAAACATGGAAGGAACGCAATACCTTATGGAATGCACTTAATGCCACCAGAGGATACCCTGTAATATCTGACCCATCTGTAGTGTAATATCCAATGTATTTGAATATAATGTGAGATCAATTAGACCAGTTATTCCCGACCGGTAAATCGCGGACAACATGGGGTCGATTGGAACCTTCTAAATGAATAATTTCACTAACCAATCATTGCAAGATGAGACTGCATATTTTCACTTTATAAGTACAAAATGAATGTCGTAAAGTCACTTTAATGTAAAGTAAAATATATTTTATGGCTGATAAGTTCTTCAGTGATATAGGACAGTAAAACACTCACAATATATTCAGGCAGATGCTTTCAATATTTATTTTAACAAGAATAAGACTATACAGTATATAATTAATATTTCTTGAAAGTAAGACACTGACCCAACTGGTGCAACTGAATAATGTTGTAAAATTATACAAACATAGTAAAATTCCTATATCATACTGCATAGACTCAGTAGCCTAATTTTCCTTGCAGTTCATCAGTAAATACTATTGCAATATTTGGTTTGAAAGATGTTGATGCATACAAAATGTGATATACCTTATTATTGTTGGCGTGAATATCGAAAGCATCTGCCTGCTATGGTTTTGAGTGTTTTACTGTTTTATGGCACTGAGGCCCCTAACCAGGCATGGCAAAAATACGTTACTTTAAATGTTCTGTTTGATAATTATTAAAATGACAATATGACTTTATTTTAATTTACCTAAAGATCTTGTGGTTGGCCGATAGTTTTGAAAAGTGTCTAGTAGTCCTTAAGGATAAAATGTTGGAACCTGTTCCTTTTTTTAGACGCTGATACAAGAGGCTCAAGGCCCTCCTCAAATATCTGTACCTTCCAAGTTGGCTACTTCTTCCTTCCAACCTATAATATTCCCTGCCCAGGTCTAAATTCCTACTTACGTGTGTCTTCATAGTACAATCTACAGCTAACTACTTACCTGGGCTGTCTTCATAGTACAATCTACAGCTAACTACTCTACTTAAAATTCTTCACAATTCATGTTTATTTATTTAAAGGTTATATAATGATTTGGAATTAAATTAGTCTCACATTTCTCTTTTATTGTTAATTCCCATCTCTTTGTCCCTTTAAGTGCTTCAATGAAAAAAAGAGAAAAGAACACTTGGTGATTCAGATTCGATTATATTATTTTGGCTCCTCGGATTAATTCTATTTGTTTCATTGCTTCATTTAATCCTTCCCTACTTGTACTGGCACACCTGACACAATACAAATCTAAATGGTTTTTATTCATCTACCTTACATATGTATTTTTACAAAGAGCTTAATATCTCATGAGATGAAGAGTTTGAGATTTTAAGATAAAATCATGAAACCTGGTATGAATCTTATCAATTTACATAGGCCTTAAAAATTTCACTTCTGTCACCAGTATTTTTTTAATGGTAGCCAGTTAAGAATTTTAAGAAAATTTAAAGCTAAATATCTCAAAAACCTTACATTTTAGTAATATTTGCAGTAAGGTGCCAAAATAGGAAAGACATCAGTTCCACAGATAATGGTTTGAATATCTTCAAGACGAAACAAATATTAAAAGAGAAATTGACATTTTTATGAAAAAAAAACTACTTTCTGGCCAAAGAATTCCATTAGTATTAAAGAACAATTTCAATTTCTCAGTTAATAATTTCGAATTTAATATTTATTCCATCATGTGTGGGTACTACATTCTTTGATAATTTGGTACCTTACAGGTTTTTAGTAAAATTAAAAGTTTTAGAAATATTTTACTCGCACAATTTTAAATAAGGATGGTGTACAGAAATATTTTAAGGAATATGTAAACTTTTATGACCAGTATTCATAATAAGTTCCATAATATATCTTAAGTAACTCGGGAGATATTAAACTTATTGTAAAAATTATATACTTGCTGAGACGGGAAATGGAGTGGGATAGACCGGTTTGACGGTAATGATGGTTCTATGTTCAGTTGACATTTTTTTTGTTTGTTTTGACCTTTGGAATAACCTCCTGAAGTTTGGCTGTCTACTTACCGGACACCCTGAATATAATGTGAAAAGAGTGTTCCATCGTTTATAAGTTATTAAATACTAGTAATTTTCTCAATCAACGTTTACTCTTTAATTGGAATTTAACCTACTTCAGGTATTAGGCACACTAACAATAAATGTACTTCCAACTTGTACTTTTTAAACTGCAAGTACTTTAAACTATTCACAAGCTTGTCTTGTTAATTTGATATAAACTACATGCAGATGAAAAATATATAACATTTCATACATTGCACCCTCCGAATAAGGATTACTCACTTACAATTATACTTATTTTAATTATATGTGTATCTAGATTTCCTGCTAAGTAGTTCAGTCCGTGACATGTGAACAGACTTTTCGACGAATCTCGAGATGTGTTAAAATTCACCTTGGTGGTTCCTTGGCTTATGGCGCTGATGTAGTTTTCCTTTACCAAGACTCCAAATCACAGAAGCGTATAAAACCGTGATTCTTATAGTCAGTATATGATTGTTACAGCTGCTACTTTGAACATTTCTACTCAAGAGACTGAGAAAAGGCTAAACTTAACGGCTATTCATTCCGTTATGTTTGGAACGAACTTCTCTGAATAGATGAGAATTTTATTCACGTGATTATTTATAATAATTTCAACTTCCTATTGTTTTCTATATTTTTTATTTTCAAGCGTTGTTCTCAGTGACTTTTGCTATATCATTTGATAAAATATTTAAATATTAAAAACTCTTAAACTAGTATGATTTTTTGTAAATGATCCCTTACCAATTTATAAGTTTTCTCCGTGTTGCAAGGCAAGTGTTTTAAAGACATTGTGCGTTCATATGGTTGACAACACTTCAAATATAAGGGACGTGAAATGTTACAAAAAATCGTTGGCTGATGTCACTTTATACTTAAAATAGAACTTCGTTAAATGTACTCAACCTTTCACTATATGTTAAGATTTAAAGTAAAATATTTTGAAACGTAGTGGGTTTTCTCCCTGGAGATGTGGGGAAAGAATTGTAAGTGTTTACCCAGCCCTATATAACTTATAGGGCATCTAGAATAGGCTCTTCTGTTCTTTTAAAATGATTACTTCTCAAAATTTCTGTGGGGTGGTCTCTTTGCTGTACTAAGTAGGGAACTACGCCATCAGCTACAAAGTATTACAAGTACTAATGGTGCTAGCTTACACTGTGGTGGCTGATCTACAGCGACACTAAATGTAGTGGGATCTCCTCCCACTGACCCAGGGAGTATTGCGGTTATATATTGCTGTCGTCTCCCACTTATTTAATGTGCTCAACAGTCGTCAGTTCAGCAATAACCTTGAAATCTCTTTGTATTATAAGATTTATATGATGTTCTGAGAATAAATAGGATTTAATGTAATGTATTGTAGTTTCAATTAATAATCCAGACATAGTGAGTGTTCTGTCATATTACCTCTGTTCTGTTGTCGCAGGAGATTTATCGCAGATGGTCTTTCCTTCCAGCTTACGCCAAGATGCTTACCTCCCACGGTCCCAGGATTATTGCACAAGACGATAGTAGCAGGAATTATGTTCGACCCACGATTATTATGAGGTTTGAATATAAAGTTAATGATTTGAAGATCATTTTAGAAAAATATACCATTAAGATCTTACTCCAATCTTAAATTAGTAATATGGAAATCAAAGACAAAATTAAGCATTTATTCGTGTATGGGTGGTTGGGAGGGTCATCACTAGGTTTAAGTATGAGTGGGTGGGTTCTACCCACACATCCATGTACGTGTATGAGTGGGTAGAAGAGTCATCACACGTACGTGTATGGATGGAAGGGAAGGTCATCACCACGTACGTGTATGAGTGGACGGGAGGCACATTACCACGTATGTGTGTGGGTGGGTAGGTAGGTCATCACCACGTACATGTATGGATGGGTGGGATTGTTGGGAAACAATTCTGAAAACAATGTTAAGAATCATCTGTTCTGTTTACAATGGATAATGTTAAATATTAACAATAAAGAAAACGATGTTGGTGGCCAGGATTGCCTTTTCTGAGCTCGGATTATGTTACTGTACAAATTTATATGACCCTATAAAGAAATTTAGTTGGAAAATAACGGGAAATAGGATCGTCAATTTATTTTTGGAGGACACGATAAGAATTTTAATTTAGGCTTTTAACGTGCACGAATGAAACTAACAAAAATATCAATACTTCGTCACTTTATAATCAATAAATCGACACGTTGAACTTGAAAATATAGATGTATGTATACTGTTTCCATCGTCATAACTTTCCAGACATATTGGATATATTAAGTTTGAAATATATTAGTAAATTTTAAGGTATCTAAAAATTGTTTTTAGATGTAACTAATCGAATTCTGTAATTTAATCAGCTAAACCATTATTTTAGTAACTACTCTAATCTCAATCAGGTTTGCTTTTTAAAAACCATACACAGTACTATACATCCAGCCTAATTGTTTAGAACTTATGATGAGGGGGGAGGCCTTCAGATTAAAAGACTGATCGTAATATAGTTCATGGTATCATCAGGCCGTTACAGAAACATAAAGAAGAAACGAATGAGTTGGATTTTAGAGTGAATTTAATGATCGCTACATTTCGTAAATTTACGAACGGACCCTCCATTTAGTGACAACCTAATAGAGGTCCAAATTATACGATACCTTTTCTTATGAGGTCATCTGGGATTTATTAGTTGCTCGAGCGAGGAGAAAAGCAACTCCACACTGGGGCCAAAGACGAATTTCTGCCATCAATACATTTCCAGTTAAATATAGGTTCTAAGTATAATCATTTTTCCACGCCATGCTTGGCCATAAAGTATCGGAAATTTCTCCAAACCACACGTTTGGAACTATGTAGTTACCTGAAATTTCCCAAAATCTGGACTACGTAAGGCATTTATTTACACGTACTCTATAAAGATGTAAATTAATTTCAAACAATAAAAGCAATACAAAAAAGAAATAAAAAAACAGTAGTATACTTTTGGAGCTAATTTATATTGCACATAGTTAAAAAATGAAGTTTAGACAAAGAGTTTACTGACTAAAAGCTAACAAAAAATTGTGTTTAGTAAAGCACCGCAAACTAGTAATAAAACAAAAGATTTATATTGATATTTTGTATAGGAATTTGCAAGTAATTCATTACCTACTCATTAATTCTAATACTCATTACAATAATATTGTTTTCAAAACATAATCTCATACTTTTTGAGTGCATGATGAGTCATCGTTGTGTGACTGAGTTGCTTTTTCAAAATTGTTTATTCATTATTTCATTTTTCTTTTTATTATTTAGAATTTATATTTAGATTTTTGTATTGTAACGATAAAAAATATATTTTCTCAGTAAACCAGTCCCCAAAAAATGTGTTTCAGAGTGAAAGTAAAATATATGTAATATGTATGCCATTATATCGTTCTAACACGGCCAGTTCAGCAACAAGTGATTTCACAGCAGCTGATCACTGTAGAAATAACTGCTTTTTGTGAATTTAATGGGTTACAATTGAAGCTTCATAGTAAATGTTTTACTATGAAATACATGTTTCTAGTAAATTCTTTGTAGGAACTCTCAAAAATTATACCTAACAAACGCGTTAATTTCACCGGAATTATTTTATTTATATCAACTGAATTAGTCTAATCAATATTTGGATTTATCGTCATTAATTTGAAAAGTAAAAATTAATTAAATTAAAACAGAATCAAATAACTAAGACCTCTAACTAAGAGAAAGGAAAATACAAACAATGTATCTTGAGAAAGAATCAACTTCGACAAACTACTATAGCTCATCATTCTCTATAAAAATTATGAGATATTGTTATGTCTTAGTTTAAGTAAGTTTATTATTTATTGAAATGATGATTTTAGGAAAATCTACCTATTTTATAGTGGGAATTCCGGCTCAAAAAGAAAATAATTTTGGAAAATCTCTCTTAAAAATAAAATAAATTTTGAACAGATTCTTTTATAATTTGATTCAGCTAAGTATAAGAATTCTAATGACATTAACCGTTTTGTTAAGTCTAATTTACGAAAATTCTTACAAAAAATGTACTAAAGACAACTATTTGATGAAGAGTTTTTATAATTCTTTATGTAAGGTTTGAATATCCATCATCAGTACAGTACGATGTTTATATATATGTATATCAATATTATAATAGGATAATAGGATTGTATGATCTGTAATTGTATAGTGATCTATATGCTCGATTTTGTTTTTTTTTTAATTATATTGTTAACTACTTCTGAAAATAAAAACAATTCAATCTATTAATGTCGTACGTCCATGATAATACCAACGATTACAGATATTATTTCAATAGTAAATTGATTAAAAGTCTTTTCCAGTGTTTATCTGGTTCTGTAAACATTGTGAACAAATGTTCATTCATATTCAGTGAACAAAAAATTTCAACAGTGGAATTTAAAACTATTTACAAGTAATTATTTGTTTGGTTTTATCGACACTGTATCAAACGTTTTTTTTTTACTATCAAATTTGTTTTGGATTTATAATTATTATATAACTTAACATGTACGTCTCACAACACTATAATGACTAGATGTTGAGTCAAATATTTATATGGTGATCGATCTCGTCCATCTATGGGAGACGTACATGTTAAGTTATATGATATATACCAACACGTAACATGCTAATCAAGAAATTTATAATTATTTTCATCTTTAGTTTTAAAATATAAACGCATGTAACCTTTTACAAACCAAACTACAAATAAAATTTACCTTTTATTTTTTTATTGGGTCAGGGGTGCATTATAATATAATTTCACTATTTTTTGGTCAATATTTTCAATCATTGTTTGACAATACCTTTTATTGCAGATAATTTTATTCATTATTACTAAGGTAAATAGAGGCTTGATTACAACGCACATTCCAGACAATACATCACTAAAACACACATTAACATCTGGTCTTCTCTATGATTAGACCCTGTAATTAGGAGATGATGCGTGCGCGGTCAGTAGTAGAACACGTGAGGTAGCATATTTTGATAATCGCCAATATAATTATATCCTGGGCTGGCACTATAATTCACCGAGGAGCAGGACGGGTCTGGCCACCGCCAACAGTGTTTTCGCTTCTGAAAATTTCACGGTAACTCATCATTACTGGTGTTTGACCAGTTTTTGTCCTTGTGAAATTAAGGAGGTAGACTGTAGGAATTTAAAACAACTAGAGAGGCAAGATCAGCTGTTAGAATATTGTAACCACCATTGATATTGGATGATTTTAGAGGGCCATATGATTTTTTTTAGTTTTACTCGATTCAGAAAATACAAATAATGTATTAAACCGTTGGTTGTCATTTATTAAAATGTTATATTAAACTAAATGTTCTGCAAGAACCTTCTCTATACTTTTTATTTTTACTGGTACCAACTGTAAAAGAGTATGTACTGACACTTAAAAAGCTATTTTATAAAATTGGTGGAGGTTCCGCTTGAAACTAAAGAATATTGATACATAACTAGGGGAAGAAATTCAAGTAAATAAGGACAACCAACAATTAGATCTTTCCGGTTACTTCACTACCACTACTTTTTCCGTTACTTAACTACCACTATTTTGTTATCACAAGTACAACTATATTAGGTTAGGTCAGGTCAGAATACGTTAGGTTAGGTGGCTATTTAAGCTGATCACAAACTGGTAAATCCAATGATTGACAACACCGAATACACTCTTCGTGTGTAAGTTCTTGGAAAGCGATAAGATAAGGCCATCGATATCGGATTATTAGCGAATAAGGAATACCACACTGGACGTAAAAATTATTAGCGAAAAGTGTTTAGAGCATTCGAATATTTATCAAGCGGTAGTGAATTAACGGAAATAAAAATTGTAGGGGTAGTGAATTAACGGAAAAGATCCCAAAAATTATTATCAGCTTTATCAACGAAAAAAGAAAAAAACGGACATTGCTCTTTTACACCTGCACTGAACACCTAAGTGGCAGTTACGACTAATGTTAAACTTATGAATTTGTATTAATAATTATTACGTCTATCCCTCAAGATCTGAAGGGGAATAAGAGGAGATAACACTGCTGGACTTGCCATCCGCACGGCGAATTGGATACATAACTCCACACTAGACATCCATTCAGCGCACTATTGGGTGTAACCTCTATTTCTTTCTTCTCTGTGGCTTTACATATTTTTACCAAGTATGCACTTGGAATGGATATGATTGATTGACATGAAAAATACATTCATAATAATGAGGGTATGCTTGTTCTTACGGAAGTCTAGCGAAGGGGTTTATTGCAAAGGTCATAGCTCTACGACCTGGCCGATATGGTTTTATTATAACCGTAAGTTATTAGTCGTTAACTCACCAAAAGGTCAGAGTAAAGAGATCCACTAGCAGGAAGTTCGAAGTAAGAGTAAATTAGTAGAATTTGTTGTCTCCAATATGTTTGCAAAAAAGAAACACACAATTATATATTATTATATTTTAAAACGAGTTCATTAAAAATGTTGAATTAAGATATACAAATGGCTTGGTAAATATTAAAATGTATATTCCACATATAATCAGTTCATTTCGTTTTATTCCCTGGTTATATATATTATTTTATCTTAAATAATTGTTTTAAAATACGAAAGTCTTGTAAACAATAATATAGTGTAAATAAGAGTTCATGGTGCTTCTTTAGTGCTGCCATTATAGCAAAATTAACTGGTATAAACTTTTAGTAGTTTATACCAGTTACATAAAATATTTCCACACAAATCTCATGCTGAAATATCAGAAATATAATGCGGGTAGAAACTCATAAGTTATAGATTCATGGAAAATGGTACGTTTACAAGACATCATGTGAATTCCAATAGAGATAACATATTAAATCCTACCTAGTAAAGTGCAAATACCAATAAAATAAACTACAAATCTTCACTTTTTAAAATTTAGAATGTACCTTGAATCTTAAACGTCTTTTACAAAAGTATTAACAAAATATATAGAATAATATTGTACATTTGTTTTCAATATAATTAAATAATTATAAAACTGTTAACCTTGTTTCAATAGTAATCAATAGTAACATTACATACTGAAGTTACTGTGAAATAGATCTCGAGGTCACGAAAGACCGTATCCAACTAAAAACTACAACAGGATGTCTGGAAATTGCAGTTTCTGCACTGGATGAAACATCCTGTCATTACAGGTAACCTTTCGTGAGCCTGCCACTGAAACTTTCAATAAACAATAATTACGGAAACTGTTAGTTCACCACGTTTAGTTTCAAGGTTCATCCATCACAAACATCTCATAGTTTCAAGGTTCATCCATCACAAACATCTCATAGTTTCAAGGTTCATCCATCACAAACATCTCATAGTTTCAAGGTTCATCCATCACAAACATCTCATAGTTTCAAGGTTCATCCATCACAAACATCTCATAGTTTCAAGGTTCATCCATCACAAACATCTCATAGTTTCAAGGTTCATCCATCACAAACATCTCATAGTTTCAAGGTTCATCCATCACAAACATCTCATATTTTGTTTAACAAAACCCACCTTGTGCTTTTTTAATAAATAACGAGTTCTACCAAAATCACTTATTATACTACAAAATATTCTCCTTTTATCCCACTTTTTATTAAAAAAACACTCATTTCAAACTCTAAATTACTTACATTTTTATAAATATTTTACAAATAGCACATACGTTTTAACACAAAAATTATCCTGTTCATAAAATACATATATACATGATATGTATTTGGTTCAAAATATTTTACGCATCTCGTTATAAAATCTTATATTATAAATTTGTACAAACAATTCAAATTATATAACGTTTATTCAGGACTTCGGTTCCCCTCAATGGCGTGCAAAACATAAATAGCTAAGTACCACTCCTTTTTTTTTAAATTTGAAATAAAATCAGGCAATACCTGCACGTACGTACTAGCATATGCATAAATTATTCCATACTGGCAAAAGTAGATCGGATCTAATTCAGAATCTGAAGTCTTTATAAAACATCAAAACCGGTAAAATTGTCGTGCTTCGGGCGGTACCAGAAAATTTACGACAGGATATGAGTTATTTAGAGCACAGTGTGAATGTTATTTGAGGAAAAGGCTCAGGGGAATCTTTTCTCTGCTTATACACTTTAAAATAAAATACATTTTATCTATTGTAAATAGTTTACTAACCGTAGTTGTAACTAAGACTGTAAAATATTTAACTATACTTACCCTAGACCAACTTCTCAAGACTAGCCGTAGCCCCTCTGGTGTGTTGGGGGTTCATCGTTGGGAATATTGCAGGCGAAATGCTCTGGTCTCAGTCATCTTAACACGTATAAGGTGTTCACTCAATGATTGCCATTGAGATGAATACTACAGAAGAGAAATGGGGTGTCTGTTATTTTGTTGCCATGATACCAATCATGTTCTAAGAAGTATAAACTATATACTTGACAGTAAGCTGGAAATTATACCTAGAATGCCTTTTTAGGGAACAGTCGACTTTAGTTAGTATTTTTAGTACATTTTTGGCTGTACTCGTTCATCTTCCTTCATCACGCTTACTTAAATTCTCTTATATACTGACGATTAGGGTCTTATTAGCATAAAAATAAAAAAATATACTAATCAACTGTTATACCACCTGAATTTAATGCATTTCATGAGTGTATTGTTAATTATGTTAATACAATGATTTTAAGACATGCAGATCAGGTAAATCTGTTTAGAGGTGCATCTGTTGTGAGCTACATCAATTTTGGATGGCTGATATAGTACAAGTATTAATCGTAATTCATTACGATATTGATAACTCAACATACGATATTGGTAACGATATTGATATACGTATCTATATCAATATTCGAATATATCGACTCTGATTGATACTTTATTATCCCACCAAATTTCACTAGTTCGGAATGGGCCTGTACTATCACACTCACGTCACCTCTAATGCCAATACTTTGCAGTCAATAAAGTACGTGCCTGCTGAGATTGCGTCACCACATTGTCCACACTCGATGACCGTTCACGATATTGCGGTTACCTCGGCCTTCAGAGATGGTGGTTTTTGCATCCACCCGTTGGAATCTACTATTTACACCTAGTAATACTCCGTCATTTAGGGCGCACATTGCTCAGTTAACACCTCAAGCATTGTCACTAGCGTTTTATTGTCGAAGCCTCAAGGTTCACATTGTTCCCTAACCGTTACCTACCATTGCCAATACCAAGGGCGAGTGACTCATATTGGTGGCTCAGCCCCTGGTACTGGCCTGCAATACTAACAGAAGGCGATGTTATATATCTCTCAATTTTTAGATTCCTTTTATAAGATGATAATTAATCATTTACATCTTTAGTAAACATAGAGAGATGAGATATTCACTAACATCTCCTTCTGTTAGTATTGTTAGTTTTGTTTAATTAGTTCTGTTAGTAGTGAATATCTCTCTATGTTTACTAAAGATGTAAATGATTAATTATCATCTTATAAAAGGAATCTAAAATTGAGAGAGATATATAAACTAGTATGTCTACGTTTATTAAACAATAATGTAGACAATTTAGGTGAGGCGGTGGCCGAGAGGTCAAAGATGTCAAGTTAAATAAAGCGCAGGCTCGAATTCCGGCTTGTAATGAAAACATTTATCAGTAATATTCACCTTCTACTCTACTGGTCCTCCCCCTTGCATTGCCTGAATAAGTTCCTCGAATAGATCTATCTTTTGTGGGGAATAGGCAGAGTTGGGCTAAGAACGAAGTCAGCCTACCAAAAATGAATAAACTCTATTCTACCCATTTCCCAATATTTCTTGGTGATATAGTCAAAATATTCAACTCTGTACTGTATTTGGTTTAAAAATTGCTGATATATTAATTTCTTAAATTGTAATAAATAAAATACCATACATATTTTACTATTTATTAGGGATAATTTTTGTAGCCCGTTATATATTATACTTTAATATATAACGGGCTACATTATATAACTTCTATAACTTCTACATTAGCTACTACGGTATAACGTTTAAACTACTTTCTCCGTTTTCTCTTTTATTATATTTTAACTTTTAGTCTTCTCAAAACTAAACTTTTAAATATAGGTTTAGTAGCAAAAAAAAAAAAAAAAAAAAAAAATTCGCAGTAAACGTATGCAAACATTTTAAACTTTTGAGTTAGAAGAGAATGTTCTAAAACATGTTGATGAGGAGCTGAGTACATTACACATGTCTCTCACTTCAGTATAGAAAATATTGAAAGAACACCTACATAATCTATTCCATCTGCAGCGCGTCCAAGTTCTTCTTCTGCTGACTTCCTAGCTTTTTTTTTTTTTTTTTTTTTTGTAACCGGTTTCTTTAGAAATCTAAGAAAAGCTCTGCATTTTTATCTTAAAAATTTGTACAAAAGAGAAAAATACCTTCCCAGAGATTGTATATGAACTTAAATAGTTTTTGATTTATGTAAGTTATCATATACTTCGTATGTGATAAAAATATTCCAGTGTCTTTTATAACACACTTGAAACGTTATTATAGCTATTTTTTTTAACAGCTTGCTTTTAATAACAATGGATAAATATCAGCTGATTATTCTGCACTTAATAATGTTGTATTGAAAAAAATATCATACAGTAATAAACTAGTACCCATGCAAGGTCTTAAGCATCACATTTTTCAAATTTCACTTTAGGAAAACTAAAAGTTAAAAACCAAGGAAATATTTTAGAGTTAGACTATTGGATAGAAAATTTAAGGATATTCAAAAATGTTTAATAAATTATATTAAAATATACGGTTTTAGAAGCAACTTATTATAAAAATAACAAAAATCAATATGTCCACCTTTTTATACAAAGTATAGTAACAAGTTTAATATTTGTTTACACTAATATTAGTGAGGATATGTAATATACAAAATTTCACCTCAATCAGTTGAGTATTTCTACAGTTATTAATTATTTAGTAAAACAAATAAGAAAAAAAATGGCGAATATATGGGAAAAGAAGCAGTTTTGGGCCATAAAATATGTTCCTAAAATATGTCTGCACATTTCAGATACACCCTATATACGTTGTACCAAGAGAGGGTAATTCCAATACTCTTTTTGCCATATTGTTCTTTGCTAACGTCTAACCACCGTTATTTCCCCAAAAATAAATTGTAACACCCGCAACTAAATCCTGTATTTAATGATTTACTTTGTATTCAATGTTTAAACAGTTTTCTGAGAGTATTATGAGGGCGCGTATTACTATACTTTTACTGACTTTCTTCTGCATGTAATACACATTTTCCTGTCAGAATCACGACTGACATCTGTCCAGATGACATTCGAAGTGGCACTGTGATCTCGAATGTAACAGATGACTCAGCAGGATCTTGAAGTTGAGACGGTTCCCAGGCTGAGAGCTTTATAATTACTTTCCCTTATAAATCTCAGATGGATTACGCAGGTTTAATTCTCATCTAGTGCGAAAAAGTGGCAGTCGACCACAACCAAAGACGGCCGCCGTCAGCAGCTTCTCAAAGACCACTGCTTCTAATTGTAACAATTGTTGCAAATAATTTTCAGTAGAGTTGCACGCAATCTTGGTAACAAAAAACAGGAAGTCGTCGTCACTTTTCTAATTAGACATTTCGTTGTTCGTGTAGGTAACGAACGTGACGTTTGTTTCGAGCTAGAGACTTCCGGTGCGGTGACCACTTGTATGAAATATAACATAATTACCTATATACGTTGGACAATGGGAAAGAATAATTAAAATTATTTTTTTTTAAACTTCACTCGCCAGTTGATATGGGCCTACAGGCCTGTGCGTCAACTTTAATCAACGAGTGAAGTACCGACCGTTGTCTCAGTGGGGATTCGAACCTTGGACCTTGCCCTCCACAGTCCGAAGCCTTAGCCACTGAGCCACCATGCCGGCAATTATGCATTGAGAATTGACGACGAACTCTAAGGATTTTGTATGAGACTAATTTACATTACTTCGTAATATAGGCAGTATAAATACTTAAAAAACTGGCATGTGAAAGCAAAAATAAATTATTAGCATTTTTATTTTTGAATAATTCACTTTGAATATCTATGAATAAAGTTTATAAATGATTTAAAATAATATAAATAGCAAATAAAACAAATACAGTTAAGGCATTTAATTAATTCGGTACACTATTTATGGCATTTTTCGAAAGAGAGGCTTAAATGAATAAAATTATAATATCTTATATGTATGTAGAAGAATCTGAAAACTGTGCCTATGATTTCCTTTGAATTATACGATTGTTTGTAAATAGCTTGTATATGAGTATAAATATATCAATAGTTTAGTTTAATGAACATATATTTCAGTCTAATAAGGTGAGATCTTTATTAAGTTTTTGTTAATTTCTTGGCCAATGTTCTTTTATGGAGTAATATTTTATTTTAAAACTTTAAATAGTCCCATTAGCATTGTTTTATTTGCATTAAACATTATACCTAGAAGATAGGCATCTTCAGACATCAATCAAATAAATTTAAAACACTTTATTTATAAAATATAGTAATAGTACGTGTTATAACATATGGAAAATATATACAATTAAATAACTACAATTATAAATATATTTATATATTGAAGATTTCTGTTTAATTGTACAATATAAATGGATAATTTTGAATGGGTGGAGATTTATTAGTAAACGTCATACTTTTTACATGTAGAATGTTTAAGGAGTATTTTAAAGAGTATTGCAAACTTGATTTAGTAATTCAAATTTTATAAAATTATGTATTTGTTCAAATGCATATTTTGCCAAGGTTGATTCATAAAATTATCCTATTTAAAAATTACTTTTTGTTTTTAGTCTGGTTTAAAACATTTGTATTTTATTTGGCCAAAATAAACTTTATCCCAATCATCACAGTTAATTTTGTACATGTATATGTAAGACTGTCTCCTTCATTTATTTTTTATTTCTGATTTTACTATCGGGTACTTTATTTGTGTTATGAAATAATATAAATTGATAGTTCTTCCTCACACAAATTAATCGATTTTTAAAATTTTTATTTTATTTTATTCATAAGACGCCGATCGTCAAGATATGGGCGAATATGGATTTTGAATGAGTGTGGTGAGTGTAGATGAGCGAATGTAGTCATTGCTACAAACTAAGGCCTACTATTCTTTAGAAAGTGTCATTAATTAATAGCCCAATGACAAATTAACAGTCGGTGGTTATCAGCTGATCCTTCTCAAAATGTATTATAACTCTGATTGGGATTGAACTGACAAACTTTAGCACAATTTTTAAATTGAAATAGTTTAAAGTATTGTAATTATGTTAGGTAAAAATAATAGTTATCTAAAATTGTAAGATTCTTAAACTAACTGAAGCTATTGTAAGTATTTTAATCAGAATTAATAAGATTACAACATCTACCAACCTTAGTATGTTACACTGAGGTCCATCTGAAAATGTGCTCAGTTCGTTATATATTAGATTACCTTAATTATAGCATTAAAGCCAAAACTCGTTCCTTGACATATAGTCTCACATTCCCAAGGATCTACTGATGAATATATTAGAGATTCCACCTTAAATAGGCCAATGTTGTGTCCAAGAAGTTGGTAATTATAGACAGAAGGACAGCCAGAATCAGTTAAAAAATACTATATTTAATTTCAATGCCTCATTTTAGAAGATTGTCATAGTTCAAAACAACAATGTTCTTCCTAATTAATTAGTGACAGAACTGTATCATTTTTAAAGAATAATCGTTTCTGGGATTTATTCTAGTATTTAATTGAATCCATCCTCTTTTTTCTTTTATTTTTGTTGTAATTATGAATAAAAGTCATGATGATAATTATTGTGTTCAAAATTAAATAAATCTGTAATATCAAACATCCATTTTATCATGTACCTATGTACATTTCGTATTTAAAACATAACTAATTAGCAAATCTAAAATAACAAAACTTTATTTGTCATCTGACTTACGTGCATTCTTTCGTTAATATAAGAAAAATTAAGATACATTGTATGGTAAAGTTAATATTTATAAGAATGTAATTTGTGTATACGTGTAATTGTTACAAAAATAAACAACATAAAAGGTTTTACCTGAAATATATATAAGAAAAATGTATATTTAAAAAAAAGTAATCTTGAAAGCAATAAATGAATTTTGTAAAAAAGATGCTTTTTTATTGCAATAAAAGAAATTTAGGTACAACCAAAACAAATTTGAAACATATTAAAGAATATTATATCCTACTAAATTAGGCTACATAATAATTAACTAAATTCTTGAACTGTTTCTAGAAAACAATTAGGAGATAAATTTTTGCTAATAGAAAATTTTGAATCTCCTTAATAGAGTTCAAAATATAACTTGCGATACTATTGAAATCGCATATTAATAAGATAGAGATAAATATGGATTGATAATGCCTGTGATTGGGGCGGAAGAGAGGAGAGAATTATTTTAGTTTTGTACATGTAAACTGATATTTCCCATAAGTTACGTTTTGATTATTAAATCAGTAACAACTTAGAGCCAACAGGGACAGCCAATAAGCTGTCTGAATGGGGACAATAAGGGACCCCATTCAAATTTGTCTGACTTAATGGGGTATTACACGCGCAGACTTGCTATCGAGCATGTCCACATCAGCACGCTCACGAGCAAGTCCGCGCGTGTAATAGGGGTCTGTTGACGTGGACATGCTGATGTGTACTTGCTCGTTAACATCAGATCGGTTTGATATTTAGGACTTGCCCACGAGCATGTCCCCGCGTGTAATAGGGGTCTGTTGACGTGGACATGCTGATGTGTACTTGCTCGTTAACATCAGATCGGTTTGATATTTAGGACTTGCCCACGAGCATGTCCCCGCGTGTAATAGGGGTCTGTTGACGTGGGCATGCTGATGTGTACTTGCTCGTTAACATCAGATCGGTTTGATATTTAGGACTTGCCCACGAGCATGTCCCCGCGTGTCTGTCAGCTAGTCTACATCAACATATCGTACTGCGCATACGCGAATCCTTCAAACCTAACGCTACTACGCAGTTTGAGCTCTGCCACTTGCGTTAACCATTGTTGTTACTTTACCCGTTTGTTTCCTATTCACCCATGTTTTGTTCAATGAAAGCTCTTAAGGTTATGTAGTTTATTTTTCATTTATCTATTAAGACTTGGAATACAAAGAATAAATGAAATTACATCTAATTCAAAACAATGTATTAGTGAAGATATTTTGATTTTTAGAAGTGTTTCTTATTTAAAACCACCAGAAAGCCCACGAGCATGTCCTCGCGTGTAATAGGTCCATCAGCAAGCTCCCAAGCAAGCCCACGAGCAAGTCCCCGAGTGTAATAGGTTCATCAGCTAGCCCACGAGCAGGCCCACGAGTAATTCCCCGCGTTTAAATGTTCTTAGTCTAACTGAAAACTGACACCTTTAGTCAAAGAATCAGATCACAAACCCATAACGTTACTGACAGTTTTACATTCTACATACCGTATTGTAGAACATCTATGTGTTTTCCTCCTTGTCAATAGCTAAGTCATCAGACTTCCATAAAGTCCAAAGTTTAAAACTCACTAAGCTTATGATTGGTTATTTCACTCGTTGAATGAAGTTTACGCAAAACCTTGCAAATTCAAGTGAGTTGGCGAATTAAATATTAAAACTTAAATTAATTAAAGGAGTTTGATAATTCAATTTTACTTAATTGCAATAAATGATCTCTTTGACAGTTTGTATTCGAAACATTATAAAATTCTGTTTTAACTTCCTTATGGTGTTAAGAATAATATATACTAAGATTGGTTAGTTATGGATTGAAAATATTTTTACAAAAGAATGTTTGTATACATATATTTTGTAAATTTAGTATTTTAACTACCAGTTTACCTTACGAGGCCTGAAATTAAAATATATTTTTATAGCCGTTTATTCAAAAGGCTTACTGTGGATAAGCTGTCTGGTATTTGGGCCACATATCACACTGGGCTTTCAGTGATAAATATTACAATGTTACTACCTTGTAACATGTTGTCAACAAGTTGTTTGAGAGCCGGAAATACTGTATGTAAACTAGCCTAAACTGACTTAACATGGCCTAAACTGACCCAACCTAACCCAAACTGAACCAACTTAACCTAAACTGACCCAACCTAACCCAAACTGAACCAACTTAATCTAAACTGACCCAACCTAACCTAAACTGAACCAACTTAACCTAAACTGACCTAACATGGCCTAAACTGACCCAACCTAACCCAAACTGAACCAACTTAACCTAAACTGACCCAACCTAACCCAAACTGAACCAACTTAACCTAAACTGACCCAACCTAACCCAAACTGAACCAACTTAACCTAAACTGACCCAACCTAACCCAAACTGAACCAACTTAACCTAAACTGACCCAACCTAACCCAAACTGAACCAACTTAATCTAAACTGACCCAACCTAACCCAAACTGAACCAACTTAATCTAAACTGACCCAACCTAACCTAAACTGTCCTAACCTGGCCTAAACTGACCCAACCTAACCCAAACTGAACCAACTTAACCTAAACTGACCCAACCTAGCCTAAACTATCCTAACATGGCCTAAAATGACCCAACCTAACCCAAACTGAACCAACTTAACCTAAACTGACCCAATCTAACCTAAACTGACCTAACCTGGCCTAAACTGACCCAACCTAACCTAAACTGACTCAAACTAACTTAACCTGGCCTAAACTGAACCAACCTGACCTAAACTGACCTAACCTAACCTAAACTGATCTAACCTGGCCTAAACTAACCAAACCTAACCCAAACTGACCTAACCAGGCCTGAACTCACCCAACCTAACATAAACTGACCTAACCTGGCCTAAAATGACCCAACCTAATCTAACTGACCTAACCTGGCCTAAACTGATCCAACCTAATCAAACTGCTCAAATCTGGCCTTAACTGACCTAACCTAAACTGACCTAACCTGGCCTAAACTGACCCAACTTAACCTAAACTGACCTAACCTGGCCTAAACTGACCTAACCTGGCCTAAACTAACCCAACTTAATCAAACTGACCTAACCTGGCCTAAACTCACCCAGCGTAACCTAAACTGACCTAACCTGGCCTAAACTCACCCAACCTAACCTAAACTGACCTAACCTGGCCTAAAATGACCCAACCTAATCTAACTGACCTAACCTGGCCTAAACTGATCCAACCTAATCAAACTGATCAAATCTGGCCTTAACTGACCTAACCTAACCTAAACTGACCTAACCTGGCCTAAACTGACCCAACCTAACCTAAACTGACCTAACCTGGCCTAAACTGACCTAACCTGGCCTAAACTGACCTAACCTGGCCTAAACTAACCCAACCTAATCAAACTGACCTAACCTGGCCTAAACTCACCCAAAGTAACCTAAACTGACCTAACCTACCCTAACCTATACTAATATATCGAAACCTATTACACCACATAAACCAACAGATATCACAGCATACCAACATTGATAGTTATATAATAGCATTATATAAGGTTTACTACAATTGGTTCAATTAAATATATAAAAACCTAGTGGAATAATTATCTTCATTGTAAATTCAGCTAAAAACGTGTTATACATTTCACGATTTTTAAAACTAGCACACAAAATTAATTAAATTAAATGGTTAGTATAAAATTAATGCATGAACAAACTACAGAACTATGAACTCCAAGCAATAAACAAAAAATAAAAATAAAAATGTCAAAGTTCTTTTAAAATGTATACCAACAGTTAACCATTTTACAAGGATCAAACTGTTTTTATAACAAAGCAAACAGTGCCATTAGCGATGCTAGTAACTAGATCTTATCTATGGACTGTTCTAATTAGCTTTCTCATAATAAAGGTAAGCAAGATTCATTATCTTTTTACTACTTAATACAGTATCTATTGATTACACAAGCGTAGCTTTAAAAAGCAGCCTTTAAAAATCACCTAATGTGTTATAATTCCGTAAATAGAGTCACTTCAGTCTCGGGTTTTTGCTGGGAAATGCCAATACCGATAGCTAATTCCAGTCACTTCTTTATATGCCATGTAGCAAAGTGCTTGTTAGGTTTTTCCTGGAATAAATATGATGTGTGGCCTGTCAACCGAGTATGTTGGAATGTGGTCCAGCCTTTTACACTTAATTCAATTTATAACAATTGCAGGTATAGGGTTGATTTTCTTACTTTTTTTCTGTATGATTATTAAAGAGAAATAAACAGTTTAGGTACTCAGTAATATATTAACGAATTAAATAGGACAATATTAGTGGAACCTTTGCCAATTCCAAAAACTAGGGATTATTGAATAAACTGAGATGTGAACTAACAATCACATAATAATATTAATAGGAAAACAGAACAATAATAATTTAAAATATTTAAATATGGCACATCCTCCCCATAAGCTTGATCCGTACGTAAAATGTAGATGAATGACACCAAACAAAATAGGCTGTCTTTAAATATTCAAATCATACAATAAATTGCTACTGACCCACCTACCCGCCCATACAAGAACAAGTGCTATTGACCCACCCACCAACCCATACAAGAACAGTTGAATTAACCCAACCACCAGCCAAAACAAGAACAATTGCTATTGACCCACCCCCCGCCCATACAAGAACAATTGATATTGACCCACCCACCCACCCACCCATACAAGGACAGTAGCATTGACCTACCCACCCACCCTCCCTTAAACGTACAGTGGTATAAACCCACCAGCCCACCCATAAATGTACAGTTGTATTGACTCACCCACCCATACACGACAGTGGTAGTGACCCACACGCCCACCCTTACACGTACAGTGGTATTAATACCACTGTACGTGAATGGGTGGTTGGGTGGGTCAATACCACTGTACTTGTATGGGTAGGTGGGTGGGTCAATACCAAGGCTAGTATACAGGAGGTTGTCTCAGTCCCGTAAGGCGCATGGAGCCAGTAGCCGGCAGGAGTGTGACGTCATTCGGCGACCTGAGCGCCGCACTGCCTCGCCGCACATAGGAACCATTACGGCTCTGAACTTACTTACTGTGACTAATTATTACTTACACTTACATACTTAAGTGAAAATGACTTCTTCTTTGACTAATTATTAGAAACGATTTTAGACAGAAATGATATTCGCTCCCCACATTCCTTTGCTTTTAAGCTAAAATATACTTACATGATGAATGTTCCCTCTTAGTTATAGCTTATTGCTCATCTCTATAAGCACACGTATAAAATAGTTATACTTATTTATACAGCTTATTAGGCCTACATATTTGCATTAAACTTAGGTTACATTAAAATAAGGAGATAAACACTGAGTTGTGTACATGAAATTTACTGAGACATTTTTACAGTTGGTCAAAGTTTAACAATAACATTACAGAAAAAAAACTGCTTTGATATGTTGGCCTACTATTAGTGTTAAGTAGTCAACTTCTTTAATTTTTTTTGCTGTTTTCCTGTCAGTAATTTCAAAAGTCTTCCTCTTTCCCTCTATATTAGAACTAAGAAATTTCAGACGAATAAACATCCTTTGTTTGATGAATCCTTTTCAGTCTGAGGTTTTCCTTCTTTAGTTTTTTTGTTTGGGATGTTTCCAAATTTATTTTACTTTCTAACATCGAAATACTTTTTTTCAAATCACTGTGTTCTTTAATTAAAATTTCATTTTCAACAGAAGGACTATTTACATTATGCAACGGTATTGATTTTTCGATGGACTCAGTAATGTTGTTTTCTGTTGTGGTTAGATGTGCAACATTTTCTTTGTTAACAGTTCCGCTATCATTTTCTTACTCTCTCTTGATTTCATTCGCCTATCTCTGGTATCTACATTAACAATCTGGGAAGAAAATAACATTTGAATTTAGGCATACACTTAGATTGACAGATGGGACAGCACTCGGTTTTAACACTTTTTTGGGGGCTATTTTTAGAAGTTCGGCTTTCATATCCCGTTCGTAATCATCTGGTGTGAAATGTTCGGAACAAACAACAGATGTAGAGGGGTTAAAACTTTTATCGGCCCTTTTACATCGCTGTGCCCATTGTTTTCATAGGTCATGGTTTTTTGGAAATCTATGATAGTATATTTTTGCCCTGTCACCAGGTAACTCACGCGTTTTAGCCCGACCTTCTCGCGTTTTCCTATTTTTTGAAAAGTGGAGAGGGTTTGTGTTGTGAGTGACTTTCCCGCGTTTTCCTAATTATAGAAAAGTGGAGAGGGTTGTGTTGTGGCAGCTAGTGAGTGAGGGTCGGCGTGGTGGCAAGGCGGCATGGTCGCCGGATGACGTCGCTCGGGCCGGGGGTGTGCGCGTGCTCGGACTGAGGCAACCTCCTGTATTCTAGCCTTGGGTCAATACCACTGTACGTGAATGAGTGGCTGGGTCAATCACTATACGTGTATAGGTGGGCTGGTGGGTCAATATCACTGTATGTGTATGGGTGGGGGTTCAGAGCTCAGATGTTGTGTAGGGAGGAGATGTGAGAATAAAGCTTATCCTATAAAGTACGTTAAAAGTTAAAAATACATGTGTTAAAAATATAAGTTATAAACGTTTTTAAGTTTAATAATGTTCAACTGCAAATGCGAGCGTCAGACACTGATAAACGCGCTGCCTGGTAGCAAAGCGGGGAAGAGAGAGTCAATTGCCACGACTTTTCAATTCACACAATGATTTGGGAATTTTCACATAATGATTTGGGGATTTTCATTTTCATTTTCAATATCATGTAGGTACTCTTCAGTGAGGTTAGCTAGTCAAGGAGGACACTGGATGTTGTCTGGTTTCGTTCAAGCGCACATTTCGAGGGTGGATTTTCTTTGTGTCGTAGCTTACAAGTTGCGACTTTTGCGCCTAATTAAGCCAACTGACAAGAACAAGAGAATTTAAGGTTACATTGCGTCGATGCAAATAAAGGGGGTTTCAATTTTGCTCTGCAATACATCCTGTACATATACAGGGCAGGTGATTGGTTTGTAGGCAGAGGGCACTGGTTAACTTTTTCGTCAGAAGGCTCGGAATTTTTAACTTATTAAAGTATTCCTAAAAAGTATAGAAAAAAATGATACCAAACACGATGGTATTAACTATAAAAACGACTTTTGCAACCTAATATTTGGGTATCACCTTACCCTTTAATTTCTATAAGGAAATTAATCAAAACAAATCATACAAACAATCAAAAGGTCCTTAAGACATACATTAATGGAGTAACTCTAAAACAAACATGACCGTCCCAAGTCAAACCTCTGTCAAGGTACATTCTTACAAACCGAATGGAATCTCCTTCCTCTAAGGTGTTTCATCAACCATAACAACTGCCCGCTACTCACTATTACGATGTAGGTGATTAAAGTTAATATATTTTACCTTAAAGTGATTATTTAATATGTTCAACACAATGTTCATTCTACTAAACGCGTTTACTTCTAATTCATATTTTGGTAAATTTTTGACTAAGAGTTGTATCATCTGCATACTAAAAAAATGTTCTGTTTTAGGTCCATGATCATTGAAATAAATTAAAATTAAAAAAGGACCATGAACACATCCCTAGAATCTCCCACATTGGTGACTTGAACGCATACCATAGTCGTAACCTCCGTCGCTGAGATAAGATGCCAACAATTACTGTGTTAGACCACGGATCCCACATTTGTAAGCTTAATATTACTGTTGTGTGGTGAGTATAGTCAAAAGGCTTAGAGAGGTCAAGAAATACACTTAATGTGTTATCCCAACAATCCAGTTCAAATCAAAGGAATTTAATTGGCTTTGAAAATTTTACTGACTTACAGTATTTAATTTTATATCACGTCCTGATACAATTAGGTAATTGTTTATTTGGGTTTATTAAGAGTTTCAGTCATACTTTTCGGCTGATAAATTGCAATTAAAATACTCAAAATTTAGGTTTCAAGGATTCCTGCGATTCAATTTGCTTGACGATAGCAAATATATTAAGTAATACTGATTAATTGTGGTAAATTTGTAAAAACTATACATTCTTATTTGAAGTAAATAAGATCTTCAGCAGACGTGCGTGGTGTTTGTTTATTAAGAGTTGGACATTTGTTCAAGCAAGATTTAATAGTTTTAAGTTTTATACAAATACAAGAATAAAGCGTATATGTGTCTTCGTCAGTTAAGACAATGTTAATGATCAAGTACACAAATTAATTTCTATATTATATTTATTTAAATAGAAATACTAACTATTTACTTTTTTCAAATAGTTTAGTGAATTTATTTAAAGACTCGAAATCATTCAAGTTCAGGATCTGAATACAAAAATATGATAAACGGATCATCTACCAGGAAAAACATAACTTATAACTATGGTATTTTAGAAATTTTACATGCTTCATTTATACTAGTCATCAAAATATTGAATCAGCATTGAACATTTATAAAACAAACTCGCATAGTTCATATTAATTATTTATCATTGTCTCTTGTTTTGTATGAACAATGAATTGTAATTGAAACTGAATATACTTTGGAGACCTTATCTTATAGAAAAATGTATGAAACGCTTATTTTTCGCAAAGGTGAAACAATTATGGAGACCTCCCTAGTCATGCTTTATCGAAATATCGTCTCCCCACCCCATAAATAATACGAAGGCGTGAATTGACAAGGTTTGTTACGCCTCTAGGTCGGGCACGTACCACAGCAAGGACTCCGTGAGTGCCCGGGGCAACCTGTTACAATGATATCGATCACTGGCAAATCTCGAGCCCTGCTCAGGCCAAATACACGCAGGTTGTTCGCTACCATTGTAATTGGAGTATCCATGCCATCAAGGGTGATTTCTACTCTTACCACTCACTGGACCCGTAATGATGGATCATCTTTTCGAACCAGCTCGTTGTGGCTGAATAGAGCCTGCTCTCAATCATACAGCCGAGCAATAACAACTTCCTCATCATTATTCAATAATAAGACTTACATGTAATTCTCTACTATATAGAAAAATCGCAAAAAAAGGAGGAAAGACTACAAAGGACTGGTAACAAAGCTCTTTTAAATAGTTTTAAAAGCAGAACTTTCCCAATATTATACAGTATGTATAAAAGCAACAGTAAATACTCCTGCTGGTATTTAACTGCAGATGTATCTAAATGTTCTGCACACTAATCATTGTTGGTTTTAAATCAGTAATCTCTTTAATATATTTTTTAAAATTTGTAATACTGTATATAACATTATTTTATGTAAAAATGATGTGAGAAAAATTATTGTTTGTGACCTTTTTTTTACTTTGTTTGAGTGTTAGTAAATTTACCGAATGGCATTCCTAAGGAAGTGCATTGATAGTTGTATCCTGTTAGGAATATTGCATTGTTTGAATTATTCTGTTATCGTTCCTAATTAATGACTAGATATAACCCAACAGTGTTATGTAGAATACTTCGTATATGATCAAGAATTTAGTTGAATGATAATAGAGTTTGGAAACCATCAAAACGTCCCATTTGTAATTTAGTAGCGATCAATAATTTCTTAAAAATTTATGAAACCATAAGTTTTTAGTTGGATTTTAAGAGTAAACAAAACTAAGTAATATGGCTAGTTGAAGTTACTTTTAAAGATGGCTATGTTAAAGGAATGTATAGTCTACAAAGCCTAAACAATACAATAAATCATATATGCATGGGTTTTTAACATGATGTATTGTAAACGAAATATTTTGTCTATATGTTGAAATTTGAGAAGCAGAAAATTCTCTTTAAAATGAAGTTTGGTGGAAAAATTAGAATTATTATTTGGCAAACATAGCAATTTTCTTTCAAATTTAACTAATATATTCAAAAAAAGTAAAAAACTACAAATTTCACAAAATCAATATATTAAAATAACAAATATTAAACAATAACATTCAGACATTGTTCACACTCAGAATGAATAATTTAGTAGGCGAACCAATAATGTCTTATCTCTTTATGTCGACTATATGTTTAAATACTCATCCAAGTTACTATAAAACAATTTTATTAATTTATTGGCACATAAAAGCCTAGGTAATTCGGCCCAAGGATCCGAGATTACTGGTAATAAGAAAGAGAGATCTTCCTTACTATTAGGATAATATTTGTTAAAGAATCACATACATTTGGGTTTATAATTACAGTCAGATAGAATTACTATGTACAATTTTCCGAAAATTTGTCAGTGTGCTAATGGTTCTCATATAAAAACAAAAAGTATATTTGTAATAATAATGAGTAAATTATCACAGTCAGAGCATTATTTCAGCTGATAAACACAATAAAACAATAACCCGCCATACGATTTACAGTAATTAGACTATGATAGATTGACTTTAAATTATGTAATTAAGTTTGTCGTTATAACGTATGCCAGTTACAAAGTTGCGCTAGTAAAAACACGTACTCAATTTAAAGTATCATACAAACTAAACACTCGAGCAACAGCCAGACAGTAGCTAAATAATGTGCATGTTTATACAAGTCTATCGTGTGCATCAATAACTAAACTTGTTGAAGTACGAAGGCCCCAACATTTGCCTGTTACCTGGCGTTGCCTCCCAGGTCTCCTGGTGCTTGCCTCTTGACGAGGCTGTAAGCATGCTGCCTTTGGGCCAATGAGACGTTCCTCAGGGCCTCTCTTGGCACATTGGTCTGCCCTCTCGTTTTCTAGTAGCCTACCCCGGTGTGACCTGGCACTCACGACATGATTACCCTATTGGAACGCACCGGCGTTTTAAGGACCCCTTGATAGTCCCAAAGTAGACTCGAGGTGAAGTCGAAAGTCGCAAGTGACATTAGTGACGTTGGTAGTTTGATCATGGTTGCTACCCAAACTGATCACGAGTGATTTTTAAATAATAAATAATTATTTATAATTATACAAATAATGTTTTATATATATATATATATATATATATATATATATATATATATTCAATTATATAATTATTAACAGCAGCTCCAATATAACTAAATTGACTTCTCATTTCACTTAAACTCACCCTCTCAATAAATACTTCTTCTTTTGACAATTCTAACATTATAATACGAATAAAACTATATGTGGTAGACAAAACCAAAATACTCCCCAGTGGTCGACCTGTCCCAAACGAGGTCAGCTGATAAACACCGGCTTCCATTTATCATTGCCCTACAAATTAATGACACTATCTAAGGAATGGTTAACTGTATTCAAAAATTAACTCGCTTATTTATATATTCACGCTCTTTTTAAATACATGTTCTCCCATATGTTGACGTCGTGGTGAATTTTTTTTGCAATATTCACAAACCATACTTCTCTATTGTTTAACTACAAAACCATGACTTCATTGCATTCTTCCAAAGTATTCGTGGATGTGCAATCGATAAAGCGGAAATCGTGATGGACACTCCATAATAAAGCATTGTCGCTGTAAATTACAGATGAAGAGTAACCCGTATTTACAGAGTCGGACCATATACGTGACTGAGGGCCTATGATTACCGTCCATCGACGTGGCACTGACTGCGATCACGCATACATTCTGGTTCTCCTCATTTCGTTTATTTTTCTGACACTAATCAATATGAAGATGTTAAATCTAGTGGTTCATTATACCTTGTAGACCCCTTCTTCAATACATCCAGACAATTAGTGCAAATTCTTTTGGTTTCCTCCCAGTCGGTAATATTAGGATTATTAAATTTGACGCTTATTATACATATTCTTTCTTTCTATTCAATATTCTTTTTTAAAACGTCAATCGTAGAGATATGCGTCAATCTAAAATAAAAATAAGGGTGAACTTTAAGGACGAGTGTAGTTGTTAAGTTCGACTAATCCTTAATAAGGGCAGTTTAGTGGAAGAGATCCAGAGCTTATCGTAAAATCCAAACCAAGCTGTACTGTATTTTGATTTTCAGTCAACTAACACGTCTAATATCCAGCTATCTCCCTTGGACAGCACTTGTACATCCATAAACACTGACACAGACTCTGTAGTATCTGTTATTAGAAACGATTGGGCGTACGTTTTCCCGTTTTTAAGAGGTGCTAGTATTAAGTTCAGAACCTTTCGCCTAAAGTTACCTATACGCTTCACTCCCAAGTAGCTAGATTACAGTACTTACCAGAGTTGTATTGTACTCCTTAAATCCGTATTATGTACATTGGAGGGGTGTAAGACAATCCTTGGACTAAAAGGCAAGCGTTACTTCCACATATGTAAAAGAGTCCATCAACTATTAAATAGGCCAAACATATAGAAGACGATTTTTTTGACATACTGTCAAACGATACACCCTAAAAGTAACAATTCTATTTATATCCTTCTCAGTTCTGATATAAGTTGTGACATGAGTAGTTAACTATACATGCAACTAGCTTTTTACATAAGATTTCAGTGTGCTCTATTTGTGTAGTTTACTGTACAGTACCAAAAGCTGTTTGTTTGTGATGACAATAAGCTTTAGTTATTTACTTAGTTAACTGTGCAATGCCAGTAGCTATTTATGTATCACTACAGTATGCTCTTGTTACTTACGTAGTTCCTGTACAGTACCATTAGCTGTTTATGTGTGATGACAATGTGCTCTAGTCACTTACGTAGTTAACTATAAAATACCATTAGCTGTTTATGTGTGATGACAGTGTGCTCTAGTTACTTACGTAGTTAACTGTACCATACCATTAGCTGTTTATGTGTGATGAAAGTGTGCTCTAGTTACTTACGTAGTTAACTGTACAATACCATTAGCTGTGTATGTGTGACGACAGTATGCTCTAGTTACTTACGTAGATAACTGTACAATACCATTAGCTGTTTATGTGTGTCAGTATGCTCTAGTTACTTATGTAGTTAACTATACAATACCAGTAGTAGTTTATGTGTGATGACAGTGTGCTCTAGTTACTTACGTAGTTAACTGTACAGTACCATTAGCTGTTTATGTGTGATGACAATTCCATTTAGTTAATTACGTAGCTAACTGTACGATACCATTAGCTGTTTATTTGTGATAAAAGTGTGACCTAGTTACTTACGTAGTTCCTTTACTATACCATTAGCTGTTTATGTGTGATGAAAGTGTGATCTAACTACATAATTAGTTCCCGTACAGTGTCAGTAACGTTTTATGTGTGATGACGGTGTGATCTAATTACTTATGTAGTTCCTGTACAATGCCGGTAGCGGTTTATGTGTGACGACAGTACACTATAGTTACTTACGTAGTTAACTGTACCTGTACAATGCCAGTAGTTACTTATGTGTGATGACAGCATGCTCTAGTTACTTACGTAGTTCCTGTAAAATACCATTAGCTTTTATTTGTGATGAAAGTGTCCTCTAGTTACTTACGTAGTTAACTGTACAAAACCATTAGCTGTTTATGTGTGATGTCAGTATGCTCTAGTTACTTATGTAGTTAACTGTACAATACCAGTAGTGGTTTATGTGTGATGACAGTGTGATTTAGTTAATTACGTAGATAACTGTACAATGAACAGTGTGCTCTAGTTACTTACGTAGTTAACTGTACAGTACCATTAGCTGTTTATGTGTGATGAAAGTGTGACCTAGTTACATACGTAGTTAACTGTACAATACCATTAGCTGTGTATGTGTGATGACAGTTTGCTCTAGTTACTTACGTAGATAACTGTACAATACCATTAGCTGTTTATGTGTGATGTCAGTATGCTCTAGTTACTTATGTAGTTAACTGTACAATACCAGTAGTGGTTTATGTGTGATGACAGTGTGCTCTAGTTACTTACGTAGTTAACTGTACAATACCATTAGCTGTTTATGTGTGATGACAGTTCCATTTAGTTAATTACGTAGCTAACTGTACTATACCATTAGCTGTTTATGTGAGATGACAGTGTGCTCTAGTTACTTACGTAGTTACTGTACAGTGACCATTAGCTGTGTATGTGTGATGAAAGTGTGCTCTAGTTACTTACGTAGTTAACTGTACAGTACCATTAGCTGTTTATGTGTGACGACAGTGTGCTCTAGTTACATACGTAGTTAACTGTACAGTACCATTAGCTGTTTATGTGTGATGACAGTGTGATCTTGTTACTTACGTAGTTCCTGTACAGTGTCAGTAACGTTTTATGTGTGATGACGGTGTGATCTAGTTACTTATGTAGTTCCTGTACAATGCCGGTAGTGGTTTATGTGTGACGACAGTACGCTATAGTTACTTACGTATTTAACTGTACCTGTACAATGCCAGTAGTTACTTACGTGTGATGACAGTGTGATCTAGTTACTTACGTAGTTCCTGTACTATACAATTAGCTGTTTATGTGTGATGAAAGTGTGATCTAGTTACTTACGTAGTTCCTGTACAGTGTCAGTAACGTTTTATGTGTGATGACGGTGTGATCTAGTTACTTATGTAGTTCCTGTACAATGCCGGTAGTGGTTTATGTGTGACGACAGTACACTATAGTTACTTACGTAGTTCCTGTACAGTGTCAGTAACGTTTTATGTGTGATGACGGTGTGATCTAGTTACTTATGTAGTTCCTGTACAATGCCGGTAGTGGTTTATGTGAGACGACAGTACGCTATAGTTACTTACGTATTTAACTGTACCTGTACAATGCCAGTAGTTACTTACGTGTGATGACAGCATGCTCTAGTTACTTACGTAGTTCCTGTAAAATACCATTAGCTTTTATTTGTGATGACAGTGTCCTCTAGTTACTTACGTAGTTAACTGTACAAAACCATTAGCTGTTTATGTGTGATAACAGTATGCTCTAGTTACTTACGTAGTTCCTGTAAAATACCATTAGCTGTTTATGTGTGATGACAGTGTGCTCTAGTTACTTACGTAGTTAACTGTACAATACCATTAGCTGTTTATGTGTGATGACAGTATGCTCTAGTTACTTACGTAGTTAACTGTACAATACCATTAGCTGTTTATGTGTGATGACAGTGTTCTCTAGTTACTTACGTAGTTAACTGTACAAAACCATTAGCTGTTTATGTGTGATGTCAGTATGCTCTAGTTACTTATGTAGTTAACTGTACAATACCATTTGCTGTGTATGTGTGATGACAGTGTGCTCTAGTTACTTACGTAGTTAACTGTACAATACCATTAGCTGTGTATGTGTGATGAAAGTGTGCTATGGTTACTTACGTAGTTAACTGTACAATACCAGTAGTGGTTTATATGTGATGACAGTGTGCTCTAGTTACTTACGTAGTTAACTGTACAATACCATTAGCTGTTTATGTGTGATGACAGTTCCATTTAGTTAATTACGTAGCTAACTGTACAATACCATTAGCTGTTTATGTGTGATGAAAGTGTGACCTAGTTACTTACGTAGTTCCTGTACTATACCATTAGCTGTTTATGTGAAATGAAAGTGTGATCTTGTTACTTACGTAGTTCCTGTACAGTGTCAGGAACGTTTTATATGTGATGACGGTGTGATCTAGTTACTTATGTAGTTCCTGTACAATGCCGATAGCGGTTTATGTGTGACGACAGTACGCTATAGTTACTTACGTAGTTAACGGTACCTGTACAATGCCAGTAGTTACTTATGTGTGATGACAGTGTGATCTAGTTACTTACGTAGTTCCTGTACATTTCCAGTAACTGTTTATGTATGATGATGGAAGAGTCGCTGTCTGTGTCCAGGGCGCGAGGCAGACCGTAAATGAACTGCCTGTTTCAACCACATCTATAAATGGTAAGTTCAAGTTCTTCTAGAAGTCAGTCCACGCGCCAACACCGCATTTGACTGAAGTCTCGAGTCTTCAGTTGCACCATATCATCAATTGCCAGATGATACCCTTCTTAAGATGTTGCATAATCAGGTAGGTATATTACTCAGATTGTACGTAGGCCACCATGAGGTGACTTTAACAATTGTGAATATACTTAGAAGCAATTTTTGAGTTACTGGAGAAATTTAAAAAATAAGTTATCTTTATATTATTTATCTTTAAGAAACGAATTTTAAATATGTAGGTTTATAGGTCTGTCGAATGAGTGTAGATGTACGAGTGTAGTTAATGTTATCACTGAGGCCGACCATTCCTTAGAAGGAGCTATTTATTAATATTTTAGTGGACAGAGCCACTAAGGGACCTACAACTTGTTGGGAATTTGAACAACGAAGTATTGGTCGAATTTCAACTAACCGATAAGACTGATACTCAATTCCCTAATCTAGACAACGTCTGAAACATGGCCACGACTCAACATTGGCACTACAGAATTTGTCTAGTAGTGCTCGCATTGATGGTAACCACTGAGTGTGTGTTATTTTGATGTTACGTACAATTTTCATATTACTTATGAAGATAAGATCTTCAAGAGGCAACTCTAGTCGAGTAATTCTTGGGCACTCAACAAGAAGCCCATCACAAATCCATGGTCCTGAAGAACCTCGTTGATTCTCTGCCAGTCGGGGTAAACCACCAATACACCTGTTATAAAACCATTGTAAACCATTTATGTGGAAAGTACAATTAATTAAACGGTAGTTGAGGTAGCCGGCATGTAGTTGCAATTACATGATTATGGGGATTGGTTCTCTATAAGGGTTTAATGGTGTAGAAAGTAACCAGTGTTGGAGCGCACCGACCAGTGGTTTCTCCACGGATCAGATGTACCCTGGACAACTGTTCCCACACGTAGCTAATGAACACTGTGTTCCTAGGACGCGAGTCGCCTCAGAAAACACTAAAGTCAATCTACAGAACACTATATAATGTTATCGCTGTGTGATTCACAGAACTCAGTCCTCTATTCTGCCATAGGACTGTACTTTCTGCAAATAAACCTTTTAGTTTTTTTTCTTTCTTTTTCTATGCATAAATTCTTATGTACAAATTTACATCTTTTGTATAAAAAGTCAGAATTCATACACATTGTTGTATGATTCAACTAGCTTGATGGGCAGGACAGGTTTTTAATTTAATTATGTATATAATTTCATTTGAAAGCACGACTTATTATAAATAATATTTTTCCACACGGATGCATCTGGATAATACTATCGACATGAATCTATTACGTATTAATAAATCAGTTCTTTCCTACGCATTGTGTACAATGGAAAAACATTATTTCTAATATAGTAACAATATTTTATAGTTACGCAGGGTAGATGTGCAATTAGGAGTAACCTCAGAGATCTCCTTCCCACTCGATGGACGGTTCAATAGTTGGTCGGATTGAGGACGAACGAATTGAGAACTAATCACTAAAGACGATGATTTTAAATTGTTGATATTGAAATCTGGAAAGTCAATTTATCACTGCCATGGCAAAAATTATCTTGGCAGAATTATTGCTAATTAGTCGAAGTATAATTACTTATACAACTTTTAAAGTCAATGTTAACCACAATTAACACCGACTTTTGTCATGTGTTCAGAGTGGATTCTCCTATAGGAAAGTGTACAGGGCTTCAACTAACTATCGCACTAAGTGAATTTTGTTGAGTTGAGTTGAGGACAAGTAACATTTACTTGCCGAACTGTCTTGTACGTCGTTACTTACGGCTGTACAGTAATATGTGTTTTTGGTTACATAATGGGAAATGTAACCAAAAAGTCTGTAGTTACTATGTTTACTATATTTACGTATGTATAGGATTGGTGGGTTGGTCAGTCAAATGTGTGCAGGATGAGTGATGGTCAGTTACGTTCGTGCAGGGTTGGTGGTTGGGTCAGAGAACTGTGTGCTGTGCAGGGTTGCTTTGTGGGTCAGTCAAGTGTGCATACATGTTTTGTAATCACACAACTAAAAGAAGATAAATTATTAATTTCTTTCAGTAATATTGTACGTGTATGGGCGGATGAGTGGGTGAATGCCACTATACGTATGTGGTTGGGAGGGAGGGCCATTCCCACTATTATATTAATGTAGCCATTAGAGTATAAGGCTCTGTACAAAGGAATTAATTACCCTTTGGACTCAGAAACAAATGTTCTCTTGACATAGCATTTGCTTGCAGTAAGGGAAGCCCATAAGCAATATATTTCAGATCAAATAATTTAACTTAAAGTGTTTGTCCACCAGAGAAGTTCCTTTTTCTTCCCCCTTTAGACAATTTTAGATGTTAGATTTACTCACATGTGTGTGGATTAAGTATTAGTTCCTACTTCTGCCATAATGCCTGTACTCCAAACATAAAACGGATATTAGAATGGAACTCTGACCATTAATTACAAACTAACGTTAACTTAAATTAATATTTAGTTGGATACAAAGACTTTTGTTTTTAAATTAATTTTAAAAACACACCATTTGGTTAACTGCACCAACTTTTTTGCTTTGACCTAACTTGTCTGTTAATATTTTTAGTGTCTTTCAAAAACAAGTTTACATCCATATTTGCCCTCAGTCTTAAAATACTTGATGTGAAAGTATTTTGGTGAAATAAAATACTATAACAGTAACCGTTCTCTTTTGCTCCACATAAAATTTGAAAACTCATGTTAGTTTCTGTTTCCTCATTTAATTAATATTTCAGAAACTTACCTTATATGTTTTACAAGTGGATCGTGGATGAAATTAACAGTAATAAACAAAATAATCATCAGCCAATTATTGAGAAAGGCCTTGAAATGCTTGCAAGCTTACAAATTCACTAGTCAATGTCAAAACTATACTAACTCTTAACACTAAAAGAACATAAACATTTCGTTATCACAAAACTAGTTCCTCTCAGAAAATTACTTTTTAAAGTTATAAAAATTATACATATCAAATTTGATGAACATTTTTCTTATTTAAATACATATAAATCATGACCCCAATTCTTTGTTTCCTTATGAGATATAAATTCATTATTTATTTAATGTTATAAAATGAAACAAACACTCCATTAACAATTTTTTATTTTGTTAGGCCTTTCGGTAACAAATGTACCATCTTCTGACACACTAACTAAATTAATATTGTTTACATTTTATTTATTTGAAAAACACGTGGTAAAATGAAAGTAAAAGATATGGAATAATTTAAATAAGAAAAATATAATAAAAATTGTATAAATTTAAAATAATGGTAAGTTTAAAAATGTTCCTGGCTCGTTATTACCAAGAATTTCTTTGCATTTCTTTTATATATAAGCTTTCATAAGATTTCTAATTGTTCTTTATTTTGAACTTATTTTAGTAAATTACATTTTGTAAAATTATGGTTCAAATAGATGCGTTGTTTTGCTATCGCTGATTTCTCCTCTTGGTAATTTTTCAAATGATATTATTTTTCTTTTAATCTTGTTTAAATTTTTCTGTTGGTTTGACCAGTATATTTTTTATTGCAATTGTCACATTCAATATCGTAAATTCCACACTTTTCTTCATTTTTAATGTTGTCCTTTGGATGTCCAAGTTAATATTTTAATTTTGATGTACACTCCTTATGATTTATATTTTGTAAAAATAGAGTATATATGAATGTCTGTTTCATCTGTTGTTAAACAATGAAAGTCTGATAGTCTTTTTGATCGCAACAATTAAAACACATAATTGGGAAATATCAATCCTTTTTCACATCAATCAGATATTGTCCCAAGCAAATTTAAAATTTAAAGCAAATACTATTACTTCCAAATAGTAATAGCATAAATATTCTTTAGCATTTTTTATTTTAAAATGGTGTACTGTTCCATTGACAATTATAGTATCTTGTTATGTTTAAAAGGGGAGGGCGTGGGCCTGAAAATTTAACTAGAGGAAAACGTATTAAGAAAATTAAAATTGGAATCAAACATGGAGATAGTCTTTTACCACAAATATTAAACTGTGTTTTAGTTAAACTAATCCAGGAATGAAAAATATAATAATAATATTAAATAAAAACTACTTTAACTAATTACTATAACCAAAATCATTATTTACATTGGTCAATGAAGTTGAACTCCTGAAGTGAAGTGAGGAAAAATTAGGTATACAAATTTAATTTTAAGAAATCACGTTTAGTCGCAAAATAGCTCCTAAATTCTAAAACACAAAATTTCGTAAAAAATTAAGAGGTTCTCAATTCAAATACATCTGTAAAATTATACAAGAATTAAGTTTAAACGAGTAGAGAAACGTTTATAGGTAAACATAAAACCTTCAAACTACTCAAATTAAGCAACAGTCAGCTACTATAACATATTAATTAAACCAGAATACCTGTATGTGCCTCAGACTTTTAAACAGTAAGTTTGGTATCAAACAAATTAAAAAAAATAAAGAAAGAAAGATTGTCTTTAAGGTAATAGTTACATTAAATACTGATTTTCAAACTTATAAGTCAAAAGGAAATATAAGTTAGGAATACACTGACAATATGACATGAAAAAAATAAAACTAAATTCTATGAGAATATTGAGGGAATGTAATGTTAACTAAGCACAATAGTAGAATATTATGAAAATTGAATTAGGTCATAAACAGAAACAAATGAATGGATTGCTGCAATAAAAGAAACATTTTAAAAAGTGACATGTAAAACAGGAACAACATGAATCAGAAGATCTTTAATTGGATAATATGTCACAGTGTTACAGAAAGAGAGTAGAAAGTATCTTTAGTGGATAAAAGAGAGCTCATTTAGAAAAAAACAAATAATGAGTATAGAAAGAAAAATTAATTCCTCTAAACAATGTTGACAGAACCTTTTTCAGTCCTATTTTGTTCTTGTGTGAATAATAATATATTGTTCAGTTATTGCAATATTTTAAACTAAAAAATAGTGTAACAAGTTATCTCTTTATGGCTTTAAGGTGACCGATTGCAAAACTGCAAAGTCACTGCTGGAGAGTCAACAGGCTAAAACATGCGTTTCTATTTCAAGTTTACGGTTTGTGTAATTATTATAATTAGTTATAGTGGTCCATAATTTGATATTATGTGTTTTTAATATAAAGTTATCAATAATTACTTTGAAAGTTTCATATATTTAACCACGAAAAAGTATTTAAATGCTCAATTCTTTACAAAAACCAACTTCCATGGAATATGTCACCTTTCAAACGACACTTCAGGTGTTACAGTACGGTTATTATTACGAACCGAATCGTTGAAACAGAAAAGTACGTTTTTGGCGTTTTTCTTGGAAGGAAACGGCCACTTTGCTATATGTGGAGTACATTAATTGGTCAGTTTCTGCAACAGCTGAAGAAGACAAAAATATTTATACATGACTTCCCTAATGATTATGACAAGTGGACAAGTTCCATTTTACAAACCACCATAAAAAACTGGAAATATAAAACTGTAGAGATGCAATCAAATTTGGCATTTGAAATTGGGGTCACAGGTCCCAGATTCTTATATAAAATGAACGTAAAAGTAAGTGAAAAAGTCAAGTCATTGCTTAACATTTTCATTCTGGCTCTGATAACACAAAGGTCTGAAGTAATTGCTTGACATAAAAGATAAATAAATAAAACAAGGAAATTTTCAATTATAAAACACGCACATATTTTACATGACTGCTAAGCTCTCGGTCAAACTTCAATTTACACAATGTTACTTAATTGAATTTATTTTCAACCTTCGTCGTGAGGATCATGACACACACATTTTTTTATCAGTTATCAATTTGTTTATTTTATGGTGAAGTTAAGTCATAAGTAATTTTAACTTATGTTAACTTTACTACAGTGTGCCCTGTAGTAAATTAATACAGGGCTTACTGTCCAAATTAATTTGCTATTTCGATTGGATAAAACTAAATAGTTTAGTGTAAAATATTAGTCCAATAGACATTTTAAAAATATCGTTTAAAAAATGTTGATTGAATTCTCGTTGATGATAAAATAGACTTTAAAAATTATTTTTTTGCAACTTAATAATTTCTTTAACCATAATCCATTGATTCATCAAATTTACACAAATCTCAACATAACCTGTAAGCTGAGGTCATACTATAATTCATAGCAGACAGCAATTTCCAACTATAATTCTTCCAACTATAGTTTGATAATGATAGTTTAGGCTCAGTTGACATATTAGGTTAGATAGTGCAAAATTAACGATGCATTACAATTATCAAAATCATAGTGAATTTTGTATAAAAGTGTGTGACTAGTGATCTGTAAATATTTATTTAAGTTCAACAAAATTCTTTAAATGAATAGTATAGTTTCTATCTATAAATACTTTGTCTAATGACAGGTGGGTTAATGAAACTGAAAGACCCAATAATCCATCTAAATTGATGAAGAAGAAAACTTAATTAATATAGCTTTTGCATATAATTTTCTCAAGACGAATTTAGAGTTTTTAACGGAAAATATCTTTATGGTATATATGTGTACACAAATATGTGATGTAAAGTTGAGTTGACATCTGCTTGGGGTAATTACTTGTATTCGCGAGAGCCAGATGGTGGCGTTGTAAACTATGACGTTTATTGAGTGGTTATGTCCCATTACAAGGATGGCAGATCAGGTGTCTTCCAATATTATCAGGAATCCTGAGTTCCTCGGCACCGGGGATCACGTTCTTGGCAAAGCTATGCCCATTTTTTTCGTTCTCTATGACCACTTCCTTCTGAAATGATCTTAGAGAAATGTCAGTTCTCCAGGTGTGCAGTTCCAAAGATATAACTTTACGCCACTGACCTGCCATTTTATGTCAAACCACACTCTTATTTTGTGATAATTAGTCATTTTACTTTATATTTGATAAGCATTCTCAAGGTTAGTGAAAATTTTCATGACAACCCTATACGATTCATAATGAACGAAGAGTCTTAACTCCATCGGAATGTTAATCAGTCAATGTTTTATTGATTTCAATTAATTCGAAAAAATGTTATTGCATTACGAAAATGTACATAAATTATATCCCAGTCACTAACCTATCTAACCTAGTTACAAATTTTCTAATCATGCTGTACAATTTTACATAATACATACAAAGTTGCAGTGACAGTATCATTCATCCCTAGGCTTAAGTAAGCAGCCACCCCACTTCCGGTGTCAGTTATGAAAATTAAAAGGTTTCCCAGTCATTTACAAGAAACTTGTACTATAAGAAGACTTCGATATCGAGAACTTATTGCGATGAGCCTTATTTGTGGGCACCTCAACACATTTAACCCGCCAGTGGACTCATGCCGGCGAAAAGACCGCAAGCAGCCATTTTGTTTGGCAGAGGGCTTACCGTGAGTCACAACTACACCCCCCTCCTGCTACTTGTCGAGGACAACATCCGTAAGGTCTGGAGGGGTAGGGGGACCAGATAGTCACCTTACGAGCTTCGGCGTGTGTGTTTGTTTTACCGTGCGGTCTTTTTTACCCCAAGAATCTTGGCGAAGAAGATGAAAGCAATTCATCCGACTGAACAAGGCGTGTATATTTTACAGTATATATACGCATTGTACAATATTTAAGTCTTATTCAAATGTAATTTTATTAACTTTTTATTAAATAACAATATACAATTATTATAAAAATATCAAACATTCAAAACTTCAAAAATTAAATAAATTAATTAATTCAGTTATTTTATTATATAATTGTAATATTAAGATGTATAAATCATATATACAATGTTATTGAAATAATAAAAGGTGTTTTTTGGATAAAATAGAAGTATTTCCTTTATTAAAACCCTAAACAAAAAAATGCGGTCTAAAAGACCCCATGAGTCTACTGGCGTAATGAAGTTCATGAGTCCACTGGAGGGTTAAATTCGTCCGTCATACTACTGACTGAAAGAACACATTCAACAATATGAAGTGAATTTCAATTCCGTCATATTTATTGTATGCAATGTATTTATACTATTTTTATACTTGATAAAATATGTAAATTTGACAATCTATGAAAAAAAATGTCTACAACGATCGAATAAAATAAATTAAGTGATTAAGTTTTAATTTTTTGTGATAATTTTTTATCACTTAGGCCTACACTTTTTAAGTGAAACAAATATTCAGTTTAATAACTTTTAATCTTAAGTTAACTTTTAATTAAAATATTGAGTTTAGAACAGTATCTAAATGTTTCATGGTTAAATATTATGATATTTGATTTAAACTGATTACTTGGTTTCAGAAAGATCTCATTTGTTAAGGTCTATTATAGTAGAACCGTATACAATAGAAACTGACTCAATATTTTAGTAGCTGGTTTTATAGACCGAACAAACCATAGTTTAAAATTACCCTATGGTAATTTCAGTGGATAATGTTGATCTTACTTATATAAAGAGGGATAACAGATTTATTCCGGAATAGAAATGTGAATAACGAATTCAATGTGAGGAGCCATTGAGAGCTGGGCTAGTTGGCTACTGTTTCGACACAAGTCACAGTATTAAGAGGTTACGTAAATATCAACTTAGTTGGGAAATTCGACAGGAAAGCCATTAATGAGGGCTCAAACAGATGTCTACTTAAATGAGGAAAGTACGCGTAGCCCTTCTTTGAGCCTGGAATGTGATAGCCTGAATGCCCTAATGAACCCGGCAGAATCCAATCCGTAGTTATCGCAAGGAGATCAAAGGAATTGAGGAAGTTGTAGGTGCACCAAACAAGGATACGTCCTTAGTCACCTGAACAACGTGGAGAGTTTCACGGAAACTGTTTTGAACTGGGTCTCCGAATAAACAGATTTCAAGCCAATACTGAAGTCACACAAACGTTTCACTTATAAATATGAAATTGAATTGAGTAGTAAAAATCAACAGTGATGTAAGTTTCTTGATCATTGTGCAATGGTTGTTTTATGATAAAAATGAATAACTCGGACTTCTTGGGTGAAGTAAGTGGAAGTATATGTATATGTGACTGTTGGCTGTTTGTAGAAGACGTGAATATACCATGGGCTGTCTTAAAAACTATTAAGGAGAGCAGAAGAGTCAGGGGATGTCTTGTTTCTTACATTAATGGCACTGTACTCGCCTTATGAACGATGCATAACGAGTTGCCTACTATATGGTTGGATGATTTTTTGCATGTAAAACTAACACCTAACTAAAAAAAGATACGTTGAAATAAATAGCACAGATACAAGTTATTTTTCATGATTATTTTCATGTTTTTATTTTGACAGAATACGAAAAACTCTACTAACATCTATAAAAATCTGTTAATGAGTGGCTTATATTACAAGATTGTAGATAGCCGTTTCCCAAACTGCCAAGGCGCCGCTGGGAGGTCGGTGGTCCTGTAGATCTTACCGTCAGTGGGATAAAACTGCCAAGGCACCGCTGGGAGGTCGGTGGTCCTGTAGATCTTACCGTCAGTGGATAAAACTGCCAAGGCGCCACTGGGAGGTCGGTGGTCCTGTAGATCTTACCGTCAGTGGAATAAAACTGCCAAGGCACCACTGGGAGGTCGGTGGTCCTGTAGATCTTACCGTCAGTGGGATAAAACTGCCAAGGCGCCGCTGGGAGGTCGGTGGTCCTGTAGATCTTACCGTCAGTGGGATAAAACTGCTAAGGTGCCACTGGGAGGTCGGTGGTCCTGTAGATCTTACGGTCAGTGGGATAAAACGTGCTGTTATATTTCAACTCTTCGGTTCGTGTTATTATAATACAGTCAAAGAGAACAACTGTATGATTATTAAAGGTCTGATTAAAATAACTGTTGTTTAAATCATCACAAATGACATCTAAAGTTTCACATATTTATTGTAAAAAAATATTAAAATACTCACAACTCTTTTACAAAACAACTTTTGGTCCATAAGGGCAGTTGTTTCCCTATCAAACTACACTTCAAGTGTAGTGATACTTTCACTATTATGGACCGAATCCTTGAAATAGAAAGGAATTTACATTTTAAAGCCAACGTTTTTGGCTTTTTTCACCAAGCGAAATAACCCACTGAAGTTGAAATATTTTTAATTATTACGTTTTATTGTACTATAACAGTTAAAGATCACAATTTGTTACTTTAAAACTTGTTGGTTAGTAATCAGTAACACTAATGTCCCACGCACAACTGTATAAGGTGTATTTCTAAGAAGTTCATGAAGACAATAACAATATAACCAAGTAAAATTTTTATTCTCTTGTCAAATCACAATTAATTTAGGATTGAAAATTGTAGTTTTATACTGTTTAGTTGTATAGACTTTCGTGGAAATATAACAAATACTTCAAGAAAATGAATATCTGTCAATTAACAACTCTAGGCCTTATTATTATATTGTATATTTACGTAAATATTTATAAGGAAATTGATTCAGAACTGTAAATCCGACTAATGGGAGAGTTTTCAAACCACATCTTTTCTATTCAGTGTTGTGTTTGCAATCATACCATTAAAATATTATAAGTTACTTCAATTAACAAAATCTATCATACCATATGCAATTCCACTACTGGACATTTTGGTAATGTGAAGATTATAAGTGAGTATTGCAAAATATATTGCTTTTGAAAATTGTATATTTAATACTAAAATAATTATATGATTCTGTAAAGCTGATAATCAATAATTTAAGAATCAAAGAAAATAAATGAAATTAAAATAACTATTGTCCTGTTTATTTAAAAGTTAAATGTCCTTTTTCATACGTATAAATTTGAACTACATAAACTTGTTGATTTTCTTTGAAGGAATAACTTGAATTTTTTAAACGTATTGTCCTGTATAAATTTGTAGGAAATAAATTATATAATTCCTTTTATAAAAACCCTCCTGTATAATAACATTTCACCTCAGCATTTAATAACAGGTAAACAATTAAATTATAGTTTTTATGAATAAAAATCATCGTTATACATTACTGTGTATTAAAATAAAATAAAAAGTGTGTATCCAGTAAGCATTTATAATATTTCTGCTTACAGAATGTCACATTATGTAATTAAGCTTAGTATTTATCAAAAGAAACATTAATTTTAAGATACATAAAATAATTGAAAATTTATTATATTCCAGTGTGTAAAATAAGTTATTGAATTCATATGCAGGGTGAGTGTGACTACAAGCGTGAGGGGGGGACTATTGAGTCGTATGATTTAGAAGAGATGAAATAGTGATTTACGTATTTCGATAATGATTAGGTACATGTAGGCTTTTTGGAGAAGTAGCAATCTAGTGTAAGGAACATATTTAATATGTGGTAGAAAGGCAAGAAAATAGTATATGTTAATTAGATTCGTTTTAGGCAATTAAAATAGCATAGTAATAAAAAATATAATTCAATTATAAAAAAAATAGTTGTACATTATTAATATAAATTATCATTAAAATAATAATACACTAACAAAGCATACAAAAAGTATATGGTTTTATTATTATTATTCGTAAATTATTATTTTATAAGCTATGAAGGTATAGTGTTTGTGAAAAGATAAGTATTCCCCCCCCCCATTTTCCGTATTCTTCCATAAAATATTTACATTATCTTTTGAGTTGAATAAATATTTGTAGTTTACAATCCCCTAATAATACTGCAATTGTATTTTATCACATCCAGAATGTACACAAGGTAAATAATACCAAATTCTACGAACAGTATATTAAATATCTTTATTTTCTTATCTAATAAGAAATCAAATTGTATACAAACGCTTATAAAAGGTCATTTTAAAACTAGCCGGCAGTACAAATATTTAAAGTAAATACTACAAATACAGTCTAAAAAGACACTTTACAAACTTGTCAATATATTATCTCTTATTTTAATAAATATCTAGGTGTTTGTACAATACACGTTGTCCCGCCTTATGTACAGCACTGCGTCTCCACACGCTCCTCATGGTAACATGTTATGATTTCAATTTTCAATTGTACTTATAACATTTCAAAACTTATAAATACATCTCTTCGCTTTCTGTTCGGTATCTTTCATGATCGTCTCTGTTTCACCTTATTATTTTTAGTTTTTTAGTCCACAAAAAGTGTTTGATAAGTTAAAAGGATTGAATAATTTTTATAGAAAATGTATTTAATACATTTTATAAATATTCATTTCAGTCTTATTCAATAGATTGGAAGCTTAATTTTATCTGTTGATTATAAGTAATATTCATTCGCCATTGTATACTACAATGTAAACGAGTTGAATGCTATTGAAGTGAAACCAAATAATATTAACTGTTCATTATAAAGTATTGGTAGTAGATTAAACATTTTATCCTAATGAAAAACAATAATTCTAAAGACAATTTCATTAAAACAGTGAAATGATTATTTTGTACAGAACAATTTTCATTTAATCTTTAAATGTTTGGAAACATATCAACCACAATAGGATTAAAAATGTATACTACAAACAATATTAATTAAAATTATTGTAATTATTAAAATATTTTAATAACAAAGCATCTCAAAGTGAAACTGTTGGGGCATGATCAAACAAATATTTGTCAAATACATAAGGTTACGAGCTGACAGTAGGACAGCTTGGTATGAGAAAGCTAAAGAAATATTGTTCTCATTCGTTTTAATTTTATAAACAAAGGCTCGAATAAAATATGTTTAAATTTTAAAAATTCACAACATTATAGTTCATATCATTTTCATAAAAATATAAAATAGATATAATGTAAAAAAACAATAAATTAAATAGTCAGATGCAAAGACGATCAAAAACATTTTGACAATGTAAAAATATTCCTGTAAAGACAACAACGTACCAGCACTTCTAAATATCTTTACCAAAATTCTCTTGTTACAATTCATCATTCAAAATTCAATAAAACATAACTCACACAAATGTTTTTTTCTCAACAAATAAAAACAATCAAAACACCAAGATTATATCACAGAGCTATAAAGCTATCATTCCAAAACACTTAAAAATAAAGTTTCCTACCAAACTAACATAAAAAAACTAATAAAATAGTTATACAAAGTCACGGAACTGAAAACAACACTAATATTAAGTACTCGCAAGAAAAATTGCGAAGTCTGAATTTTATTAGTCAATCTGGGTGAATCAGTCATTATTGGAAAACACTGTTATTGATTGCATAGGAACGACTATATTAAATAATATTTCAGATGTGTACATTGATAGAATATTAAATAATATGCTTATTATAATTATGCAATTTATAAAAAGAAAACAAGATTTTACATACAGTGTCACTATCAAAAATATAATTTTTAATTATTAAAAATACAATTATTTAAAATCAATTTAACTTTCCGCTTTTTAATATTTTATTGATTTACTTCTCTATAATTTAAGCATATCAATCAAGTCCGGCCTCAATTTTAAAAACTGTAACACTATAAATGCGTTGTACTTCTAGCATAAGTCATAAAAAGTCCAGCCAAAATATGTTTTGTTCTTTGAAACTAAAATAAGGAATTCTCAATATATATTGGTTCGATTTATGAGAGGCACATAATTTTAATATATTGAGAGAGAGAAAGAGAGAGAGAGAGAGAGAGAGAGAGAGAGAGAGAGAGAGAGAGAGAGAGAGAGAGAGAGAGAGAGAGAGAGAGAGAGAGAGAGAGAGAGAGAGAAGAGAGAGAGAGAGAGAGAGAGAGAGAGAGAGAGAGAGAGAGAGAGAGAGAGAGAGAGAGAGAGAGAGAGAGAGAGAGAGAGAGAGAGAGAGAGAGAGAGAGAGAGAGAAAGGGGGGGAGAATTATGAAGAATGTAAGCATGTATTATTACATTTCTCTTTTCATAATAACTTCAAATAGTTATGTTGTAATTAAAGAAAAAGAAAAATTACTACCATAAGTACAATATTTCTTTCTTGAAAAATGTATTATTTAAGGTCACTACAACTGTAGTAGGTAAGTCCAACAAGAAAAAAAGTAATCTTTAAATTCAAACATAGGTAACCAATCAAAAAAAGTATATTGTAGTTTAACTTAAAAATGAAAAACTACACAATTACTATATAGGTAAAATATTACAATGTCAACATCTAATTCGATTTTGTTACCAATAATTATAATTAAGAGTATAAAAATTACGCAGTAAGAATTCAAATAAATTTTTAAAAGAACTTCTTTTCATATGGGATGTGTGAAAGAGAGCACACAACTATGCAATGGACATGTTATTAGCGACCATTAAAATGACTTGTTTACTGATTGCCTTTCCAAGCTCAAGAAGGATTGCAATTGATAAATTCACATGTCTTAATCTCCCTAATTAAGTTGCCTAGCTGTTGCCCACTTTCCCTGTCTTGTAAGTGGTCCAGACTACTGATGCTGATGCCAATAATGGGGAGATCGATTTCTCCTAATTACAATTTAACAAGCTGAGGTGGGTGAACGAGTATTGAAATGATGTCCAAAAGTGCCTTTTGATTTAGTTCTGGAAAGGTGGAACGTTTCTTTTTTTTAATTTTTGTGTTAAAGAATTAGTCATATATATTTTTAAAATTACAACCGTAAATAAAATATTGTTCTCATTGAAGGGGAAGTTGTTGCAGGATACTACAAATGTGTCAATTCGATACAATTTTCATGATCATTTTATAGTAAAATTAAAATCACACAAATGGTTCCTCTGATAGAATTGCAATTTTATGTTACTATTCATATATCTCCTTCTTGAATACTTTATTGAGCAATGATAATATTTTAAAATTTGTGACTTCTTTAAACTTTTAGTTAGAAATTTTAAAACTTATAAATTTTAATAATCGTACTATAATTCATTTACTAAGAGTAATATAACTCAAGTACTACTTGATTTGATATATACCACGAATTGAAAATATCAATAAATAATTAAAGCAGAAATGTTAATTGACCATAGGACTTTATTTCTTTTTTGGATGAAAATACCAGTGATGGTACGAAATAAATGGTATAAAAGGAGACAGGAAGACATTCCATAATTGTAGCTGATGATCAAAGTATGGAACCATCTTGTCTTCGATAAGATGATTTTAACAACTAAAGATACATAGTGAAAGGGAAAATTGAATGAACGTGGTATTTGCGTAAACAGGATAATACGAGGTCTCGTATACTACTGTAGGTTTGAGAATACTCAAGGAGAATACTCCAAACGAATCTACCAAGGTTCAATACAATTCCATGTTCATTGGCAGCATAGCTATTAATAAAACCTACCTAAAAGTGTTATAAAATTCAAGAGGATAAAAAATAAATATTAATTTTTTTACATATTGCATTTGTTTGTGTAATAAATAAAGTCTACAACGTCCTCATTTGAAGACTTTAACATAGTAAACTTGTAACCCACTGTTTGGTAAAATGCGTCTTATTTTTGGTAAATGTTAATTTTTTTTTATTTGTGTCTGAAAATAACTCTGATGACTTATTATTGATTGTATTGGCTTCTTTGAATATTTGGACTCGTAACACTTTTATAAAGCAATTTTTCTATTTGTAAAGCAATAAGTAATAAATAATTAGTTTATAGTTTTCTATTTATGATTATGAAAAACTTTTCATTGAAGTTTAACAACTTCATACAATTATTGAAGCTTTCAATGATAATCAATATAATGATAATCCAAAAGTTAATTTGCTTTTATTAATGTCGTGTTATTCAACATAAAAGGCTCTGAAGTTGACTTGCACATATCAAATCATGAAAAATCAACTACGGGATGAGTCACTTGATAAAAACCTATATAATTTTCTCATATTTCTGTATTACTAATTATAATTAAAATCGTCACATTACAATTAATTAATCTTAAAAATCAGTTATCGCAAGCTAAATGAGTCAAAGTATAAACCCCTTTACAAACACATTGATACAGTCGTTGTTGGTATACTACAATCCCAAGGTACTGCAATTCTAAGTACTTAAAAATAAATTGAACCATTTACATATTGCGAAATATTATTATGATGAATGCTTAAGCTAAATTCTTGAACACATTGGACATAAAATTGAGCGAATAGCGAGCTCTAGTTGTGGGTTTAACGTACAGAAAAGACAGAATAAGAAGTAAACATTGTGGTAACTTAATTAAAAAGTGATAAAATGGTACAATGTATAAAAGTCTCTGTGTGGGAAGCACATCTGCACAGCTTGTCCAATAAATACCGACTCTTCATGTATCTCGATTGACTAGCACTGAACTTTCCTGTCGCGCCGCGCAACTAGATGTCGCGGGAGTCACTTTCGCCGTGCCCGCGGCGTTGCTCTCGTTCCACCGCGTGAAAGTGATCGCATCAAGTGTTGTCCTCCCTGGGGCTGCCACTGCCACTGCGGATACGATCCGACGGGGACTGTGGACCCTCCTTCGAGTTGATGCTCGATGTCGAGGAACGTGATGAGAAGTTATCCTTTTCACTGCTACTTAAACTGTCCCTTTGTTTTCGCATTTCCACATCTTCTTGGTGCTGCAGCTGGGCGTAGCCGTAGCCAGGAGGTGGCACGATAGTCCTTTGAATCATAGCCATATTTTCCTCCGCACTCACTTTCCGCATGAAGGATCGCATCTCCTCGAAGTATCCGTCGTCGCCCATCATCCGTGGTCGGCAAGCTTGGTGGAGCACAGAAGGACTCCGCCCACCCCCATTGCGGTCGTCCATAATCGTTGGACCATCAGCGTCATGTTTTTTCAGATGGCGGTCTAAGTTTGTCTGTTGTCCAAAACAGCGGTCGCACAGTGAGCACTTGAACGGCTTCTCCTTGTTATGGATATTCCTAACATGGCGTTGGAGGTTAGATGAGATACTGAAGGAGCGTTCACAATACTTGCATTTGTACGGCTGCTCACCCGTGTGGGTTCTGAGGTGCCTGGTTAGGTTAGCCGAACGAGGGAACACCTTTCCACAGAACTTACAGGCATAACGGTCCTTACTGACCCGGCTACCGCCCACGCCCACTTCTGGGTGTGAGGATGGTGATGAACTCTGCAGTGCCGGGTGCTGATTCCTGAGTACATCGAAATGTGTTGAATTAGGTGGAGCTGCCGGGTTACCATTGAGCAGGGGTGGATTTGGAAAGATGTATGGTGATCGACCCGCAGGGTAACCTGGTGGGCTGGGGGTCGGGTAGGACATGTGTAACCTGGGGTCCACCGCTGAGTTTCGGTATATATCTATCATCATCGGCGGGATCGGTTGAGGGGGAAATAACACAGGAAAAGAGTTCATCGTTCGAGGACTCGGTACCTCCGGACTAGGATTTCTCTCGTGTATTTGATGATGGTGGTGATCAATGTCTTTTCTAGTAGGAGAAGACGGTCCGTTTTCTACAGGAGAAGGAGTCCGCAGAATCAGATTCTGGTTTTCGTCTTCCAAATCTCTCCTAAGAGTGAATTTCTTATGTTCCACTCTGAGATCTAAGGGTTGGTCGTCATCACGATCCCCAGCAGGGCCAGGTGGAGGTCTACCAGCAGGAGACATGTGAGGACCTGTGGACCTCGTATTTCGTGAAAGATCGAAAGGCATCTCGTCAGCTGGTTGATCTCGGTCCTCTGGCACTCTGACGGTCAGTGGGTAAACGGCTGCTTGCTTGGGAGAGCTGTGGCCACTGGTAGGCAACACCATCTTGCGGGGGCTTGAGTCCTTCTCTCGCATAGTGGGTTGCGGCAGACGGGGGTAGTAGCAGTACCAGGCCGCGGCCGTGTCCACCACACTCATGCCTCACGCCGGGCGCCTGTAACACAAACATGGACACCATTAGTGTAGTCTTCAACTGAATAACGTGTAGACTGTACATTGTGTCTAGACTAAATAAAGGAATACTACAGTGTCCAGGAGTACTTTACTGATGAGGAAAATATTTTTGTTAGAAAGTAGTAATTTTTATATATACATCACATTTTTTTACTTCTATGTGCCATATTGTCCATGCTATTTACATAAATTTACGACAATAAAAATTCTTGATTCTTGTGTATAGTTTGGTGATTGTCAGAAAATACCATTTAGTTATTACCTAAAATGTCATCACTAAATCTTAACTTTTTACAGTAAAATTTATTCATATCTTAGTATTATACTTTTTGGATAAGGGGAGGGGTTGATGAAATGAACATTTAAGTTAAAGCTAAAGAATAAATACATATTGTTATTAAATTTTACTTTGTAGTGATAGCATAGCACAATTGGACATATTAGTTATTTTATAGTAACATTAATAGTAAAAAGCTATTCATAGTCAAGTTTTTGTAGTTGAATTCACTATAAAATCTAAAAAGTCTCTTGCTAAGATGGTCAAGTGAGATAATTTTTGGCAAACAGTTCCTGTTGTTGAAGGTGGGGCCGTTGGTGGGCAAGTTTGCCGGCAGCTACCCGCCCGCCCACTTCACCATATGACCCACTTTAGCATTGTCTACTGCTTGAAATCACAAGTGCTTATCTCAAATCTCCATTTTAAAGAACGTGTAATTGTCGGAACAGGTTCTGTTGATAAGGGGCACTCGGGGGCATCATTGCAAACACCGTATTTCAAGTTTCTTCATCCGTTGGCAGCTAGCCTTATTGTTTCTACTTCTTACAACATTGGTGAGGTCAAGCGGTCTAGCCTTCATTGATCCCACCTTTCAGATGATGTAGATTGGAGCCAACAAGGGAGAATTATCGAAATATTAACTGTTAAATAAAGGACTTCATAGTAATTTAAAAAATGTTAAGTTACGGTAATCTTTTACAAAAAAATAATTTATCATTATAACAATGGTATGTAAAAAACAAAGTTTAGAGTCATATGGAAAATGTGTGCTTTTTTAAATTTATTATAATGTTTACAGTTCGTAAAGTCTTATTTTGTTTGACTCGTTCCTCCAATCTGGTTCAAATTTTGTTTTTTCGTTTGAAACCAATGTTTGATTCGAAATTCAACTCAACTTATTTAGTAGAATTCCAATTATTCTCAATGAGCTAATTATGTGTTGCTTTAGGTATTCTTATCAATATTACATAAATTTTAATTGTTATTTATTATGAGATATACAATTACTGGAATGATAATAACTTTTTTATGTACGTGCTCAACGTCAATGTGTAATCATTATTTAAAGTGAAAATTATTTCATTATCAGTTCAAGTGCAACTATGTAAAACGATTTAACGATTGATATCACTCCATCGTTGAATATTAATAAATCATAAGGTACATAAAGCTTTGAAAGCAGTCAACATGCGAACACGCTATAAAACAATTTGCATTCCATATTAATATGCAATTACAGTTAAAATGTATTATTGCGTACGTAGAGTTGTTAAGGAGGGTTTAGCAGCGCTCTCCTCTAGAGAATTAATCTTAGAAATGACCTTGCGTACCATTGCAGTCCAACAACACCCTAGGCAAATCTCTCGTAACTTTACCATGACCTATACAACTTGAAATTTATGGATCTTGCTCACGAAGGTGTATCATATGTTCCGGCTGACTGATACAGATATCGTTAGTTGTTACAGAAGACTTACAATCAGCTGTGTCTTGGAATTTATAGATATCCTTAGGATGTTTCAGAAAACTTACAATCGACTCTGTCTTTGAAAAGGATATCGTTAGTATGTTACAGAAGACTTACAATTGGCTGTGTCTTGGACTTTACAGATATCGTTATGGCGATTCATAAGACTTACAATTGGCTTTGTCTTGGACTTTACAGATACCGTTAGGGTGATTCATATGACTTACAATCGACTCTGTCTTTGACTGATACATATACCATTAGTGTGTTACAGAAGACTTACTATCGACTGAGTCTTTGACTGATACATATATCGTTAGGGTATTACAGAAGACTTATTCATGACTGTGTCTTTGACTGATACATATATCGTTAGGGTATTATAGAAGACTTACTCATGACTGTGTTTTTTACTGATAAATATATCGTTAGGGTGTTACAGAAGACTTACTCATGACTGTCTTTGAATGCTACATATATCGTTAGGGTATTACAGAAGACTTACTCATGACTGTCTTTGACTGCTACATATATCGTTAGGGTATTACAGAAGACTTATTCATGACTGTGTCTTTGACTGATACATATATCGTTAGGGTATTACAGAAGACTTACTCATGACTGTCTTTGACTGCTACATATATCGTTAGTGTGTTACAGAAGACTTACTATCGACTGAGTGACTGAGATATCGTTAGGGTATTACAGAAGACTTATTCATGACTGTGCCTTTGACTGCTACGTATATCGTTAGGGTATTACAGAAGACTTATTCATGACTGTGCCTTTGACTGCTACATATATCGTTAGGATGTTACAGAAGACTTACTCATCACTGTCTTTGACTGCTACATATATCGTTAGGGTGTTACAGAAGACTTACTCATGACTGTGTCTTTGACTGCTAAATATATCGTTAGGGTGTTACAGAAGACTTACTCATGGCTGTGTCTTTGACTGATACATATATCGTTAGGGTGTTACAGAAGACTTACTCATGGCTGTGTCTTTGACTGATACATATATCGTTAGGATGTTACAGAAGACTTACTCATCACTGTCTTTGACTGCTACATATATCGTTAGGGTGTTACAGAAGACTTACTCATGGCTGTGTCTTTGACTGATACATATATCGTTAGGATGTTACAGAAGACTTACTCATCACTGTCTTTGACTGCTACATATATCGTTAGGGTATTACAGAAGACTTATTCATGACTGTGCCTTTGACTGCTACATATATCGTTAGGATGTTACAGAAGACTTACTCATCACTGTCTTTGACTGCTACATATATCGTTAGGGTGTTACAGAAGACTTACTCATGGCTGTGTCTTTGACTGATACATATATCGTTAGGGTGTTACAGAAGACTTACTCATGACTGTCTTTGACTGATACATATATCGTTAGGGTGTTACAGAAGACTTACTCATGACTGTGTCTTTGACTGATACATATATCGTTAGGGTGTTACAAAAGACCTACAGCTCACTGTGCTTGTAAAGACAAACTCTGTTATGTCATTGAAGAAAACAGGCAATGAGAAACTTATAGAAAAGTATACGTGTTTATAATGTATTTCCACCTCTTAATTATCAAATTGTTTTCATAATGCATCCAAGCCAACTCTTGATAACATATATTTTGGTGACTCTTACTCTTATTAGACGGAAGCACAATTTTGAACTAAAAATATGATAATTTGTTAGAAGTAAGTGTAATCTTTATTTCTATTTCAATTTAATCTATCCATTCTTCACTTGTAATACAAACGTACTAGTTTACTCAATATCTTACTAAATGTTTTTTCTTTCAAAGTAGAATAATTTACTTTGAATTATTAATGTTTTATCTTTCATTATTATTATAAGCATACAAAAAACTGTGGTAATGATGGTTCAAAAGCCAGTTATTGATATATATACAGTACGACCTCTTAGATGTATATAGTCTTGAGCCGACAATATTTTATCAATGTAACTGGCTTTTGAACCATCATTACCACAGTATATATATTTGAGGTTGTTTGGGATTTGTAGATTCTGGGTTCTTAGCCTTGAAATCAAGAGTACTACCTTGGAAACCTCAACGAGTTTGTTTAATGTTACTATAATTTACGGATTATTAACTCGACATTCTACATTCTAATAGTTAAAAATATGCATCATAATTAAAACATTGAGTATTTGCTGAAAGGTATACTTACTCCCCATTTACAAAATTGTAAATAATTTTAAAATTTCATTCAAAACCCCCCAAACGTGAATGGTGTAATATCATTGAGAAATCTAGTGACTTTCGGCACCTCTAAGTGGTTATTTAAGAACAGACATCCTTAGAGGTCAAGCTGAGGTGATGGATGACTTCTGTGAGATTGCGGGTCCAACACAATGTCAAATCTTCGGCCAATGGTCACGTCTCCCCTCAAATCATAATCAATTCAAAGAGTGATAGGTTTCACGACCGGAGCAGATAGGTATTTCACTTATCCCATCTCTCGAAGATCTGATAATCGTTTGGTCGCCAGCCAATTACTGCGGCTCTCGCTAGCTCCTCACCAATTACTACTTTGTACCCGCACGCATACCTTGATTGTTTACGTTCTGGGCTGGACAATGTGGAAATGGGTCAAGAGAACTTCCAGGCTGCTTCCAGGCAGGTTTTTTTAAACTGTCTTATACCAAAATTCAACATTATTATTGTAAACAGAATATTATATAGCCTTTTGTTAACACGTAGTGTGTTTTTTTACTGAAAACCACGTGGTCAGCAGTAAAAATAGTTTTAATATTACATAGCCTATAACCAGAAATATTCTTTTCATAACATGATTCATGTGTGTGATTTGTCACACTCAAATATTTAACTCGATTATAAAAAACTATTTAAATTACACATGACACATGATACAAGGAGTCCATCTTATCACAGTTCTGAACATTTTTACACTGGTCGTAAATTTTAATTACGATAATATTTAACACTATCTAAATAAATAAGTGGCCAGCTTTCAGAAACTAATGTTTCCCTAACTTGTGAATGATGTAAAGCTAAATTATGCAATAATAAAGTCAAAACTATTAAGGTGCTTTATTAATGAGGAAACAGTTTAAATGTTACATTCTAAATTTACGCTGAGTTGTACTTTTAACATTATCTTGAATGTACTTAATTTAAAGTCTGAACGTGATCTAAAATGCGTACTGATTGTAAATTTAAAATGGTCAAACTAAAGATTTAAAATATTTTATACACGTAGTTTACAAATTTGTTGTAAAGAAAATATTTACTTTCAAGTCATATTCCTCAAATAACATTTTTCGGTAGTTTAAAAGATATAATTTTCTTTTATTAGACGATATAATACGTGATCGATGGTGCGGAAAATATCATCTAAGATATGTCAATAAGGTTGTAATAAAATAAAGTCGAAGTAAGAGGTATCCAGGACCCTCTCAAAAATTAAGAACACTCTTTATTTTCAGAATTTTTTACGTAAATCCCTCTATAAGATATTAGTAGAAAATAAAAATATATGAACAAGTTTTTATTTTAACAGAATAGGCGTTAATATGGCTAAAACTGGACCTAGTACTTGGCCCACATTTGTAAACGGATAGGTGAGTCACTCAAAAGTATTGTTTTGTAGACTGAGTCTCGAGATGTCTTCTGCTTAAAAAAGTCCATTATTTGCAATTATAGCATTAACCCTACGAAGGGACCAACATTTAATTTTTAAATGTATAAGAGTAAAAACTACAATTACATTTTTTGTTTACAATCACAAAGTTATTGTTGAAATTGATGCAAAATTTACATAATAAAATTAGTTTTTATTTTTTCATTAAACTATAAATGTCATAGGCCTTCCTCAAACCAATCACGTTTGATTTCTTACTTGTTTGTAAGGTTTTCTCTATAGGCGACAACACTTCATACCACGACACTAGCAGAGACGGGTTTCTCTGGAGAAGAATGAAGTTTGTTCTCTAGTTTCATTTTAAAAGCACTAATTGAATTCTCGGTTAATAACGAAAAGGTAAACTGTAATTAAATTACACAACTTTTTCAAGAATGTGGTAGATATCCTTTTTACGTGTTCGGCACAAAAAGCGGGCATCAACAACGAACGGATTCAGGGCGATGTCAGTCTGACTCATTAGGCAGGCGAGAAGTCGCGTGACCTTTCCACCGCATTGACACATCACAACACATTCTAGATCACAATTACGGTCGATCTTATAATTACAGCATTCCATCGGGACTGCCAGGTGATTTATCAGAGTGTGAGGCATGGCACGGCGCAGAAGCGACCAACAAGGAGTTCGCTTCTTCATCGCTCATCACTGGCGGCTGCCACGGGTATGTTGATTGGGAGCTCTAGCTGAGGTTGGCCATAGTTGGTCTGGTGCGGCGCCGCAGAGGGCGGTTAAGGAAGGAGAGAACAGATGTTCAGCCAAGGCTGACACGCTTCAAGACGAAATCCCTTTCAGGTTCACCGCCAATGAAACAATCGTGAAGAACTATATTGTATAACTAATTTCGGGTTTGAAGTCATAAATGAGATAATATTAGCTTAAATATATAGGTTACGTGATATGAAGATGTTTAGTTCAAACTGCTACAATACACTCGGATTTTGAGATATTTATTACAAAATCGTTCAACTTTTGCTGTTTTTAAAGTCCAGATTAGTTTTTTAATGTTTAAGAACGTATAAAAAAATATCAGACAAATGAATATTATTTATAACACCTATTGTGTAAATCCAACCTGATTATCAAAGCAGTAATGAAATATGATAGTAATTCAACCATTAAACTTATTTTCATGCAAAAAAGTGCCATCCAAAATTGTTGATCTCCACTACTAATGCATTTCTGTATAGTAAGTGTGTACAAATCAGTCTTATGTTGATTACAGAAGAGGCTAACTGCATTAGTAAAGTTATGTTGAGAGTTTAGTCTAACCTCAAAGATTATACTACGACAAGTTGGGTTACCTACCTAGGGTAGGACACGTTTGCATGGGACAAGAAGCTTCCGACCTTTTTCTAAAAAAGGGCCCATCTGATCACACGTAGAATATCGATGATAGAAAAAAAACTCTTATTGAATATTTCATACACATTGACAAATATACACAAGCACAAAAAAATACAAAATGCATTTCAATAGAAACATTAGATAAATGTTTTGATGAGAAAGCAGATTACGATGCCGATCTTTATAAACCAAGGACTAAATAGAGCAGGCAGGAGAAACCTAAAACGCAAGAGGGCCGTTATTTTCCTGCCAGTGCCTTGGCCAAAAACTGTTTCGCTTCATCTAATTTGGTAGAGAGCGGCGAGAAAGTGGTTTCCGAAATCACGGAGTGACAAGAGGGATTAGTCAGAAGCCTGAGGCCCTCGGTCATGCGTGGCTGAGGGGTTAACGCTCTGGAACACCAACTCCCTCTTCACATCCTTCATGCTCGTACAACCCTTCTCCTTGCCACTGTTTTGATCTTCTCAATTAATTGTAATATCCAAGGTCACAGTTTTTTGCTCAGTTCATAAAGTTTTATTCATATTTTTACCACCATAAATCACTATCGATGTAACGTATTATTCGAAAATATATCAGTAGTATATACTTTGAAACTATAGGATTGAAATGTAATTTTAGGAAAATCTTTAAATATTGTGTCTATTTGATATTTTTTATTCAACAAAAGCAATCTTCTCATGCGTCAATTTAGGAAAGGGAAACATTAAATTTCTTTGTAAACCACTGTTAGTTTTTCCAAATATATATAAGTTTTATACTTTTAAAGTTTCTTTTAATTTTTTTATTGTAGTTCTTTGCCTTCAAGATATTTCCATATTATTCTGTAGTACATGGGCTTGGTCAAATCATGTAGTTTTTCTGAACAATTATCATAAGGAAATAAAACTTAATGCCTTATTTAATTTAAGAAGATTTTAAAAATATTGTTAAGCCTACATAACTCTATTCAAAATATATGTTTTTATTAAATAGCAAAACACCTTCATTTTAAAATTGATAGTGATTCAAATTCCAAGAAACATAGCATAGTCGAGTTTAAAGCTCGGTGGTAATATCGAATAATTATCATTACAAGATCACTCCACAGCTGAACCCCATCGTATAAGCGACTGACTGACTGGATATAACCTCAGCGGGAGAGACCGAGTAACGGACTAAGAACAGAACAGACAAGAAATTGGATACGGTTTTAAATTGCGTGTCATTTTACGTGTAAAACGTAATAACAAGTTGTCATATCGTATGTTGCGGGTAGCATAATTGGCGCGTGGAGGAACCCCTGGGCGGAGAGGAGCGGACGGCGAAGCAGGAGTTATAGTTATGCATGAAGAGTAGCAGCATGGTAGTAGGGCAGCGGCAGCTCCGTTGAATATGGAGACGGACCGCGGGCGTCACGGACGACAAAAGGTTCAGCTCGGAAGACAGAAGTTGCCCGCAGGGCTCAGCATTATCCCCCACCTGCTCAAGTCGTGGGTTGCGATTTTTCACACTGCGTGTTTGGCTCGTCGAGATCAGCTGCGATTTACATGAAGTCTCTCATGTTTAAACCACAATATGGCACGAGGGGAATGTTACGCAAAACATACACGATATTTATTACTTCATTTTGTTTATATGCACTGATTTTTATACATCCATATTATGCTAATAATCGTATATAGAATGTAGCTAGCCATATGAGTTGAATGGTCGTTTTATCCAAAGACTAGATAGAAAAGTGCTTAGCTTTCTTTTCGTTCTATTTTTTTATTTATTTATTTTTGTTATAACAACTTATTTTAATAGTATTTTTTCAATTGATTTTTTTATTTTCCATTGGAGAGATCAGTGTAAACTTGCTCTTTTTCTTAGTACAGAAAAATAATTTAAACTGACTTACTAAGTTTTATCCTGAAAAAAATATTCCTGCAATACAGTTAAAACACGCGCATTAATCAATTGATTCACATGTGAGTGACACTAATATTTGATTGCTTACAAAATCTAAACAATTTAATAATTAAAGATAAAACTGTTTACAGTTTGGGCCAGACTATTAATTATAGTTACAGTCTGTATACGGTAGGGTGGCGCACGGACCCGCCAGCTACCTGTGTCTGTCCTTTCCTCCCCCCCGCGCTCGCGGCTGTTTCCATAATGAGTCACCAACTAGCCCCTCTAATAGAATTATTAACTTTTTTTACTTTCTCATAATATCTCAATTTTAATAGAATATTTGTAAAGTACTAACAAAACTAAGAAAAGTGATATAAAACACGATGTGCTTTGATTATAAATAACGAAATGGTCGAAAGTTATTTTTTAGCCGGAATACTGTATGATTTGTTAAATGTTTTATATTTCTCATAATTCCCTAATCTTGATACAATATTATTTTAAGAGTTCTTTGAAAAAAGGTAGAATAATTTAAAACTATGTTATCGCATACTATTTAATCAGCCAAAATATCATTAAATAGGCAACACTACATAATTTACAGTTTATTTGATTAATAAATCAACATTATTTTATATTACTCCCAGTAATCTTCTTCAAGCCAAAGTATTTAGTGTCCAGAATTGTGTTTTTAGTGTGTTTTATTGGACGTAATATATATGATTACAAAAAGGGTATAAAAATATGATAATAGTATACAGTAAAACAAAATAATTATCTTCAACTTTACAGAGACTTTAAACTTTTTTTTTTAATATAAGTAGAGTATAATAAGATATTACTACTTCTTTATTAGTCATGACAATAAGGTTGCGATGATTGATGAATGGCGGGTACTGTAACATTTCAATGTATGCTTTAAAACATTTTAATGTCATTAGAACTAGTAATAAAATATAACGAATGGTAAAAAATTAACTGCAATCTTAAAATATTGTATATTGGTTATAGCGCAATTTTGTTTTATTTCAGTGTCACACGGAAACAACATGGAAGATAAATGGAAAATGCTCAACTTCTGGACACTAAATACTTTGGCTTGAAGAAGATTACTGGGAGTAATATAAAATAATGTTGATTTATTAATCAAATAAACTGTAAATTATGTAGTGTTGCCTATTTAATGATATTTTGGCTGATTAAATAGTATGCGATAACATAGTTTTAAATTATTCTACCTTTTTTCAAAGAACTCTTAAAATAATATTGTATCAAGATTAGGGAATTATGAGAAATATAAAACATTTAACAAATCATACAGTATTCCGGCTAAAAAATAACTTTCGACCATTTCGTTATTTATAATCAAAGCACATCGTGTTTTATATCACTTTTCTTAGTTTTGTTAGTACTTTACAAATATTCTATTAAAATTGAGATATTATGAGAAAGTAAAAAAAGTTAATAATTCTATTAGAGGGGCTAGTTGGTGACTCATTATGGAAACAGCCGCGAGCGCGGGGGGGAGGAAAGGACAGACACAGGTAGCTGGCGGGTCCGTGCGCCACCCTACCGTATACAGACTGTATAATACAAACAATGTATATTATATTGCTTGAAAAGCAACTGTTGAGTGCTCTCCTGTAGGATTTATTACTATGTTCTTGCTCGCTCATGACTAGCACTACTTTGACTTGATGAGATTTGCGAAAACGTGATTTTTTATCATGTTCGATATCCAACTATCTAATGATTATTGTTTACTTTCTTTTGTGAATAATGATTTTCTGGGAATGGCAATTAACCAATTCGACCTTCCATCATTTCAACCTTCTTCAACTTAAGGCAATTAACCTTTTGCTGTATGACGTTTCATTTCTTGTAGTTTGGTTTGACATCTGAATTGTTGAAAATTGGCCTTATTATAGTCACGAAGCTGACTCTAATCGATGTGATGGTTTCAAGCCACTGCTACCTTGTGACAAGCCGATCTATGTCCACTAACGAAAAGTAAAATAAAATCGAATAAAACTCACTATGACAAACTAATCTTTGTTCATTAAACAAAAGTAAAAGAGTATATATTCATTTTCTGTATTGATCGCACAAACCAAATTTATTGTAAACGAGGCAGACTACTAGAGTGTGTCACACTCTAGCCGAACTCGGTAGCACTTGTGTCGGAGCAGCTGATGACTCACTCCTACCATCCTTTACTGCCTGGTTAATGACAAGTACATCTACTACTTTATCTATTCATCAAGGTTTATGGCACCCATCAAACCCAGGATGTGTGCATTATTTGATCAATTACGGCACTGACGGAACTGTTAGTAACTAGTTTAATTTCGGATTGTATAAGGTTACCTCTGACATAGTGATATTAGATCCTACGAATTTGAAAACGGATTCAAAATGTTGTTGCAAACATTTTTCCTTAATCAAGTAAGATTGCATAGTAAATAGTCCGGCACATTATAACAATAATTATGATAGTTATATTTTACTTCGATTTACATACAACAAACGCAAATTGGTGGTGAAACATTTATAGCCCTAAATATGATAGAAAATGTACTTTATATGTAAAGAGCGTCATCATGTCTTCGGTTTACGTCTGAGTCAAGAGGTATTGTAGGGGGGGGGGGGCGTCTAGTAATGTCGTAGAGTATCATAATGTATGTCATGGGATCTGTATTCCGTCTACGGTATATACAAAGATGGTATGTGTGCAGGCAGAGAAAACAATTTTTGATCGAAACCCTGCAAAGCCAATTCGAAATAAATGACAACAATTACACTAATATACTGCATCTACCAAGAATTGAGTCTGTTGTAATTTTTCTAATTTTATAAAATAAAAATTCCCAATAAACAACAATTGGTTTCGATAATAATTTGTGTCGACAGTGTGTTTCACCACCGCCATCAGCCGTGTCGTCGGTCAAGCCATTGAACCCCACGAGTTGTGCAAGAGGTATTCAGCTATGACTGCCATTGACTCATTGGTCCCGCTCACGTGTTTCAATGGAAAACAGAAGTGTCCTGAAGTGGGTCGCAGGCCGTTGTCTCTGCTACTTTGTTTACCTATCTATGATTTATCTGTTTGCGGCAAACTGCATCTTGTCAACCTCAATATCTCGTACCCGAAGGTGTGTCATAGTGCGACAAACAAGTGTTCTACCTATAAATATAACAACGGATGTTCATTTAAATGTATATATGCTTGCGATGCACTGCCTATTGTCAGTATCAATGCCTCAAACCCCAAGGTATCTCGTATTATGACAAACGAGTGTTCGATCCACAAATATGTGTTTTCATGGAGAATGTGTCTAGGATATCCATTTTGTTTTTATTTCCTGTCAGTAAAAGGTGTCAGGCTATAGCAAATAAAATATAAAATCAGTTTATTTTATATTTTTTGGTTAAAGCATTTTTGAGTGGGTAATAGAATCAAAGGGGTTATCTCACGAATCCTAATAAAGGTACCTTTAACTTTTGAATGAAAGAAGATATATGATCTCCAATACCTCAAAAAATGAAAATGTGATTTATAGACTCAAGTGGGACCCAAAAATTAAGATCATATAGATCCCAAAATTCTATTGTATCTATGAACTGTCTAAGTATGTGGATTTCATTACCTCAATCGGCTGATTTTGAAAAATAATAAAACAAATTTGTCTCTTAAAGTTACTGAGGTAGCTGACATACAGTAGCCTACGTAGCCCCATTCTAGAAAAGCGAATAAGCTGTTTGCTTTAGAAGTAATGCGTAGGAGAAACGTGTGCAGGAGCATTTTCTTATTAGCAATCATATATAAAGAAACTTTAGGCCTACTGATAATTACTAGTGATGCATTGCATTTAATTGGAAATCCTTCCATAAGCGTGGTATTCTTGATAAGATACCATGGATAATTAATTACTAATACCGATTAGTAACCTATGACACTTTTAAGCCACTCAATAAATTGTTTGTGCCTTTATTTGCTTTTGTAAACATTCCATCTAGAATTATTGAAATACTACTTATCTGCTCCCCTAATGTAGTAGAAGCATCGATAAATAAATAATCAATAATTGAAAACACATTTTAACTTTTTTCTTATCTAGGGAACGTGTTAGCATGTATACTATACGTACTGAAACGTAAATTCTGCACTCGCTATCGTATGCCTAAGAAGGCTATAGGAATGCTGTTGTGGTCCACGGCTAAAGCATTCCAAGGAGGCCGCGGCGAGCCAAAAACTGCTACAAAGGGATACCGCGATGACCCGGGATCGAGGGAGCACTCAGGGTCGGAGCGCCAGTCATCCCTGGTGGGATAACAGTTGCACAATAGCACACTACTAACAGTGGACTGTAATTAAGTACACATCATATTTCCCGAGTCTCCCACCAAAGATGTTCCCGCGCCATCCTATTACATCAAGTGTCAGTCGCACGCCCCACATTCCCATGGAAGTTTCGACAACAAAGCAAATAAGGGATGTTCTCCACGCCAGGTCTTCCGTCGATACTATGTTGCACTGGACAGTCCCACGCCATTGGCCCGATTCACTCATTTTGAAACATCGCTCTTACTTTCCTCACGTGTTATTGTTCCTTTGTCTTTCAAATAGAAGAAGCAAGATGATGGGTTTTGTGATGACTCAATAACACAAAGTAATCGTTACGTTTAAGTCTCAAGATCGTTTCTGTGGGTGAACTGTAAATATCGTTTAACACAGATGCAGGTCAAATGAGATGCGTGCTAGTCTCTACTGGACAATCTTCTTTTTTGTTCTCAACTGTTTACGATTCACTACAGCAGAGTACACATTTTCTGTCATTGAATTTGGGACTGAGAAACGTTTTCCTTGACGGCTAAATATTTCAGTGTCGATAACCGTAGTGGAAAACAATCTCCTGCCCACTTATACATATATCGATGAAGGGTAATATTCTCTGTTGGAAATATAAATTCTACCAGAAATTTAGAAGTTCTTGGTGAAGACTTAATTTAATTTTTTTTAAGGCTTAATTTTTTTACACTCTGAAGATAGCCTAAGAGCCATAACCGGTCATGTATTATTATAAAAAATGAATAAAAGGGTGCTTAATTATAGTTACTATTCAATTTATTAAACTAGTAGCCCTAACTCGTGAACCAACTTATACATTGTCAATAATTAATAGACCTTTTATAAATTAATAGCCGATGATTATCAACTGATCACTTTCAACATTTTTATGATTCTGATTGGGATCGAACTGAGAACTATTAGTTTATGAAGGTGGTGGACTTTAACCAACTTCACTCATTTTATATAATGATTCAAGTAGCTACATTAAAGTTATTGCATTATGTTTTTTATACCTACGGTACCCCATATATTAAACTGAATAGTTCACTATACAAATCATATATAAATACTACTAAATTTTAAATTCATTCATGAAAATAGGCAGGTGGCATGAAAATAGGTTACAGTGGGCACATGCCCACCCATACACGTACAGTGGTATTGACCCACACGCCCACCCATACACGTACAGTAGTATTGACCCACCCGCCCACCCATACACGTACAGTGGTATTGACCCACCCGCCCACCCATACACGTACAGTGGTATTGACCCACCCGCCCACCCATACACGTACAGTAGTATTGACCCACCCGCCCACCCATACACGTACAGTGGTATTGACCAACCCGCCCACCCATACACGTACAGTGAAATTGACCCACCCGCCCACCCATACACGTACAGTAGTATTGACCCACCCGCCCACCCATACACGTACAGTGGTATTGACCCACACGCCCACCCATACACGTACAGTGGTATAGACCCACACGCCCACCCATACACGTACAGTGGTATTGACCCACACGCCCACCCATACACGTACAGTGGTATTGACCCATCCGCCCACCCATACACGTACAGTGGTATTGACCCACACGCCCACCCATACACGTACAGTGGTATTGACCCACCCGCTCACCCATACACGTACATTAGTATTGACCCACACGCCCACCCATACACGTACAATGGTATTGACCCACCCGCCCACCCATACACGTACAGTTGTATTGACCCACACGCCCACCCATGCACGTACAGTGGTATTTACCCACCCATACACGTACAGTAGTATTGACCCACACGCCCACCCATACACGTACAGTGGTATTGACCCACACGCCCACCCATACACGTACAGTGGTATTGACTACTATAAATAACTGGCCTATTCTCGGGCTCACTTTTCAACAAACATTCTTTAGGAGTAGTTCTGAATTTGATCAAAATTTATTGAAACTGTGACTAAGAAGGTATCTTATTACGAATTAATACTGCAATTTATGATGAAGATGGTAATAGATGTTTTATACGACGCTCCTTTTAACTTTTCTTTTTGTTTGCTCCGAATAATGATTGAACCAGTACCACCGTGCGTGTATGAGTGGGTGGGCAATTGCATTACCACTGTACGTAAAGTTATAAGTGTGATGAAATAGTTTTAAAAGTAAAATTATCAAGCAATCGATATTTTTGACTCTGATTTATCTAACACCACGTACATGTTCTTAACATAAACTTATACTCTTTCCAATAATTAGTAAGTAGTAAGTTTCTAAAAATTAAATGACAAGTTTCATTTTCATTTTCATTTTTTTTATAGTTTTAATTGGAAAAAAATCTTGTAAAAATAGTAGATACTGCATGAATAAATTCATATAATTGCAAAACGCTCATGACTATGTTAACGACTCAATTATGATTTAAATTAGTGTACAATATTTTAGGGAATTAGAAGAATTAGTGCCATCTTGCTGCCCTTTTTTTTACGCTTTTTACTCCAATGCAGTGGGTATAAAGGACCAAATCCTGTAGGTTCAACAATATTTATCTAGATGGGTTTGTAGGCTACTGTTATCTAATAAAATATAAGACTATGTAAACATTCCAATGATATAAAAATATCCAAAAACAACCTAGGACTGAGTTATTGATTGTGAAACGGTCGGTTTGAAAGAAGTATGTATCACTTTTTGAACACACATTATTATATTTCATTCGTTTATAAATAATTATCTAAAAATGGTATGTACATTTATTTATTTCTCCTGCACACTTCAATTGTTAATTCCGTTCCCATTTTATCAATTGAATTTTTTTTTCTTAACATTGCATGGTTAAATTGTTTTAAGAATAACCTCTTATGTCAAGTTGCACCGTCCTATCTTCGTTCGTACGGTGAATGGTGACAAAGGCCGGTAAAAGGAATTTTTATTCTCTACTCCATTTCAGCTTCTTCAAATGATTTAAATAAATGAAAACTCTTATTCACCCTTTGAGAAAATAAACACATATTTGAAAACCCCTTCCATACGTACTGGATTCTGTAAAGAATTCATGTACTAATCTTCACTGTCCAAAGTCTTATATTTTATTAGAAACTGTGAGCATTAAATGAATGGCATTTGTTTTTTTATAATTATTTTTACATTTATATTTATTTATTTACGGCTTTTTTATATATATTGTAAAAATATATTATTGCGAGTGAAAATTAAAAAAAAATACAATAAATAATATACGTAATGTAGATATTTTATATACTCCATGTAGCATCACTACTTTTTATTATAGATATGTTTTCAATAATTTACTGTCATTTAGAATGTTCTACAGTTATCACAGAAACAGGCAACATTTTCTTATGCAGAAAGCCAGTTAAGTATTTAGCTATTGGATTGACTCGCTGAGTTATTTTTAAAAGAAGGGTTATCTATGTCTTTGATCACAGTTAGAGGTCAGTGCATCAGCAGTTTCTCTCGTCAGCACAGTAATGTGGGTAGTTGCTAATCTCCCCTAGATGTCTGTCCGTCCCTCTAGTTCATTAAACGTTCGTAATTAGATACTAATTTATACAAGTTGTCGTGTCATACCCGTAGAAAGAGAACCCACGCGGCTGGAATGGCTCGTGAACACCGTGCAGGTTTCCTTACCTTCACAGTTAGTTAGTCGAGAATTCAAACATGTTATAGTTCTTTGGCACATTCTCAATCCTGGTTGTTTGAAATGTGGGGTTACAAGAAAGGTTAGGTTGCCAATGTTACACCGACAGTAACAAACTGTTTCTTACTGTCAACAATCTACAAGTGGTTTAACGATACAGACGTGGGTTGTGCTAAGGAGTGTACCTTTAAACACTTTAATCTGTAGGTAATGAAACACCAGCTGATGCTGATGAACACAAATGCTACCCACACGATCAAAATACTAAAACAAATTTTTTAAATTATGTATTTTGTTAGAAAATATATGTAAAACCAGTTCTCCCTTTATTTATAAATATCAATTAATTTTTTAATTTGAATTCTGGATACATCTTGTTTTGTTACTAACCATACATCTCCTTTCGATATTTACTTATGTGACATTTTATGTTAAAATCATACCGAAACGTGAAATATATCATATGTAAAAGATTAACAGTTTTCATCTTATGAATTATTTTCTGTTACAACAATTCTTCAGTAAATCGATGTTTTAAAAAATGTGTCAAAATCATATAAAACTCCTATAAATATTTGATTTACATCTCTAGTTAATTACAATCTGTTTGTATGTATATTTTACGTTGAGATCTCTGTGACTAACGTTTAGAGTATTTTACTCCCTCAATTTATAGAAAGCTGGCTTAAGCGATTATTACACGGTAGGATTTGTTCTTGAGCATGCTCATGAGTAAGTCCACACTTGTAATACCCCCTTTTTGCAATCAAACCCGTATTTGTTATGACTTGTATCAAAATTTATTGTCCTAGTACAGATAATTAATTCAGGATGTAAATCTATTATCTCATTATTTACCCGAACAAAACCCACACGGTACTTGATTGGGGGTCACTTTGGTAGGTTCCGTGGGGCTCCTCGGGCAGTCACGTGATCCCCTTCTTCACACCGCCACAATGGCCACACAGATAATTAGAAGCGCCCAAGAGAAGAAAGTTCCGAGCGAAACCCGGCCAGGACGTGAGCAAATAATACATTCATTATTGGGCTGATATTGGCGTAGCCGGTGGCGGCGGTTTACAGCTCTTGCGTCATCCGGAGCGAGCGACCATCCGAGGCCCATAAGAGACGCCCATTACCAGGACAATGAGCCGACGTGTTTGCAAACAGGAGCTTCAAGTGTGGAGAAAGTTATGGCTTCCTTGAGTCCCTGGATGGAGGAAGTGGTGGCAAAAATGGAGGAAGACGCAGACCATAATTGGGGTACTTGCCACCTAACAATGGAGTCAGGTGAAATCAAAAGCTTATAAAGATGAAGGGTTGAAACCATTGTAGTGCTGCACTATGGAATAAATTACGCATAGAATGCAAGTCTAGCGAGGCAAGTGTACATTTCCTTATCACGAACAGTCTGCTGAGTTGTATGCTTTATTTTCTACAGTACAGCCTACATTGTAAGCTCTTAATGGAATCGTACTAGAAACGTGCTCTTATCCCTCCTCATGGCATCACTTCTCAAACTTAATCATGGAAATATTTGTTGGCTACTGTACAAACTTCGCCAGTTTATTTCAGTTAATGGTACAGAGGCAAAGGAATGAACCTGACAGAAATCCCATAAATGATAAACCAGTTAATTAATACTGCCATACCACCAGGATATTACTACCAGGATTTATACTGATTCCGCCTCCTATGTAAGGAAGCTTGCTGTAAATAACTCATTACTATTTGGCAAACGGAATGTGAGTTTGTCCCAATAAGGAAAAGAAATACATAAGTGTGAATGATTTCAAAGAAGTCATATATCCCTAACTTAGGTGACATTTGCATTATTTTATTCAATCATGGCCTAATCGTATACTATTTGTCACATATGTAATCAGTACATTATGGGTTATGAAAATGTTCAAAGAAGTGTATTTTAGTCTTAACTTCATTTCGGAAAGTTAACGTCTTAGAAGAATGAATTCGTATTATACACGATGAGAAAAATGGCCAACAGGAATAACAAAAGTGGTTTTGTATGCTAATGCTGAAACCCGTTTTTCACTTATATGCTTAATCGTATATCACTTAGTGATTTTGATTGATTCCGTATACCTCTCAAAATCTAAACATATCCTCGATATCTGAATGAGAAAGTCTCTCGGTCGGAGACATGATCATAGCCCCAGTTATGGTTGTCTTATAACTTGGTAAAGGTAAATGAATAACATGTTTAGTCTATTATTTATTTTTATTTATAGGCACACAACCTATTACGTTAAAATATTTCTGATGCATCCATGGAAAGTAGGGGTAATTTTTATAACAAAATAATCGTCTACAAATAAATAGATACAAGCCAATTTCATAAAAGAAAATGTAAATTCAAACTGTATTAAATATAATAATTCCTAAACATTAATTTCCCTATAACTCAGCTCAGCCGAAGTTCCCATGTGCTAGAAATGTGACAGCATCAGTAATGAAAACTAAGCGAATCTGTGATATAGGCATTGATTTCAACCACGAGGCACCCATGCCATAGGGGTTTGTCAGTAACGTGGTGAAGATTAAATGAAGCTGCGATATAGGCCATGAGTTTGACCACAAGGCATCTAGACTAAATCATAGAGGTTTGTCAGTAGTGGTAGGTCCTACGTGATGAAGATCACATGAAGCTGCGATATAGGCCATGAGATTGACCATGAGGCATCCATACCATGAGTTTGACCACGAGGCACCCATATCATAGAGGTTTGTCAGTAGGGGTAGGTCCTACGTGATGAAGATCACATGAAGTTGTGATATAGGCCATGAGTTTGACCACGAGGCACCCAAATCATAGAGGTTTGTCAGTAGTGGTATGACCTACGTGATGAAGATCACATGAAGTTGTGATATAGGCCATGAGTTTGACCACGAGGCACCCAAATCATACAGGTTTGTCAGTAGGGGTAGGTCCTACGTGATGAAGACCACATGAAGCTGCATATGGGACATGAGTTTGACCACGAGGCACCCATATCATAGAGGTTTGTCAGTAGTGGTATGACCTACGTGATGAAGACCACGTGAAGCTGTGATATAGGCCGCGAGTTCGACCTCTGCCCGAGGCCATGTTTGCACTCACGTTTGTCTTCATGTGTCCGGGTCGTACACGGATAATTCAAAGTGTTTTAAGTTCAGTCTATAGAATGGAAATGATATGGAATGTATCTAAATGGTAAATGTTACGTTATGTAAGTTCTTTGCCACGTTGTCCGGACCCCTATTGGTGTCAAAGATGTGATTTGCTTAGGATAAGCCGAATCAAGTTAATGTGCAATAATTTTTGAAAATTAATAGTACATTAGGCCTATTAGTTTTTTATTTAATAAATAGAATTATAAGATAAAATATTACATTTTTTAAACATTAATTAATTACTGTTATCTTCTGAGTTCCCTGAAATAGAAGGAATCAAAATGTAATTAATTATGCATTTTCAATGTTGTCCAATTTGTGTGCCTCTTATAGAATCTACACCTTATCTTCATAAGTCTTGCAAGACAATACGAAAGGTTTATACCTAATATACAGGTTAAAGATTATTCAGACCTTTGACTAACCTAGTCGTTAGCACATTTACTTTCAATGCAACTAAAATCATGTATTAAAATCTCAGATGGTCAAAAAATAGTTGCTAAGAAGAATTTTAGACTGCTGCCGTTTTGACTTGGTATGTTTTTTTAATTTTGTCTCTTCATGTTTCATTTTAAAGTGAGTATATTTGTACGACAATAGTTTAAATTAGATAAAGACATTTACTGTGAGATTAACACTAAGTGCATTACTAGAGCTAGAGAAAACCATTGACAGTTAGAAACTAACCAGGAAGCTGCGTTGTATCTTCTGTAGAGGAAGAGTTTATTTACTAAAGATATATATTGGAAGTAGGGAAAACTAACATCGGTCAAATTAATGGCGAATGTTCAAATATAAATATGACGGTCTAGCAGTAACAAAAGTGGTGACCAGTGGACTGCAGTAGGGTTCACCGTCTTATGTGGCCGGAAGAGAGGTGAGGCCAGAATAGATAGTGATACCCGCGGCACGAAGGGTCAGCCAGTATGTGTAGTACATAGCGGAGCAGCCACCGGTTATCGGCGGAATCGATCGCTTAGGAGCGCAACTTTCACCGCTCAGCTCTGTGTTCCTTATAATATATGTGAACAGGATGGACGCTCGAAAAACTTGTTGCTAGCGGAAAGGAAATAATAATTGTCGCAGTTGACTTTCGCCTTTCCACGCGGCCTTCTCATGTGGTCAGCTCTACGTGCGACTCTCCCCGCTGTGCATCCCGACAGAGCTCTGGGGTCTACTCATTGTACGATTCTCCCTACCTTGTATCTAGACAGAGCTTGTGATCAAGTTATATGCGTGACCCTTCTCGATAAAGATATGTGGTAAATTTGTCTTATGACTCTCACCAACTTGCATCCCGGGAGAGCTCTGTTGTTACTCATGTGACTTCCTGGTGCGCATCCCGAACGAGTTCTGATGTCTGCTCTTCGCGTGACTCACCCAACTTGCATCCCGATAAAGCTCTGTGGTCAGTTCTTAATGGTACTCACTCAAACGTACGTAACACAAAGAATATTACGTGTACGAATGTGTTACACGTAGTATTTTTTAATCATATTTCAGTCATTAGAATAGTTTGCCTGTATATATTAATGAGAACAATATATAAACTCATTAATATTATTGTGGTTTGTAATATGAAGTCAGTTCTTAGTGTGACTCTTCCCAACGTGCTTCTGAAATAGCTCTGTGATCAGTTCTTCCTGCAACTTCCCCCAACGTACATCCCGCTACAGCTCTGTAGTCAGTTCTTCCTGCACCTTCACCCGATTTGCACCCCGATATAGCTCTGTGGTTAGTTCTTCCTACATCTTCCCCCAACGTGCATCCCTACAAAGCTCTGTGGTCAGTTCTTTGTGTTACTCTCCTCAACGGAAATCCCGACAGAGCTCCATGGTCAGTTCTTCCTGCACTTCCACCAACGTGCATCCCGATAAAGCTCTGTGGTCAGTTCTTCCTGCACCTTCACGCAACGTGCACCCTGATATAGCTCTGTAGTCAGTTCTTCCTGAACCTCCACCAACGTGCATTCCTACAAAGCTCTGTGGTCAGTTCTTTGTGTTACTCTCCTCAACGGAAATCCCGACAGAGCTCCATGGTCAGTTCTTCCTGCACCTCCACCAAAGTGCATCCCGATAAAGCTCTGTGGTCAGTTCTTTATATTACTCTCCTCATCCTAAATCCCGACAGAGCTCTGAGCTCAGTTCTTCCTGAACCTCCGCCAAATTACACCCCAAAACTCTTTGGTTAGCACTACGTGAGACCCTCACCACGTAACCTATAAGCGCCTCCTTGCACTTATCTGTTGTACATAATGTTGCATATGTAGAACAATAAAACCTTTATTAATCATGTTACATTATAACTAACCCACTAAAAAGTACAAGTACTATTTCACACTTTAAATTTTATGTGGTACAGTTGTAAGAAATCCAGTGACAGGGACAATATAACTTCTTAGTAAACAACAAATCAAATATAGTTTATAACATATTAAAATATCTGTCTAATAGTTGGCGGTATAAGAACTGAATGTACTCATCTAATTCCACTGTTTTCTTTTAAAGAAACTTATTGTCTCAGACCAATCTCTCAGATTCTTTCTCAGTTTTAAACTAAGTGGTTCTATGCCGTTTGCGGTGACCTTGCCACGAGTGGCACTCCAAATAAATTAAACTAGAGTTATTGTTGTATTGGTAAGGGTTGACAGCTGTCACTTGTGATGGATATGCCACAAGCAGGTAAGATTAACCCAATACTTTTATCTATTTTTTCTTGGCAGTAGATAGCAATTTTTGTTGTACCCCATACATAGTACCGGCACTAATAAACAAGATATTATATCACGACAGAACGACAACAAACGAATTTGTATGTTCTTCTTTCATTTACTCACATCTATTCAACTACACGATTTGTATGTTGGGGTTGAACAGTTTTAATATTAGCCACAGTAATATATATATTAGGAAAAATATGAATGTTTGTATTCCATTCACGAAACAACAAAATTTGAGAAGGGTGTTCTACGACTGAGTATACAACTTTTTAACAATTCGCAATAGAGCTACAATTGTGTTATAGTGAATGCCAATTTAAACGAAACCTGAAAACATTTTTAATAAACAATGAATTTTATTCTCTTAGGGAATTCTAGGAGATTGGGGTTCGTTAGCACTATGTTTATCAATTTAGACTTAATTTAGTTTTACAATTCGTTTTTAGTTAGTTACACAATTCACATTGTGCGACAAAACATTATATTTGTATCAAATATCTTAGAAAGCAAATCAGTATGTTAATAAAGAACTTGAATTTAAACTATTACAGATAATCCTTGTCATTATAATGCGAATATTTATACAAGTTTGTTTATAGTTGAATATAATAATATACTTTAATATTTAATAGAGCTTATGTTGGGTAAGTTTCGAGCTATATAAGATAATCATAATTATCTTAGCAAATGTTAGTAGAACTAATTTATTTAAAGTCCATTTTATTTCCCTCCTTTTATGTTACCAACAAATAATACGTAACTAATCACCAAATAGCATAATTAGTGGGTTATAATTATAAAAGTAAACACACTTTTAGATTTACTATAACGCAATAATCACAACAGTTTGGTTAACGTCAAAGAGATTTCTTTCCGTGTACCCAAGAGATGTGTTTAATTATAACGAATACTAAATACATTATTATAACATTTACAATTTTCTAATTTAGAAAATTACAGATTAACCATTAGTCAGAGGATGTAAAGAATAACAAGGATATTATAGATTTAGACATTTGCTAATGATGCAAGCAAGTAACATGATAGTTAATACAATAACTCTGAAAAATTAAGCCTGGACCATTAGTGGCAGTCCATCCACCTTCCTCTTGATCCCTAAGTATAATTAGGGGTTAGTTTAAGTCGGGCCAAAAATAGCAGATTAAATCTGGTTTGTTACCCTTGGCTGGGCCGCAAATGGCAGCACCCCAAACTACGTAAATCATTACTATATAATACCCATTACTTCAAAACCATAATCAAAGTGGAGTGGGAATATATCATTAACACAATGTTTTGATGACTTAGTGTAATAAAGTAGACAGTGTAGTTTTAAAAATTATTGTTTAATGTCAACTAAAAAATTTAAAAAAATATTTAAATGGATAGTTTATTATAAATTTATTTTAAAATAGTAAGTAATTTTACTTATTCGTCACAAAAATGTTTTCAAAAACTTTCTTGTGGACTTATTATTATGATGATCATGATTTCTGTAATGAATAGATAAACGGCTGAAGGCATTACAGGTAAATGCACGAGATGGGTGCTGGAAGTAAGCAGGTGGCTGGGGATAAGCTGGACTCCAGTCTCGGACGGCACGCTACATCGCTGATGTGCCTCCAGGAATATATGGACTTGTCCTGACACCATCGGTTACATCTCTGGAAACCAGAGGAGACTGCAAGATAAACGCTACAACTAGAAATCTTCTCCATTTATAGACCAACGTCTGTTTTCTGTCAAATCGTTTAGTAATATTTTCTTCAAATAACAGTAATGGAAGTGACATTGAAATATACTAATTTAGATTAAAAAATGTTGTCTAAGCTCCAAACTCCACTGTTAAATTAATGTGTAAAAAGATTAAATTTTTTAATGTTGGGCTCTCCCTACACCTTGCTATTGCTACACCTGCCTACTTTGCAGATTGAGTCATCCATCATTCCCTCCCAACCACTATCGATACATGTACAGTGATATCGACCCACCCACCCTCCAACACACGAACAGTGATAATATATATATATATACTCGTATATACAATCCCACCCACCCTCAATACACGTACGGTATTATACAGATACTCTCCTGTACACGTATTGACCCACCCACCTAGACTCGTGCTATAGTGTGTAAAGCCTTATTGTTAATACTAAAGTCATAAGGTGTTAAATTGTAATACAATTATATTCTTATAACTTATAAAAAATAATCTTATTATTATTCATATTAATAAAGTATTAATCATAGCTAAGTACTAACAGAGATTCTACCTCATCAGTTTTATAAGATCATCTCTATCTGTGTCACTTAAAATTACTGTCCATAAAAAAACCTCTAAATCACTAGTATAAATAACTTATATTTATTATTGAAAACATTAATTTATAATTTTAGTTGTTATTATTTTCATAACGACAAATTATCTTTCTAATTATCTGGGTGTAAAAACGTCAATAGACTTTGTTTAAAGTTATAGTTTTTTAATTAGCATAATACGTGTTGGTACATATACAGTACAAGTAAACGTCACACAACACAAATGTGTTACAATATAAGCACAAAATGCACAAATATATAACAATACAAGTACAAAATGCACGAATATTATGATGATCGATTTCGGTGAACCACGCTCATCTTCCTCAGATCAGAGGGATTCACAAAAGGTGGTTCACCGAAATCGATCACCATATTATTCGTACATTTGTACTTGTATTGTAATATATTTGTGCATTTTGTGCTTATATTGTAACTAATTTGTGTTGTGTGACGTTTACTTGTACTGTACTTTAAAGTTATGTTTCGATAAGGAATGCAGAAGTTCAAGTAATGTATACTTCTGAAGTCTTCTAAAGTGTGCTAACAAATCTACTTGCCAATTTGATCAAAGTTCCACTTGTTTGTCTATGGTAAATGGTCTGCTAAATGGTTGGAGTAGAAAGCTAAATTGCAAATTCTCCTTTCTCTCAAAGGTTTTTAAGCAAAATAAAAATTTTAAATAAAAATATTGAAACTCTTACTTTATGTTAACTGAATTTAATAATTTAGAAGAATGATCATTTTCTGCTTATTTGCTAAATAGAATTGCTTTGGTTGTAAATAGAAAGTCATTTTAAAAAATTAAAATTTGTGGAATTTATTAAAAAATGACTTTCTATTTTCAAGAATGATCATGTTGCAAATCTTGTAAAGAGTATGGCCTTATAGAGAAGAGAAACTGAGATTCGGAGTGCAGTAGGAGCTTCTGGCGAAGGGTGTGGTGCTCGCTCGTGACTCTAGGAGTGCCACAGTGAAGGGATGGATAGCCACTGCCACCCACCGCACGATCAACTACAACAATCTAGATCTATCAACAATTTTGTAATCTGTAATGGACTGAGAACAATGGCATGTCAGTTAGCTACGACTTTAAACACTGGGCTTCAAAGGTAATCAGACATCTGTATTTAGCAGGATAATTTAGACTATGAGTTTGAAAAAATCTACAATGCTCCTGTTGTTATAATGAGATTCCTTATGTCTTGTGATTTATAAAAGTTTAATTGCAAATGTCCATAACTAATATTTTGAAGTATAATAATTTGTTTGAATTTGTTTTTATAGCCGTATTTAAAATTAGCTTTGTATGATGAAAGTCACGTCTCTAACTTCTAGCGTAATGTATTATCAAGAGTGAATGACAGGATTACCTTAGTCATGTTAAACGACAAGAATAATCACTCACTGAACACACACTCACTGAACACACACTCACTGAACACACACTCATTTGAGTGAAGGCTTATTATGGATCACCAGTGAATTCTGGTTACTAACTAAGATCGAACTATCTTTAGAAAAAGAAAACCTAGGATTTCATATTGTGGAATCAGATTAATAAAATATGTGTTGACAGACTTAAAACAGTTTTCCATTGCTCTCCTATCAATTTTGGCTCTCTTAAATTATCAAGTCGTTCTTCTGATGATGAAGACTGTTGAGTAGTCACACATTAAACGTAATTATTCTGAACTTATAACTAACTTATCATCTTATCACCCAAACACCGTCTCCAGGTAGCTAGCTGGATTACAAAACTACTACTACACCAGTAGTGCTAGCAAACCTAAATGACAACATTATCTAACCAGTGGTTTTGGATTAGAAAATAAGTTATCCTCCATGGGGTCCAAATAGATGTCCCAGCAGTAGTGGATGACGTATGCAAACGAGTGGAGTGAGTCTTAGATTAGTTAGATTGATGTGGATCTGCGGAATATGATCGTGAGAAACGAGCCACCGGCATAAATCTGATAGGCAAACAGTTAATTAAACTAACTCTATCTTCAATTTACTGCCGGTACGAAAGAACTATCTCCCGTGATAAACCAGTTGGGAGACGAGCGAAAGCAGAAGTCCCCGTAAGTCAGGCGTAGCGCGCCACATTTCAATAATATTAATGGATAGCATCAGTCCAGTGGCAGAAGTGGTCTTTGAAATGGCCGCCATTTGGCTAGTTCGCTGAGCTCACAAATTATCAAGCCATTGGGAGTTATTTAGTTGTGACTTATGGACACCGACAATGGCTCTGTAACGAAGTCCTTCCCTACTGATTACCTTAATTTGAATACGAGGATTGGCGTTTCCTGTCTCCTGTTCTGAGCTCTCACATATATTTGCATACTCCTGCGCTGGCCCGTTTTGATACAAAACTGCATTCGATTACTCGCTTTGATAGCTGGGCTGTTTATTCCGTTTTGAAAGGCATATTGTTGTGAGTGGGTTGTATATAATGAAGACAAAAGGCGAGACAATATTATAAATGCCAGCTCAATTTACAACCAGTGAATACAGATAGTTTCTCCCTGACAACGTCATTATGAATTGCATTGCGTACAACATTATTAATCCATTTGGTTGTAGGCCTGTTTCAATTCACAATGATTGATCTTTGTTTGATTTTTGGTGAAATTGATTTTAATAACTTGTATATTTAATAATTTATGTTAAAGGTAAATTGCAGGAATCTGATTTACACTAGGTGAAGTTTTTCATTAGCTACTCTACTAGAATGTTCTTGGCTATCTCATTTTCTATAGGTTAATGTACAATATGAATAATTCTCTGTTATGCTATAAATATCTTAATGTCATATGCTATATATAAATATTGGCTGATGTTTATTAGTAGCATTAGTAATGTGGTCTTACTTTAATAATTGGAACACTTTTAACCTTATACATACAATGTTGTATGTACAATTTAAACGATTAAGCGAGTAACCCATTATAATGCTGCATTGCATTTTTAAAACAAAAAAATGTTTGTTTGATTGCTGTTCGTCTACTAAATGTTTACTAAAAAGTGAGTGCCCTGTAAACGTAAAAGCAGCTGGATAATATGTCACAACTCACAAGTGCAAAGCATGCATCAGTCATTAATATGTTACAACTCACCAGTGCAAAGCGTGCATCAGTCATTAATATGTCACAACTCACCAGTACAAAGCATGCATCAGTCATTAATATGTTACAACTCACCAGTGCAAAGCGTGCATCAGTCATTAATATGTCACAACTCACCAGTGCAAAGCATGCATCAGTCATTAATATGTTACAACTCACCAGTGCAAAGCGTGCATCATTCATTAATATGTTACAACTCACCAGTGAAAAGCATACATCAGTCATTAATATGTCACAACTCACCAGTGCAAAGCGTGCATCAGTCATTAATATGTTACAACTCACCAGTGTAAAGCGTGCATCAGTCATTAATATGTTACAACTCACCAGTGCAAAGCATGCATCAGTCATTAATATGTTACAACTCACCAGTGCAAAGCGTGCATCAGTCATTAATATGTTACAACTCACCAGTGCAAAGCGTGCATCAGTCATTAATATGTCACAACTCACCAGTGCAAAGCATGCATCAGTCATTAATATGTCACAACTCACCAGTGAAAAGCATGCATCAGTCATTAATATCTCACAACTTACCAGTGCAAAGCATGCATCAGTCATTAATATGTCACAACTCACCAGTGCAAAGCATGCATCAGTCATTAATATGTCACAACTCACCAGTGCAAAGCATGCATCAGTCATTAATTTTTTAAAACTAAGATCAGATTTGGGATCTTTACCGTTAATTCACTACCACTACCTTTTTTGTTCCTTTAATATTCTACTGCCTGATAAATGTTATATTGTTCTAAAAACTGTCCCCCAATCATTTTACGTCCAATGTGGTATTTCTTATAAGCTAGGAATCCGATATCACTGGCCTTATCACTTTCCATGAACTTAAAGACAGAGTGCATTCGGCGGTCTCAATCATTGGATTTACCAGTATGTGATCAACTTTTGTAGCCACCTGACCTAACCTAAACTAACCTAACCTAACCTAACCTGACCTGACCTAGTCTAACCGTGATTACAATAAAAAATGTAGTTTTATTAAAGTAACGGAAAAAGTAGTGGTAGCGAATTAACTGAGAAGGCTCCAAATTTGTTTTAAGTCAACTTAAATAAAAGAGGATTTATATAGCGATGGTCCTTTTTCGAAATGTTCCCACATTTGGTTATTCTGTTTACCGAGTCTATAATTTACAAACAAAGAAACTTTGATGTTGTTTAGGTGTTTTAAACCACAAAAAAGTGTTAAGCTTTGTCACATTAGATATGAATGATGGGCGTCTGGTGTGTACCGTAGTCGTTACTATTAGAGCAAAGTATACGTTAGGTTTGGTTAGGTTAGGCTAAGTTTTGTTGTTAGGTTAGTTTTTGAAGTTATATTACGTTTCTCTAGGTACGGTTTAACAGATATAGTCAAACCGTTTGCTTGCTTATTTCCTCATATCATTTACGACTTTTTTGACGAGTTATCACTTGCTAAAAAGAATGCTTGGAAATTCAGAAAAACACCCATTGTAAACAAAAAATAACCAATTAACGAGATTATAGCTAATTTGGAATTCTTCCATAAGAAACTTAAGACTTATCCATCCATTATATTGGTCAGTAAGTTGGCCATGGTATTCAAGTTGACTGTGCCATATGGCTGGCACATAAATAGTGTGCTGGAAGTGGGCATATGTGCGTTGGAGGGGGCGATATATCCAACACTCCTAATTATCAACATAACACAATAACTTCACTGACCTTTCCTGGAGTCGGGTTGCATACTTACGACTGCATCTCATTTGATATAAACAAAACACAAAGGAATTATTTATTTTTGCAGCAACTGGGATGGTAAAGAGTGAATGCTTTTAAAAAAGGGACTAGATCAAATGTAATAAAACTTTAATCAGTATTACTGTATAATTATTACATTAGATTTTTAAATTCTATAACGATTATTTGTACTATCTTAGATGAGTATTGCTACAAGAAAACGTTTATTCTTTAAAATTCATTTACAAAGAGTTTAACTCATTAACGAAATTTAACTGTAAATGTCGTAGACTTAATAGTGAAATTTATCATACGAGGTCTATTTAGGACTAGAAAATCCTTTATGGTATTAAAATATTGTTAATCTTTCAAACCTAAATAAGTGTAGGGCCTATTCACTGAGGTAGAAATAAAAAAAATATTCAATTGTTAAAAACTAGAACACCAAAAAACCGTTAAGGAAACGTAGACCCACAATATCCTCTTATGACAAAGATTGATACAATACAATTCTGTAGTGAACAAATTGTGGACTCTTGTTACTTTGTAATTGAGGTATATTTATCAGTTTGACTTAGTTCGTCCTTTATAAAAGCGCAATCCACCTGTACTTCACTGTTACAAAACTTACTACAGTATAAACTCTCGAGTGAACTAGGATACTAGACCTTGCCCTACGCAGTCCTAAGCCTTAGCCACCACGCCGGCAATAATCATAAAGACTTATGCATTTGGGCTATAGAAAATATTATGAATGGTTAGAGACTGGTTGTAGCATGTTTAGAGTTTTTATTGTATTGCTTATTTAACATTTTAAACAAGTTTTTTTTTTCATTTATAATACACAAGTATTAATAAATAATCTAACTCATGTCCCATCATATGGTAAAAAAATCATACATAAATTAAATGCGAAAATTGTATAAATATGCTTGACCTCACAAATGTCTAAATACCACGAAGATACCTACGAAAGTTACTCCAACTCGTTCTCTACTTCTATTGGGTCCTCCATATTGGCCACTCAAAAGTACACTCATTATTTACACTGCAATGTAAAACTAATACCTCATATTATATTTTGTGAGGCCTTTTAATAGCAATGCTATAATCATCGGACTTTAAGAACTTTAATAATTAATTGCAAATAAACACGTGATTTTAATATTTATCTTTCATGGTTGAATCTACATATTATTTAAATGTCATTGTGGTATGACTACAGCATAGCTGATGGTAGTGCTTTGAAAGTGTTCACAACATTTAGTCTTAAATAATTGTTTAAAATGTGTTACTCAATGATCTACCAATATAAGCTCTCATCTTTAATATACTGACTGATTTTCATGAGTGATCTATCATGAACTCATATAAAAACCTATCCTACAAGATAGGTATAGTAGATTTTTTTCTTTTTTGAACTGTGGAGTACATTTTTCTCTGTTGCAGTGTTGAAAATAGAAAAGTAGAAAGTGCAATTCTGTATTTCTTTGCCATTCCTTTATTTACCACTTTAAACAAAATTAAAAAACCGTTTGCAACAAAGTTGTAGTCTGTAAATAATGTGCGGTGTGTTAAGACTATGGCCCTAGTCAGCTGTTATACTATTACGTCATCGGCCAGACGACAGTCTCAATCACCAGCTCGCCGTGCAGACCTTATACTTACCGCCCGTCGCAGATTATGAATGCTCTCACAGTTTCACGTCTGCAGCAGATATTATCTCCAATTATTCCAGTTTCTACGACAGCGCCGCGGCGGACCAGTTTTTACGGCCGGACGAGAAACTCTCCCGGAAGCACTGTGGCCGTGGTCTCTTCTCACTGGCATCCTTTAACGAGCACTTGTTATTGCACTCCATCGACGCAATTAGAGTCAGTCATTACCGTTATCTGGACACCCGCTGGAGCTCCTCTCCTAATAATTGCTATATTGTAAAGATAATGACGTGGTAGGGCGAGGGCGGCACGTCTCCAGCGGCCTTGCTCCCTGATCCTGGCACCCCGCCGCGCCACTTGTACACAGATGTTCTTGTTATCCTGAGGTCGAGGAAGAGGCGATTGCTTCTCCGGTTGGGACTTTGCCCCCTGATGTCAGCCGGTAACGAAGAGTTACATTACGAGGTATATATGTTGCAACGGTTTGTGTAATGAGATGAGAGGCTTGTTGTCTGCAGCTGTTTCTGTCAATTACATCATGCGAGTAGAATGTAGTTGCCCAAATCATTCTCAGAATAAACTTAAAATGAAACTAAAATAAAACAATCAAAATACATTATTAGATGAATAGGATAGAGAAGTATTTGCAGTGTAATCTGCACTCCCTAAAACCAACCGTAACACTCTTTTATTTGTATAGTTTTCTAATAATTTACTAACCAGTATATTTCGTGTTAAGAAAATCCAAACAAGTCAACGTTACACTGTATAAATTTACTCAAAATAGGCACAGCAAATATTCAAATATCATACATTAAATAATAAAATATTTTATTTAATAAATAACATACAGTGTATTGAATTGTCAGTTTCTTACTTCCTGTATTACAATTCACGTTCGTACATGCATTACATCTAGAGACTCATTCAAACTTACAAAAGTCATGAGAGCAATTCCTTTCTCTCTAATTATTTATTTTGGCACCTATATCAGTTAGCCAATTGCAAGATCTCCCACTCGTGTGCCCAATAGTCGTCTGTGCTGTAAACATTTATGGTGTAAACAGTTCAGAGTGATAGATTTCGGTAAACCACATATACCACCATCATTTCACAGGTGTTAACAAAGGAATTAAATTTATAACCAAACAAATTGCGATAAATTTGTGCTGCGTAATGTGTGCTTTTTTATATAATGTTCTCTAAATATTTATCACTCCTGGTCCAGAAATGTTGAAGAGAACGAAAAACCCGTTACCTAACCCACAACTGTCGACGCTACACGCCACACATCATACATGAGCTGACAGTACGTTTAGCGTAGCTCGTTCGAGACACGCGCCAGTGCGTGGGAGTGGTAGATAACACTCTTGTAACCAAGGGTAAAGAGCGGAACGATCAACACAAATGGTATCTCGGTGTTTAGCCGGTAGCTGATGCCCGGCCGACCGTACAACACAGCACAATGCTAATTACGACAATGATTGTAAGCCAGAGTATCACGTTTCAATCTCTGCGCTACAAAACAAATGATTTAACATACTGTAAATTTTATTAGAAGTAAAAAACTTCTACTAAAAAGTTAATTCTTTTTTAACATAAGCTCATTAATTTGTCCAGATTTGTTTTGTATGCATTTTCAGTTTTTAAAAGCTTAGGTTAATTAATAGAAGCTTATTTTTCATATATCACTGATTTTTACTAAAATACTATGCCTAATAATTAAAAACATTCTGAAAAATATTAAAAAAAGTATAGACTACTTCTTAATTTAGGTTTTGAAAAAATACTAAAAATCGTTTGAAAGCTTTGTAAGATTTGTGTAATGAAAGTCAATCTTCATTTGTTCTGAGTGGTGTACAAAATAAAATGGTAACGTATCGGCTTATTGTTATCATATAGTAGACTTATCAAGGGGGTTAATTTGTTGATTATAGATACTATCAACAATGCTGTAGCATTGAAACATTGAATTGAAATTTATAAACGTAGGTTACAATCATCCACTGGGAGACTTTAACGATAGAGTCTTTTATGTATTGTATGTCCCGTCTTTTATGCTACTATCCACTTCCCTAAAAGTAAGGAGAGCTGACGATGTTTGAAGTAAAATATATTACATCCAGTTGTTTTTTACTCGTGAATTTAGGTTTAAATAAAGGAGACATATTTAGGCATACATGTATCATTGAGATTATATTAGTTTTTAAAAAACTGTACAAGTATACATCGCAAAATATAATTCTAAAGCAGACCTATCCACCACTGTCAAAAAATTATTCTATTTGTAATTTTCTTATTTACTGGAATGTTTTAAATAAGTATATATAACAGAAATGTTTACAAATTAATTAAAATGTATAAGTGGCAGATTAGAGCAGTATTTGGATGTCAATTGTAAGCGATATTGTCCAATAGAAATAAGTACAAGAAACTTGGAACATTTTAGCTGAAATTACATTTTAATTTTTGTATTACATACTACAGTAAATAAGTTCTGAGAAAACCGGTCAAAGTGTAACAAAGTCTCATTTAAACCAGTGCAATAAATATTTGTTATACTAATGATAACAGAATAATGGGATTCACGATCCATTCCTCTACGTTATTGAGAATGTTAAATGAATCACGTGTGAAATACCTACTTCACACAACAACAGTGTTTTCACCTGATCAATGGACAACAATGAGTGATTCCAGCAATAACATGACAAAGGAATCTGTCATTGTTGTATTACCTGAGTAGTTTAGAGTGAGGTCGGAAAGTATAAATCGAGGAAGTAAATAATACTATCATTTAATCAGAGACGCATAGACTACTAGGAGTCGAGTGTAATGGACTCGTGGACCGTGTGCAGTCCATAAACAGTGGTAATGGTCCATTGTGAGGATCTGTGTAGATATAGTTGGCACAGGCCTACACGGATTGCTACCAGTCAGCAGCAATGATTAATATGGGAAAAAATTTAACTTTTAATAATATTTAACATAAAAACCATGCATTTTATCTTTTGAAATACCAATCAAAAATAATAATCATACAAATTAAGTTTAATTCTTGTGCCTCCTTTTAACTATGCTAAGTTAAGGTTAAAGAAAAAACTACGAGATTTATATTTGTATGATTGTCAAACCAGGTTTTAAATACTGAAACTTGCATCATGTCATTGCAGTCATGATTATTATCATTGTAGGCTTATACTGATGTGGTGGATCATTGGCCAAGGCCAAAGTCCAGGATTTTACTCCTCGCATTGATTAAATCTAGCACTGTAGAGTTTTTAGAATAATTTTTATGTAAAGGGTTATTTTTCCGAAAATATTTCCTTGTCCTTGAAAGGTGATTAAATGGTTCATCTAAAAAAATCATAACATTATTACAAAAAAAGTACCATAATACATATGCCATTAATTAGTAGAACATATGTATGTAAGCTCCTGTGAAACAATATATAGCACAGACAGAAAAATATTAATTACTCTGTAAAATAAATAGATTCGGATAATTCATTAATCATTCATTTCGATATGCAAATCCTGAGCATTGTTTATGCGTGTTAACATTTTAATGCTGTTCCCACGCGTACACCTTTGATTTATTACAAGGAAATTGTTATTCTTTGTTGTTGCAAACTGGATTTGAATGAAGTAAAATTACATTTTCAAATGAATTCCTTATGCCTTGCCAGCAATTGAAGTGTGAAAGTGTAACCGTCAGAGGGGAGGAAGACTAGCTAGGATTGCCAGCAATCAGAGCTTGTCCAAGATATAGCTCAAGGTCCCTAGGCGCCCAAGGCAATCAATTTTCATAAGCCGGAGGAAACGACGATTAGAGAAGGAAACTTGGCGGGTCGGGTCGGGTGTGGTCGTGCGACCTTGGCAGGACCTCGCGGCATCAGCTGCTAAGGTCTTCGCCAATGATGCGCTCCTAAAGGTCTCTGGTCAGCGACGCCACCGACCACTTTTTTCTCACTCTGGACACTGGTCAGGGCGATCCTGCGACACTTCTTGCTGTATAAGTCCTAAGCAATGGTTACACTTTGACAAAGTCGAACGAGATTTATTGAGATTCCAACGTATATTATACAATGGATAGTTATGAATGCAACTCACGTTACTCTAAATGTTGTAACCTAGTTACTGTTCATCACAATCGTTGTATATTTATTGAGATTCCAACGTATATTATACAATGGATAGTTATGAATGCACCTCACGTTACTCTAAATGTTGTAACCTAGTTATTGTTCATCACAATCGTTGTATATTTATTGAGATTCCAACGTATATTATACAATGGATAGTTATGAATGCACCCCACGTTACTCTAAATGTTGTAACCTAGTTATTGTTCATCACAATCGTTGTATATTTATTGAGATTCCAACGTATATTATACAATGGATAGTTATGAATGCACCTCACGTTACTCTAAATGTTGTAACCTAGTTATTGTTCATCACAATCGTTGTATATTAATCATTTTCAAATTCCAATTAAATAATCTCTAAGATACATGCTACATTAAACATAGATCTCTCAATATTTTCTAATTTATCTTACGATACGTCTTAGCCTATATCAGTACATTTTATAACTAAATCTATGTTGCTTCATATTTTTAAAAGACTACTTTTTATTAATGTCCAAATAATCAAACGTAAAATAGTAAATCTTAATCATAACAGCCAATTCTTTGCATAATTATATTATTAAATAATCAAGAATGATTGTGACTAGATAACTTTTACAAGTGTACAACATGTTATACTGGGTACAATATTCTAGAAAATACTAAGTAGATAAAATATGACGGAGCAAATAATTTTGG